>SJYV01051075.1:1476151-1478651 GCA_006410875.1 Neotragus pygmaeus
AAAGATTGTTGGGTTTTAAAAAGAATTGAACTGGACCGTTGTTACTGCTGTATAGGCCAGCGGCCTATTGGTTAAGGATTTCTATTCACTGTTCAACTGGCTGTCTGCTTGTCACTGGGCTCAGCAGCCAGCCTTGCCAGTGTTTGCTTGAATGGAAAGGTCCTGCAGTATGGCAGCGGCCCGCTTTGGTCTCCTTGGCCTCTCCACCTTTCACCCTTCACCCCACATTGAGTTTTGCCCAGCAGAGAGGGATTTCCAGAACCTTCCCTCCCAGCTGCTTAGGCAATAACCCTTTGAAGGGCTTCTGTTATCCTCAGGACAGTTGCGCATGGTTTTCTGGGTCCGAAAAGGTTGAACCCAGTGTTGGGGAGACAGGTAGACAGACCAGCCAGGTCTGTGAGCCTTGCATTCTGAGCCGCCAGCAGGGAGATCTGCCTCTTCCCTGGGAATCGCCATCACAGACAGACAGTGTCTGCCCCTGCCTGGGATGATACTGCTTTCACACGGTGGAATGACATTCCCACAGAGAATCCCCCCGCTGTTTTACAGGCTCTGGGGGAGAATGAATTCCAATCATTTTTCCCTTAACCACACAGCAAGTGACTAATGCTCTCCTGTCGCTGGTGCTGGTCGCTGGCGGGGCACTTCATGACAGTGAGAGAGGTCCCCCGAAGGATGGGGGCGAAGACCACCAGCGCTGGTGCACTTTAATCTGTCGAAGATTTTTCCCTTTGCTCACCCTCCTTCCCCTTCCTCCCCCCTCCCCACATTTCTCCTTCATGTCTTCTCATTTCAGAATGGTGTGGTCCACCGGGACTTGAAGCTGGAAAATATACTGCTTGATGACAACTGTAATATTAAGGTAAAGCACTTGCCTCGCTGATGGATGTGCCAGACCTGGGGATTGTAGCCGCTCGGGGGGCAGATGGGTGGTGGTTAAACGCTGCTCCAAGCTGCAGCCTACGAATAAGGCAGCCACTTCCTTCCCTGGCTGGTGGGGTGGGGAGCATTACGAGGCTTGAGCCCTCAATTTGGTTGAATTCATGCAACAAGCATTTATCCGTCTCCAACTCCATGCGAGACATTGTCCTAGGAGCTGACTTAAAATACTGGCCCTGCCCTTGGGAAGCTCATAGTCTGTAATGATCACCATCAAAATACTTACCATAGCCCGGTGCATTTGTATGTCACATCATATTTGCCCGATATCACTTAAATAGAATCTTCACAACAGCCGTGTGAGATAGAGATTGTTATTTATATCATTTAACAGATAGGGAAACTCAGGCACAGAGATGTTAAATAACTGTCCTGAAATGACACAGTGGTAAGCAGCGGAGTTGGGGATCTGAACCCACTTCTCTCTGATCCACTGAGCCCAAGTTCGAACCATTCTGCTGGGTTTGCCCGCAGGCCCCCAATTTTATTATCTATCCCGGTCACTCCTATGTCACTCCCATCCCCTGTCTCCTACTTCTCCCTTCACCCGCACCCCCACCCCAGCTGTGGAACCGGGAAATTGAAATGCTGTTGGGAAAAGAACATACCAGCAAGTGATTGGGTTGACTTTTACGGAGAATATTATTGCTGGCTGCTGCCGGAGCTGGAGAAAGCTCTCCTGGCCAACAGGGTTCCGGTGCCTCCTGCAGAGCACTCCAAATGGCCTTTTGATCATGGCTACAAAATAAGCAAATGCAGTTTCAAAATAAACGGGAGCTCGCCGCATGGGTTTCATTATGAAATGGCCTTGGTACTCCCGGCACCAAGGGTCCCTCTCATTGGCTGCTGGTGACGTTAGTGCCTCATCCCTGGTCCCCAAACCAGGCATGGGAATGACCTTGCATCATCCCCTCCTTTGGTTGTTGCTCTCAGTTGGGGGAGTGCATCACAGGGAGACTATTTCCTTGCTGGGGAGGATGGAGTTGCCTTGCTGTTTGGATTCTGTTCGTGGATCATGGTGGCAACCATTAGTCACCATCGTCCTATGAGAGGCCCCTGGAAGACACGTCAGGGTGATCTCTCTTTTTTTTTTTTGTGAGTGGTTGGCTGTGATCACATATTTCTTTGTAGTCCATGGCGTAAGAAGGAAACAGTTGGTCAAATGAGTCTTTCTAGGAACAGGAAGTGAAATCTCAGGGTTTCTCCATTTCTGGCAAAGTGGTTGGATGATTCTCGAAGGAGCAGTGGCTGCAGTGTTAAAAAGAGTTCCATCTTGTGTGGCTTACTAGCTGCTTGACCTTGGGGGAGCCACTTAACCCTGTTTCCTCAGCTGTAAAACAGGGAGGTGGTAATGCCCACAGGCTTGTCTTGAGGACTGAACAAGATACTCTGTTTAGCTTTATCTGAGCACTGTTCAGTGAGTCAAAGTTAAGAAAAGCAGTCGCTTTGGGGTTGGATGCCCTGGTTTTGTAGTGCAGCTTTGCCCCTTGCTGATGGCAGTGTTTTAGAGGAATTGTTCACTTATCTAAACCTCAGTTTCCTCATCTGTCCAGTAGAGATG
>SJYV01051075.1:1483651-1506380 GCA_006410875.1 Neotragus pygmaeus
TAAGCTGATTCCTAAGGTGCTCTTGGAGAAGGCAATGGCACCCCACTCCAGTACTCTTGCCTGGAAAGTCCCATGGACGGAGGAGCCTGGTAGGCTGCAGTCCATGGGGTCGTTAACAGTCGGACATAACTGAGCAACTTCACTTTCACTTTTCACTTTCATGCATTGGAGAAGGAAATGGCAGCCCACTCCAGTGTTCTTGCCTGGAGAATCCCAAGGACGGGGGAGCCTGGTGGGCTGCCATCTATGGGGTCGCATAGAGTCGGACACGACTGAAGCGACTTAGCAGCAGCAGCAGCAGCAGCAAGTTGCTCTCTCCAGTGAAGGTGCTGGGGCTCCAGAAAGGAGAGGGCTCTGGTCATGGTTTGCCTGGCAGCTTTGGGCCATACCAACAAAGTGATATAAGGTGGAGCTCTGGGCCACAGAAATGTGTGAGTGGGCATGGGTAGGAGTTTGGGTCATATGGTATAAGCTTGGCTTCTAGAGGGANGCTCCAGAAAGGAGAGGAGCAGGGAGGGGATGGAGGGGAGGGAAGGAGAGCTTGGAGGCGGAGGCGGAGGTGAGACAGAGGCGGGGCTGGGGAGAATGAAAACCCAGCCTGTTGGTGGTTTCTTCTTTTTTTAAGAGCCACAAGCTGAGATCAAAGGTGATATTTTTACAGCAACTGAAATAGAAAACCCCTGGGCGCACAGTGGGAGGTGAGCGGCCGGAACACAGGCCCTTTTATGCAACCTGTGGCCACAGCAAGCACGCTGCCCTCAGCCTTGGGGCCATGGGACTTGGGGGACAGTGTGGCCCCAATCTTTCCAACTCAGGTTTGAGAAAAAAGTAAAAGAGATGGCTGCAGCCCTCGGTGCTGGGAGCAAAGACGGACAGCAGTAAGGCTCCCAGTGAGCAGTTCCCAGAGCCCATCACCTTCGGAGACCGTGCTTGTCACTCTTGCCTGGGTGTGGGAGTTGTTCAGGCCTTGTTTCATCCTCGCAGAGATCAGTGAGGAAGAATTATAGATACTCCTGTTTTACAGGGGAGGAAACCAAGGCTGCAGGGAAACATGGTCAAGTCCTATAGAGAGGTGGGAGCAAATTCAGGACCAGAATCCTGGGGCTCCTGGTCCAACACCCCTTCCATTCCCTGTAATCATCACTCACTCACTCACTCACACGCCAAGTTATTTATTTGTTGTCGTTCATTTGCTAAGTTGTGTCTGACTGTTTGGACCCCATGCAGCACACCGGGCCTCCCTATCCCTCACTATCTCCTGGAGTTTGCCCAAAACCATGTCCATTGAATCAGTTATGCTTTCCAACTCTCTCATCCTCTGCCACCCTCTACTCCTTTTGCCTTCAAACTTTCCCAGCATCAGGGTCTTTTCCAATGAGTCGGCTCTTTGCATCGGGTGCCAAAAGTATTGGAGCTTCAGCTTCAGCATCAGTCCTTCCAATGAATATTCAGGATTGATTTCCTTTAGGATCAACTGGTTTGACCTCCTTGCTGTCCAAGGGTCTTCTCCAGCACCACAATTCAAAAGCACCAATTCTTCAGAGCTTAGCCTTCCTAATGGTCCAACTCTCATATCCATACATGACTACTGGGAAGACCATAGCTTTGGCTATATGAACCTTTGTCAGCAAACTGGTATCTCTGCTTTTTAATATGGTTTGTCATAGCTATCTAGGTTTGTCATAGCTTTCCTTCCAAGAAGCAAGTGTCTTCTAATTTCATGAAGTGATTTTGGAGCCCAAGAAGATAATCTGTTACTGCTTCCACTTTTCCCTATCTATTTGCCATGAAATGATGCAACCGGATGCCATGATCTTAGTTATTTTTTTAATGTTGAGTTCTAAGCCATCTTTTTCACTCTTTTTCACCTTCATCAAGAGACTCTTCAGTTCCTCTTCACTTTCTGCCATTAGAGTAGTATCATCTGCATATCTTAGGTTGTTAATATTTCTCCCAGCAATGTTGATTCCAGCTTGTAACTTATCCAGTCTGGTATTTCACATGCTACTCTGCATTGAAGTTAAATAAACAGGATGACAATTACTTACTGAGCCTCTGCTATCGAGAGTCCTAGCTGGCCTGGGACAACTCAGGTCTGCTAGAGTGCTGCTTCTCAGAGTAGGGTCACCAGACCAGCAGCATCAGCTTCACCTGAGAACATGCTAGAAACACACATTCTCAGGCCGCAATCCAGACTTACTGAACCAGAGACTCTGGGGGCAGACCCAGCCCTCCACACACTTTAATTAACTCTCCAGGTGATTCTAATGCACACTCAACTTAAGAATCACTGCAGTGCATCACCTCAATCTCCACCCCTGTGCTTCAAGGAAAATCTCAACTCCCAAGGTTGAGCTCAGTATCAGTTAACACTTGTGCTGGGTATGTGTTCTATGCCAGGCCTTCTTCTAAGCCCTCGACAGATATTAACTAATTTCACTTCACAACTCCATGTGATAGGAACTAATACTATCCTCATTTCACAGATGGGGAAATGAAGGCACCGAGAGGCAGAGTAACTTGCCTATGGTCACACAGCTAGAATCCAAGCTCTTACCAGTTAACCAATGGAACACCCCTGGCAGAGGGTCTGGTGCCCAGAATGTATTCTGGGCATGTTTGAGGATGTAATTACAGCAATTAGGATTACCTCACCTGAGTTTGCGATGATGACCCCCACATTCTGTGAATATGAAATCTGTTGCCCTGTGACGATGGAAGAGTGAGTCAGCTGCAAAGGCAGCCTTGGTGCCTGGAACAGCAGGGCAGCCCACAAGCCCTCACCATTCATGTAGCTTTGAGACCATAATACACCATCCTGGTCTTCTGGAAACATCTCAGCTTGTTGTAGGGAAGAATCTGGACTCTGACAGAAGTGAGTTGAAACTCTAGTTTTGGCCATTCAGAGGCTGTGTGACCCTGGACACACTGCCTCACTTCTCTCTGATCTTTAGATCAGCTTTCTTCATTGTACAGTGAATAGTGACAGTCCTAATCTTGCAGGGAGCCTGTGAGGGTTGGAGAAGATGACATCTGTGCCCAGCCCGGAGCATGCACAGAGCTGGCCATCAACAAGCAGCTCGCCTGTCTCCCTTCCCATCCATCCTGCTACCTCAGTGTAAAGATCAGAAAAACTTTGAAAGAAAAAGAAATAAATTCCCAAATGATCAAAATGCCTTTGTCCTCCAGCCTCCCTGCCCTTTTCCAGACCTCCTTGAAATAGACACCCCAGTCAGGGTTTCTGGGGTGAACCTGGCACCTGCTGCTTCCAAGTAGAGAATTAAGCACCCTGTGGAGGGAAGAGGAGGGGACCTCTCTGAGCCACCTCCAGTGGCCGGTGTCCACAATCAGTGCGAGCATCTGCCTTCCGTGAGGCAGTTTGTCCTGGACATCTGAAGCTCGTTAGCTGCCTACTCCCAGAGGGCTGACCCCACTCGGAGAGAATTATCCCAGACAGAGCCACAGAGGACGGAGCAAAGACCAGGTGAGATGTGGCCACGGGAGACGGGGAAACAGTCTCTGGAGTGGCCTCTGGGGACCTGTGGAGAACAGAGGAGGCTGGGAAAAAGCACGAGGCTTGTCCCCAGCTCCAGCCCAGCCTTGGGCTCCCTGGCTATGCAGATAGGAGTTGCAGGGTGGGAGGGGATCTCTTGCCCCTTTTGGAACTCATTTTCCCCTTGTGTGTACTGGAGGAGGGGTCAGCAAGGTGCATACTGAAGTCCTTCCAGTTCTGACATCTGAGATTTAGAACTCAGAGCTGGTGGGTGGTAAGTGATAGTTGGTGGTTTAGTCGCTAAGTCGTGTCTGACTCTTGTGACCTCATGGGCTATAGCCTGCCAAGTTCCTCTATCAGTGGGATTTCCCAGGCAAGAATACTGGAGTGGGTAGTCATTGCCTTCATCCAGGGGACCTTCCTGACCCAGGAATCGAACCTGGGTCTCCTGCATTGCAGGCAGATTCTTTATCACTGAGCCACCAAGAAAGCCCTGATAGGTGGTGGGTGGGGCCGTAGTTCAGAGATGGAGAGCCATGATCCTTCCCTGGCCCAGACATCAGAGGGGCAGTGAGATGGAAGACTGGAGAGCGTTTTCAGAACCATCAGCCAGGTGCTCTTGGGAGGAAGAGGTTGTGTGAGCTGAGTCTCAGAGAGACAAGGCTCCAGCTGGACAGGTGGCAGGACCAAGGCACCCTTTCCTCTGTGGATCCACGACTCCACCCATCTGTCCAGACTGGCCACCGTTAACTTTCACTTAGCAGTTTTTATTAACTTCTTATGTTATATACCAGGCAATGTCCTAAACAATATACACATATTAAAATGAGATAACCCTTCTACTGGGTAATAGGTCCCGGGTGATTGACCAGCTTGGAGTCTGGCCCTCATCTGGTTGTCCTGACATTGACTTTTCTCAAGACACCCGGGGAGATCGGACAGATGGCTCTCAAGATGTCACTCAAGATCGCCGCTGCCTCCCAGCGCTGTTGTGACTGACATCAGGCCATCGCTGTTTCTCCTGACAGGAGTGCTCTTATTGCTGCCACAGTTTCCTTCCCTCCTGGGAGGGAGCTGGGTGTGTGAGAGCTGTTGCCTGGCGGGCGTGGAACCCGGGCGAGGAGGGCTGGGGCAGGGGGCAGATCACTCAGACCTTGGTAGGCCTGGCCACCCGTCTCCACCCTTAGCAAAGAGGCCCTCTGCAGAGACTGGGATGGGCAAGGCCCTCAGACAATGCCTACCTTCTGGACCGTGCTGAATGGGTGCACAGCACAAGTGGGCGTCTCTGAACCTTGGATTTTCTCTAGATACCTCACTTCAGGGTTGCTGCGTTCTTCCTTTGGACAAATGAACAGCCCTGATGTCCCGGCCAAAGAGCTGTGTCCTGAGCCAGGGAGCCTTTGGATTCATTTACTTCTCATGGGGCAACCGTATTTACCAGCATTTCCAAGACTGGCCCAGAGAGAGGTGAGGAGGGCCTGCCCGAGTTCACACAGCCAGTCAGGACTGAGACAACCCTGGATTTCCAGACCATGCCCAATAAATAGTTTATTACTTTTAAATAGGAAAAATGAACTCTAGTACTGCAGAAAAATTAGAAAATACAGATAAGCACAAGCAAAAGTAAATGTGTCTTCAGTTGGTCTCTCAGAGAAACTTCCACCGCCCTTTCCCATCCCTTCTCTCCCCACCTCCGGGCCTCAGCCACACTCCCCCAGCCCCAGCCATAATCAATACCTCACCTCCCTTTGCCAGCAGTGGTTCCCTGAGGACTAAGCCTTGACAGCGGATCCTGATTCAGACCGGATTCTGGAAAGGCCTGGCGTCTCTTGCGGAACAGCAGAGCTTCCGCCCAAACGGAACTGCTTAAGTGCAGATAGAGTCAGACTCCCTGCCAGGAGTCCGGAGCCTGCATCCAGCCCTGCCTGGCCTGTGGATTGTCTCTGTGACCCTGGGCCAGGCCCTGCCCTCTCAGTTTCTTCCGCACCGTGAAAGGAAGACTTGGCCTTGACCGAGTGCTTTCCCCACAGCCTGTCTCAGTCTGTTGGCTGCTCGTGGGCAAGGACCATGCCCTGTCATAGCATTCAGAGCCAGAGGGCAGGGCTACCCTAGTGATGGGCAAGGCCAGCACTCCCCAACTATGTGACCGGGAGCAGGGCGCCACACCACTCTGCTGCCCCATGGACAGACACAGAGCAGAGTGCTGACCCTCTGTGTCTCCGGGCAGCGGCAGATCCCATGAGAGGAGGACCTCAGAGACCTCTGGATGACAGAGCAAGGAGCTGTACTGGGCTCTTACCGGAGGGTGCCCCCTGTCTGCCCAGTGCCTGGCTCCATCCTGGCTCAGAGGGTCTGGCCCAGGCTTGTAGATGGGCCCTGCAGGCTCACACAGCTCTGGCAAGAGGAACGTGTGGATCCGGGGCCCAGCCTACCACATAAAGTGTCAGTAAAAATGCCCAAAGGGCCTCAGGGCTCATGACATCGCGGACAGCAGTTTCTCATGTTAGAACTTACAGAGCTAAGGCCATTTTAAAACATAGCACTGCCTTTTTTTCCCTTTCTTTCATTTTCCATTTTGGCTAAGGCATAGAATGTGAAAACTGCTAAATTACTGTAGGAAGATGNGCCTCAGGGCTCATGACATCGCGGACAGCAGTTTCTCATGTTAGAACTTACAGAGCTAAGGCCATTTTAAAACATAGCACTGCCTTTTTTTCCCTTTCTTTCATTTTCCATTTTGGCTAAGGCATAGAATGTGAAAACTGCTAAATTACTGTAGGAAGATATACACTCTGGGTTCATAGGCTGACTCAGCTTTCTGGGGTCCTGAAAACAATGGGAAACCTGGGAAGTCTGGCCTCTGCTTCCTCATGCCCACTCTGAGCCTACTCTGATTGATTGGGGGAAGACACCCCCAGCTATGAAAGGACACTGGCTGTTGTAGGAAGCAGGGTGTCAGTCAGAGATGATGTCCAGGTATGTCTTCTGCCCCTCAAAAGCCCTCAGATCTGTTCCAGGCACAGGCAGGTTTGGGGCATAACTCCAGATAGTCTAGTCTCTTCTTACCTGTCAGCCTCAACTTAATGGGCCTTTGCTAAATAGCCCTTTCATGCCAGTCATCAGAGAACACTGGAAGCCTCCAGAGAGAGCTCAGACGCGAAGCAGACAGGGTGTCAGGAGGCCTGGCCTCTGGTCCTGGCTCTGCTGCTGGCTGGCAGTGTGACATTAGATAAGGCATTGCCCTCTCTGGGCCTGTTTCCCTGTCTTTAAAATAAGATGGCTGGTGGTTGCCAGGGGCTGAGGAGAAGGGAACGGGAGGCATGAATGCTATTGGGTATGGAGTTTCTTTTTAGAGTAATGAAAATATTTTGGAATTAGATAGTAGTGATGGTTGTACAACTTTGTGAATATACTAAAATCTGAATGGTACACTAAAAAACAAAACAAAAACCCAACAACAAAAATGCCCTAAAAAAATTAAAATGACTGGTTGGACAAGATGACCTCTTAAAGAAGAGACACTAGCATTTTTTGTGCCCGTGGTATCCACGGGCCTGGACTCAGCATTTCCATATTATCTCATGATTTTCTGTCATCCACTCTAGTGATATTTATGTTGTCGTGACTCATCTGAAAGTCCAGCTTGAGTCCTTTGTTCAGGCCCTAAACTAGGATAGAGACTGGGGAAGAGATAAGTGAAAGTCTCTCAGTCATGTCCACCTCTTTGTGACCAGATGGACTAGATAAGAAGGGGGCCAATTTCTCCCCATGGGGGCTCAGAGCCTGAGGAAGAAGTCAGAAGTGCACATGGTGCCCAAGAAGGATTATCTCCTTCCTTTCCTAGTATAAGGAATAACCCCAAAATACAAAAGAGACACACAACTCTGGCCATTCGGGGGCCCTGGGAGTTGATTTCTTCATTTATCCACTGGCTTCAGTTATGCTTTTGGCTGGGTGTTCAGGATACAACCATGGGCAAGTCAGACCCAGCCCCACCCGCCCTTAGGAAGGGAAACAGACTTTAAAACAATCAAACTGGTTAATTATGAATTTCTTTGATTATTGTGATTGTGATTGGAGCCGTGAAGGAGAAGCACAGAAGGCACTGAATGGCTCACCAAGGGCGCTGGCATGGCTTGAGCTGGGTTCTGGGGGTGAGCAGGAGCAATGAAGGGGTGTGGAGATCGGGAGAGCATGGGACAGGGTGCTCCAGACAAGGTGAGGCCCGCTCCAGAGTGCCTGCAGAGGAAGACCCGCGGAGAGGGTGTAGAGAGCCTGGGGAGGGGGCAGCTGCAGCAGGAAAGGCCCGGGCCCGACCATGTGGGGCCTTAGAGGNGACAGGTGGAGATCGGGAGAGCATGGGACAGGGTGCTCCAGACAAGGTGAGGCCCGCTCCAGAGTGCCTGCAGAGGAAGACCCGCGGAGAGGGTGTAGAGAGCCTGGGGAGGGGGCAGCTGCAGCAGGAAAGGCCCGGGCCCGACCATGTGGGGCCTTAGAGGTCAGAGGCCACACTTATCTGTCTGTGCTCACTTCAGAATGTCCCAGTTTGAACAATAAACTGTGAAGCCACCCTATTAACAGGTCACATTAGGAGTTTTTCCTAAGAAACAACCAGTGTTCCAGGAAGGCCTGGTCATTGCTCCTACCTCCTGGCCTCCCGGGCCTGCTGCTCTGCACGTCGGGAGCAAGGGCCTGCCAGCCCCCGTGGCCACGGTGGTTATTTGAGCTGGACGGTGTGTGAAGGGCCCTGCTTGGCAGCCCCTGGCCATCCGGCCCTGCTGCCCTCCTCCCAGGCAGACCCTGCTGCCCCCATGCCAGCCTCCCCCTCTTCAGGATCTTGAGGTGAGAGCTTTGCCACCAGGTCTCAGGCCAGGCAGGGTTCTTGGATCCAGGTTCCATGAGCCGGTTTCCGCCCACTCCCGCCCTCGGCGGCTCCCCGAGGACGCACTCCAGGCTCAGTTGTGGCCTCACGCTCTTTCCACTCTNTTCCCTGGTGGTTCAGACGGTAAAGCGTCTACCTACAATGCGGGAGACCTGGGTTCAATCCCTGGGTTGGGAAGATCCCCTGGAGAAGGAAATGGCAACCCACTCCAGTATTCTTGCCTGGAGACTCCCATGGACGGAGGAGCCTGGTAGGTTACAGCCCATGGGGTTGCAAAGAGTTGGACATGACTGACCGACTTATGACTGAGGGGCCGAGGTGGTAGTTAGAATGAGGACTAATAGGTATGGAATTTCTTTTGGGGGTGATGGAAATGCTCTGAAATTAGAAAGTGGCAATGGTTGCACAAATTTGTGAATATACTAAAAACCACTGAATTGGATGGCATCATCAACTCAGTGGACATGAGCCTGAGCAAACTCTGTGAGATGGTGAAGGTCAGTGCTGCAGATCATGGGGTCACAGTGTCAGACATGACTTAGCGACTGAACAACAACATGCACTTTAAAAGAGCGAATGCATGTTATGTGAATTATACCTCAATTTTTTTCTTAAAAAAAAGTAGTTGTGTAGATCTGTAGGGGATCTTGCAGGACATTGAACCCAGCATTCACTCCTTGGCCCCATATTAAAGATGGGAAACTTATAGCCCAGAAAGGGAAAAGATCACACTGCAAATCTGAGACAGAGACAGAACCCAGAACTATATCCATCCCACGTTCCCCTGCCCAGATTGTTAGTTCCTGGAGGACAAGAAACTTTCTTCATCCTGTCCCTCCTCTAACAGCAGCACACGACTCTGGGGCACAGTGCAGAGGTGACAGTCAGCATGGCTCCAGATGCAAGCCTCCAGATAGAGAGCCGAACCCAACGAGCCTAAGGCACATGGATTCACTGGCTCACACAACTGGGAGGGACAAGGATGTGCTGGGGACTCGGATGACCTCCCCACCCGCTGCCTGTTTCTTCTCTGCCTCCTTCCTTCTCCTTATCTTGCTCACATGGCAGGGAATAGGACTGCTGGCTTCTGGAAACTCTGAGGATCACACCTTTAGAACTTGCATTCCAGAGGCGAGCAAACTGTTCTCCCAGAACCTATGACGCTAGCTGAATGTAACAGCTCTCTGTGGTCCAGTTAGGTCATATTAGGTGGATTGGAAAATGAAAATCTTCAAAAGGTCAGGCCATCTAGTAGAGTACTGAACTCTGTGACCAGCAGTCCCAGAACCCCAGATATTTGGGGATGGATGGGGAGGGGTGGTTTTATCATCAGAAGTGGGAGGGAGGCTTGGCAGGCCAAAACTCAGCCTCCATCTCCCCCAGGTGCCACTGTGGGATAATCTAAGAACTGAGGTAAAAAGCAGTCATGGATTTTAGATGCAGAGTGGTGTGGGGTGTAAGTCTCAGCTTGTCACTTTCTGGCTGCATCCAGGTAGGCAAGTAACACTCCTCCCACCCCCCACCCCCAGCCTCTGTTTTCTGAACTACAAAAGGAGAACAGTAATCCCCAGCCCAGAGAATCATAAATATTTGAGATAAGAATCACAGAGTGATTGCCCAGAGCCTGGCACACAGTGGGGGCTAAGGCCAGTTATTACATTGTTACTGATGATTTGGGTGGCTGATCTTTAGCCTCTGGTCAGACGCTGGGGGTTCTGAGAAAGTGCTTCAGATAATGGGGGCTCCCCAAGGTCCAGATCCCTGGCCCAGAGCTGAGGGGGCGGTGTGAGAGGGACCACTTTTCCTTGGGTAAGGACTGCACCTGTGGGGTATGACTTGGGGTCAGCCAAGAGCTGCCCCAGCCTGCTGGTGACCTTGGCCTGTTGACCTGCCCTTTCTCAGCTCAGTGTCCCCTGGTTCAGATAGCACAGGCCTGGGTGACTGCTCAGGGTTCTTCCTCACCTAAGGCTACTATGAACTCAATGAGTGCCACCTCCTGGAGTGGTCTACATCCCCTTTTTATAAAGGGATCGAGCAGCCTTCACTGCAAAGTGGAGGTCTGCTCTGTGCAAAGCCCAGTGCAAGGCACAGGGACTCATAGTTGACTTTGATCTCCCGTGTTCAAGATGCCTGCAGCCTGCTGGATGAATGGACATGGTCACTGACTCCCTGGGCACTGTGGGCAAGTCACCACCCCGCTCCAGTGTTCCCTTTTGCCCCACCTGTAAGGGAAGGAGTTAACTGTAAGGACGACAGCCTGTGGCCAGGCTTACAGCCCCATCTGGTCCCAAAGAGGTGGCTGGGTAGCCCATCCCCCATGCCTTAGCTTCAAATCTAGTGACATCATCCCCAACCCTCTCCGTTTCCCAGGCAACTGGGGTGCCGGCTAAGGCTCCCCAGGGGCCCAGACCGTCTGGATTTCCTTACACATAACGTACCTCATCCACATTTTCACAATTAAATTGTCAGTTTGTGTTAAGTGTTGTCTGCTGATGGCTGTCAACCTCTCTCTGGCTCCCCTCACTCTTCACCCAGAGCAGGTAAGTGAGAACGTCTTGCCCAGCTGGTCCCTCTGTGCTGTGGAAAGAGGCTAGGATGCAACGAGAGGCAGGAGGTCTGGGTTCCAGCCCAATTCTGCCAGACATTTGCTGTATGATCTTGGGCAAGTCATTTACCCTCTCTTCCTAGGTTTCCCCACCTTAAAAATAGGTTTAATCATCTCTGCCCAGCCTTCTTTCCTCCCATCCCAAAGCAGTTATAAGTCTCACAGGACCCATAACTATGGCAGAGCTGAAAAAACTGTAAAGCCCAGCTCCTGAAAGGGACTTCTCTGAGTCCCTGCTAGAAAAATGGGTAAGGATAGTCTCTGCTCTGATCTGCCCTGCATCCCTCTGGCTGCAGATCTGGCTCAGGTCTCCTCCTCTGGTCTTCATCAGTCTGTTCCTAGACCAAAAAGGCAGAAAAGCTGCTCTTTCCAACAAAGCCTGGTGGCCCCGAAGGTGCAAGAGTAGAGGTGCTGGGCTGGAGGGTGAAGGGCCCTGTGTCTCGTGACAGCTGTGCCTGCGCTAAGTGGCCAGGCTTTCCCTCCCCACGATGGGCCTAAGTCATTTCTCACCCCAACTTTCCCCTCTCCGCTCCCAGGAACTCTCTTTCCTCTCCTTTCCCATCCAGATCCACCCCCAGATCAGCTCCAGACCTCCTCCAGGCCCCGCCTTGGCAAAGCCCAGGCTCTTTGGTTCAATGCTCGGGGCCCTCCCTGGCATGGGCCTGTCTCCTCCCCAGTCATTCTCCCTCCTGCCCCCCTTGATGCCAGCAGCAAAGAGCCCTCTGCGTACCCTTCCCTGAAACAAGACTTCTCCCTCTTGGTCACTGCTTAAGCTGTTCCTGCTGCTGGGAAGGACTCCCTCACCCCCTGGCCACCTGACAATTCCTCCCCCACCTGCACATTATGTATATAGACATGAATGCTAAGTACAAATGTGCTCTCCATCTGGAACTGTTTATGTACCTGGCAGAAAAGGAACTAACCTTTATCAAGGACCAATTACGTACAGAACATTTTACATATATCATCTCTTTAAGCCCCACAGCAACCCTAGGTGGTAAATTTCACTATTCCAATTTTCCAGATGAGAAAACTGAGGCTCAGATACAGGAAGTTATCTTTTCCAAGGCCAGAGGTGGGGGTTGGTATTGAAACCCCTAAAACTCACACTTGTTTCAGGCCTTGGTGGAAACACTTCCCTCAAGATTACAGGGTTCTATGTACATGAAAATACTTGCTATTAAGGGAGATGGTGCTGCTTTGCAAATTCCAGGGACCACTGTGAAGTACCCAAGGCTGTCACATAGAAAAGGGGACCCGCAAAGAGAGTTAGGGCCATGGGAGGAGTCATGGATCTCTGCCCTAGATGAAGGAGGACCTTCTCCCAGGCACAGTCATCTCATCACAGAAGAGACTGCCCTGGAGGGAGTGAGATCCCTACCCCGGGGTTATGCCAGCAGAGGCTGGGTGAGGAATTCACCCATTCCTGCAGCAATTTTGGAAGAACCACTGTTCACTGACCCTGATGGAGCACCCGGGAAGCAGCATGGCCGAGACGGAGCCAGTGGCTGACAGATGCTGCTCCTGGAGCAGTGGAGACATTAACAGGGGCTCTGGTAGCCAGAACTTCAGGGGTCTAAGAGGGTGAGTGGCCCAACTCTGAGATTCTGATATCACCTGAGACAAATACATAATTTCCATCTTTTCACTACATAAGCCTGGCTGCTTCAGGTATCTCTTGCTACATAACAAACTAGGTCAAAATTCAGTAGCCAAAAAGAATGATTGATTGATTGATTCTCCTAATTCTGCAGGCTGACAGGGGAGATCTGCCCAGCTCACTGTGGGCTCCTTGGTGAGGCTGCCCTTGGTGGGTGGGTCAGCCAGGCCTGGGTTCTGCTGGGCTGGCTGGGCCATCTCCACGTGGTGTCAGGGCCTGTCCCTGAATTTAGAGCCCAGCCTGGGCTTCTGGGGGAGGCTGGGCTGGGCTCCACGGGGCTGAGAGCTGAAGCTGCAGAGACCCTGAAGCCTGGGCTCCAGAGCATGCATAGCGTTACTTCTGTCACATGCCACACTGACTCAAGGAGATCAGCAGGTCACGAGGCCAGCCCAGGTCAAGGGTGGGGACACAGCCTTCACCTCTGCATGGAGTCATATTTCAACGGGGACCGTGTGTCCTGGGATGAGAGGAACTGGTGCACTCAAAACCTCCCTTGCTGGCACGTCCAGGAAGAGTTCAGACCAGTGGCAGTGCATGGCTTACGGGCTGGTGTCGGGAGACCATGTTCCTCCGGTCTCCTGCACCAGTGACCTAGTGATGTGAGGCATCACATCTCTCAGCCTCGGTTCCTCTCTGTGTGCAATGGAGACACTGAGTGTGGCGGATCTCTGGCCCTGTGGGTGTGCAGGGTGAGACCCATGTGGCAGAAACACTGACTGNGTGGGACTGAGAGGAGAGGGGCCCCCCTGGTGGGGGGCACGTTTTGGGACCCTAGGTAGATTTTTCTGGGGTAGTTCTCCTAGGAGGGACCTGAGGAATCTTGCCGGGTCGGGGCAGTGAGAGAAGGGCCCTTTTGGGTGGAGGAACTCCCAGAGTGGTTGAAAAGTCCAGGACAGGACACACTCTATAGAGTTCCAGGCCCGGGGGCGGGGAGCCATGCAGATAAGACAGGCAGGGGACAGATTATGGAAGCTGGGGAGGGACTGTGGGGAAGGTTCGTGGATTAGCTGGAAGACAGGGTGATAGTGGCTGGGCCACCAGCAAACAGTCTTGAGGTCACCAGCCCTGCCTCTTCTGGGGCTGAGTTATCGATTACTTTTCCTCTGGAGAAGAGAATGCCATCTTTTTGCATTTCTTGTTTGCAAGAAGCCTGGGCTCGACGGCTTCCCAGTGTGTGTGTGTTTGGGGGTGGGGGGGGACCAACTTTCCTCAGCTGCTCCTGATTAGTTTTATGAGAAATCAGCCACTTTCCTCCTTCTGCTCGTACCTGGCACTGCCCCAGTTGGTGAGAACCTCTGATCAGGGAGCCCAAACCCTTCTCGCCCACCACTAACATTGTATAGATAAGGAAACTGAGGTCCAGAGAGGGAAAGGCATTGTTAAAGGGCACAGGAGCATCAGAGGCCAAGAACTGGGCTTGCCACTAACATGTGGGGGACATTGCTATCATTCCCTCCGAAAAATGTGTGACTTGTACGGGCCTCCAAGCTGGCATGTGGCTTGGTAGGGTCTGCAGTAGGTGGCTAGTTAAGCCCAACATCCATGCTATCCCCACTGCATAGCTTAGGCTGCCACCAAAAAATGAGTGTACCTCAGTGTCTGCCTTAAAAGCATTTCCAGCCTGTTGAGGGAAACAGACATATAATGATACAAAGTGGACTTTGGGCCATGTCCTAGAAGAGGGAGCATGGGAGCCCAGAGGAAGAGTGGTTAGCCCCACGTAAGGGAGGTGACTTTGAGCCAGGCTTCAAAGGATAGATAGGATTTCAATGGCCATGGATGGAATGCAAAGCAGGCATCCTAGGCAGAAGGAACCGCAGGGACAGGACTGTGCGTGTGGGGAAACTGAGAAACCAGGAATTACAGGAGCTTACTAGTAAATCCCCAGAGCTTTAGCCATTTAACTTTGATAATACTCTTGTGAAGTAGGTGACATTCTTATCGCTACCATTTTACAAATGAGGAAACTAAGGTACAGAGAGGTTAAGTAACTGGCTTAAGGTCACACAGCTAGTTAATTAATGGTGAATGTGGGATCAGAAGCCAGGCAGACAGGCTCCATGAAACCAAACCTCTTTGATAGCGGTTAAATTGCTGGAGCTGAAGATACAGGAGGAAGCAGGAGAAAGAGTGGAGTTTAAGAATAACAATATGTGTATATGTATCTGTGTGTATATATATGGCTTTGCAGATGATATGGCAAGGTCATATATATATATATATATGGCCTTGGAATATGCCAGGCACTGTTCTACCTTCTTGATGTATGCTGTTTCATCTGTCTCCCAACCACCATGTGAAGTGGTTCGGCCATCTCCCTCATTAAACAGAAGAGGAAGTAGAGGCTCAGCGGGTCTTTAATGAACAGGGTGTCACAGCTAGTAGGCAGCAGGGGCAGNCTTATCGCTACCATTTTACAAATGAGGAAACTAAGGTACAGAGAGGTTAAGTAACTGGCTTAAGGTCACACAGCTAGTTAATTAATGGTGAATGTGGGATCAGAAGCCAGGCAGACAGGCTCCATGAAACCAAACCTCTTTGATAGCGGTTAAATTGCTGGAGCTGAAGATACAGGAGGAAGCAGGAGAAAGAGTGGAGTTTAAGAATAACAATATGTGTATATGTATCTGTGTGTATATATATGGCTTTGCAGATGATATGGCAAGGTCATATATATATATATATATGGCCTTGGAATATGCCAGGCACTGTTCTACCTTCTTGATGTATGCTGTTTCATCTGTCTCCCAACCACCATGTGAAGTGGTTCGGCCATCTCCCTCATTAAACAGAAGAGGAAGTAGAGGCTCAGCGGGTCTTTAATGAACAGGGTGTCACAGCTAGTAGGCAGCAGGGGCAGGATTTGGACTTAAGCTGCCTGGCTCTGTTTCCTCTTGGTCTCAGGGAACCACAGGAAAGTTAGGAATAGAGAAGTGTACAGTGGGGATGAAAAGCTGGGGGTCCTGAGGATGTTCCAGGGGACCCTGGTGCCTTGGGCTTTGGAAAGTAAGCTGAAGAGGAGAGGGGAATTTGACATGGGAACTGAAAGCAGACGTGGCTGGATGACCCAGAATGCCCACTTATGGGGACCCAGGACTCAGCCTGAACTTCCTGTGGAGTGGGGGTAAGGGAGAGGGGGTAGAAACACCTGGAGGATCCCTCCCACCCAAGCCAAATGGTGGGAGACTCAGACCAGAGAGTGTGGGGAGAACCTTCTCTGGCTGTCGTCGGGGCAGAGAGGATGGTTCCAGCCTTCTCTGAGCCTCTGGAGGCAGCTCCAGGGTGGGTGGAGTGGCCCCAGTGAGCCTGCTGCTCATTCTGGGTCAGGCCTCTCGAGGAAGAGTCCTGAGAGACTCAGAGGGACACAGGTGCCGCAGAGAGGCTGGGAGAAGCACTGGACCTGAGTCAGGAGACCTGAGTCCCAGCCTGAGCGCTGACAGTTCACTAGTTGTGAGCCGGACCTCAGGCAAATCAATCACGAGCCTTTCTGAGCCTCAGTTTCCTCATCTCTACAGTGGAGTGAAAGAGCCCTAGCCTGTGATCCAGGAGTTCTAGCCTGGCTCTGCTTCTGATTCTCTGATTGGCTGCTTGTGTACAGGTCTGGGCAAGCCCTACCCTTCTCTGGGCCTCAGTGTCCCCACTTGCACAATGGAGGGGGGACACTGAGGCTCGGAGAGGGACGGTGACTTGCCCAAAGTTGCAGCTGAGCTGGAGCTGAAACCCAGGTCTCTGCACCCCTCACCACCACCCCACCATTCCCAGGAGAGCCCCAACTCCTGAATGAGGAGGCCTCAGCCGTCCCCACAGCCCCCTTGGCATAGGCCTCGCCTGTGAACTCTCTGTCCCCTCCTGTCCTCTCTTCCACCTTCTCCCCCATGTACCCGCCCCCAGATAAACCAAAATGTTTTCAATTAGGGGTCTGCTGCAGTGAGGCAAGCCGGACGAGATGTCCAGACGGGTAACTCCCCCGCCTCCCACCCTAATCCTTGATTACCTCCCCAAGGGGGCCTTAGTTAGAAACGGTCATTACCACTAATTACCAGATGACCGCATCGCCCTCCTCTGGAGTGGAATCCGCTGCCTCCCGCCTCCTGATGTCCCACTCTGCACGCTCCCCTGAGCCGGCCTCTCCCAGCATGCCGCAGCTGGCCGCTCTGTCCCGGCTGCGCTCTCCACAGCCCCGTGCCCACCCAGCACCTCCAGGACGGTTCCCGTTTGTCCTCCGCCCTCCTGGGAAGGCTGAGCCTCATCGTCCACGCTGGATCCCCCTCATAGAACCTCTCTCACACCAGCTGGGGAGGTGGATGCTTGACTTCAGAGATGGACAGACTGACCCAGAGTGGCTGATCCAGACCCCAGGAGTCCAGAGAACCCCTCCCAGGAGCCGCAGTGCCCGGTGCTCAGGAGTTACCTGAACTGAGCTCCCCAGGAAAAGTCTGAGCTTATGTTATCCACTTTCTGAGCAGGAGCCCAGGGAAAGGACCTGGAAGACAGCCACCCCGCATGCATGCCTGCTGTATGCCCAGTACCGTGCTGGGTGTTTTCTCATATATCTCCTGTAATCATTCCTATTGTGAAACAGAAAACTGGCTCAGAGGGGAAGGATGGAAGCTGGGCAAGGGTGATGGGCAGAGTGGGCTCAGGGCAGGCTGAGTGTGGACGGACCCCAGCCCAGTAGAGTGGGGATCCAGGAAGGTGGCATCCAGAGGAGGCCGAGCACCCAGGCATTGGACCGCTTCAGTGTCCTCCTCTGATTAAAGTGGGTAATATTCTCCCAGGCCCCCCGAGACATTGTGAGAATGGGATGAAATGAGAGGCTCTGTAAACTGGGAACTGCTGTGTCCGTCTGGGACAGTGGGTCTATATACATGGACAGTGTTTGCTGGGTGGAGGCAGACAGGTTTCAACAACCAAGAAACAGGCTTGGGTGGGGGGTTATACTGCCCCTGTGTGGTCCCCCCTCACCCATTACGGGCTGCAGGAATTCAGGCAGCAGGTTCCCCAGGTATCCCAGCATTGGCAGGATCAAGCAATCAGGCCTGAGTTCTGCACCAGCTACACCAGCTTTCTCGGCTCATGCCTTGTGGGGAGGGGGAGGGGTGGGCCAGGGATGGCAGTGAGGGAGAAGCCCAAGTCACCCACAGTCAATCTCAGGCTGGGTTGTGCCACCCCAGTGTGGCCCCCAGGCTGTGCTCACTTGTCCTGGCTCTGCTTCCCAGGCCTCTGGGAAGATTTCTATATTTTGGAGTTGTAGGGGCATGGCAGAGAGAGGCAGGAGGAAGCTAACTAACCTATTAGTACCCATAAGCACATATCATTTCACTTGGCCCCTGCAAGGCCTCCAGGAATCCGCATTATGTGATTGATGCTCAGACAGTGGCAGCAGTTTACCCAAGATTGCACAGCATGTAGAGGCCAGAGCTTGAGTCCCAACACGGGTCTTCTGACTCTCTCTGGTCCAAGATTTAAGTGGCTACAAGTGAGGAATTCCATATATGAATACTCCAAATGCTTTCCAGCCATTATCACATTTAAATCTTAACCATAATCCTTGGAAATAGAATTTATCATTTTCTTATAACAGATGGCATAAGGCCCAGAGAGGTTGAGTAACTTACCCAGGTCACACAGCTGTTGCCCAAAGCCTGAGCTCTCGCCTGGGCTAGTCCGTGAGCTGGAACATCTAGGTTGCCTTGTAACTGGTGACAGGTCTGTGCAGCTGTCTGTTGAGGGGCTCCTTGAGGAATGGATCTATGTCCTTCATTACCAAATGAGTCTGGGAAGAGTTGGTGCTTAGTAAATATTTCTCCCACAAGCAGACCAAGTTCATTTTTTCACTTAGGTACAGGAACAGGGGAAGGGCATTCCTGGCACCAGGAAAAGTCTGGGCACAGGCGTGGTGTCAGGGTAGTCCCTGTCAGAGAAGCTAGGAGTCTGGTATAGTGGATATTTCAGTATGTGGGGGGAAAAGGACAAGAGGCTGGAGAGCACTGGGATGATGGTAGGCTTGCCGCCTGAGGGGCCGTGAAGTCAGAGGGGAGCCCTTGACCTTGACTAAGTAAGTGCAAGAGGCTAAGGTAGGAAGAGGCCACCAATGCAGTAATGTAGCAGATTTCACCACAGGGCACTGCCCGTGGTGTGTCAGCCCTGCACTGAGCATGTGACCCTCATGGAGGTAATCCCCCAGACAGTACTGGGAGGGGAGAGGTTACTTGCCTTGCTCAAGGTCACGGGGGAGTGCGGGTGACGGAGGCGGGGGTGTCAGAACCAAGAGTCTCCCTAGGCCTGTGCTGTTCTTTGGCACTGGGCTGCCTCCCTTGGGATCTCAGGCCAGGGGCTCAGGAATCCAGGCCTTGCCAGGTCTCAGTCCTGACCCTGGATGAGGTCTGGCATGGTCCCAGCAAGTGGGACACACAGCACGCAGGCCTGAAGGCTGGCCCCTGCTTTCCCCTTGTCCCTCCAAGGTCTCTGCTGGATTTCTGAGGACCAGCTGGCCCTAGGGTCAGGACCAGGACTATGTGGAACTCTTTAAGACTGTGGGGTCCCTCTAGCCTCCACTTAGAGGAGGTGCAGCCTGATGCAGTTTGCTCCTGAGACAAGGCCTGGGAAGAAGGCGAATCAGGATGGTCCTAAAGTCTTAGAATTTCAGTGCCCAGAGCCGGGATCTGGAAAGCTCAGAGGTCCTATAGCATCATCAGGGTTCATAGAGAACCTCCTAGGCGAGCATTCCCAAAGCATGGATGAGGTTAGGACTCCTCAAATAAAGAGTTTTGTGCTCAGCAGACTTGGAAGTTACAAACAAAGCCTGTTGCTTTGCTGCAGGACTTATCAGGGCCTTTAAAATGGAAATAGGCATTATTATTCTTAAAGAGGGGATATAGCATATCACATCCCTAAAATGTGCTTGACCATGGATCCACTTTTTCAGAGTGTCTCACCGGAGCCTGCTCTGGGGAATACAGTTTACAGGTACAGACACTGAGATCCAGAGAGGACAGTGATTTATCTAAAGTCACACAGCAAGTTAATGGCTGTGTGCTTAGTCACTCAGCCGTGTCCAACTCTTTGCGACCCCATGGACTGTAGCCTGCCAGGCTCCTCTGTCCATGGGGGTTCTACAGGCAAGAATACTGGAGTGGGTTGCCATGCCCTCCTCCAGGGGACTCTTCCCAACCCAGGGATTGAACCCAGGTCTCCTGCATTGCAGGTGGATTCTTTACCCTCTGAGCCACCTGGGAAGCCCAAGTTAATGGCTAAATCCCATTTATCACAAAATTGAGTGGCTTTAATCTTTTCATAAATCCCTTACATGTATGTGGGATTTTTACAGCCTGATACATGGATTTAATAATTAAATGAAGCCAAAATGAGAAGCTCCTAACTCACACTGTGCATCTAGTAAGTGCTCAATTAATAATGTATATTATGCCAATGACTATAATCTAGCATCTAGTATAGTGTCTGGCTCAGTAATTGAGTGAATGTTGCATAAAAAATAATCCACAGCTGTGTAAGGACTAAATAAGGCAATGGCTGTGAATGCTTTGTGAACTAGAAAACTGTTAGTCTAATTATGATAAAGCTTAGGTAGGGTGGCAGGGGGTAGGGTCACAATCCTATGTTATGAATGAGGGCCTCAGGCCCAGAAAAGGACAGGGATGTGCCCAAGGTCACACAAGGGCGGAAGGGAGCGCCATTACCTTACTGGGGACAGCAGCGCTTGGCCTCCTGCTTTGCCAGCTCCTTCCAGTAAAGGCTGCAGACCCACTGAGAAGAGGCTGGGGCCATACAGTGGGTGGAGGGAGCAGGGTCCCTCTCCGGCCTGACTTCCTTTTCACTGGTGCTGCTTTCTGGCCACGTGCAGGGCCCTGTCCAAGACCCCGGCGGCCCTGGCGCTGAACCAGACGCAGCACTGCAAGCAGCTGGAGGGCCTGGTGTCTGCGCAGGTACAGCTGTGCCGCAGCAACCTGGAGCTCATGCACACCATCGTGCACGCCGCCCGTGAGGTCATGAAGGCCTGCCGCCGGGCCTTCGCCGACATGCGCTGGAACTGCTCCTCCATCGAGCTCGCCCCCAACTATCTGCTCGACCTGGAGAGAGGTAGGGGGCCGGCGGGGCCTGCTAGAGCCTGCGGAATGCGTGTGGGTAGAGGTGGATGAATTCAGGCATAAATATATGTGTGTTTAGATAGGTGGCTGTGTTCATGGATGGATGGATGGAAGCGTGATGGGTGGATGAGTGAATAACTGGATGATGGATGGATCCACGGATGGGTGGGTGGGTGAATTAATCATGGCCATGNCAGGCATAAATATATGTGTGTTTAGATAGGTGGCTGTGTTCATGGATGGATGGATGGAAGCGTGATGGGTGGATGAGTGAATAACTGGATGATGGATGGATCCACGGATGGGTGGGTGGGTGAATTAATCATGGCCATGGGTGTTTGGGCGTGAATTGATGAATGGGTGAACATACGGGGAGTGCAGGGGAGCCTGGATGGCAGTACAAATGCACGCATACCCCTCATACCTGGACAAAGGCATGAATGATGCAGGGAGGCCGCTGAGCGGGATGGGGAGTCTATAATGAGAATGCGACTGAGCCCACCCTTAGGGCAGACAGGTGTGCCGCACGGTAATTCTAGACCAACCCGACTCAGAGTGCTGTGAGAGGCCCAGAGTGATACAGAGATTAAAGAGCATCTGTGGAGAAGACTTTCTGGAGGATGGGGCATTTGGGATGGATTGGGGTGGGGGTTCCTGTGTACCATAAGGAGGCTTTTGAAAGGCAGGGGATCAGTTCTGTGCCCTGCACAGTCACAGGCCACGTGTGTGCAACACTTTACAAAGAAAGCCTCCCTTCTTCCTGAATTATCTCAACTCCAGAGCAGGCCCGTGAGGTAGGCATATCATTCCCACTCTACAGTTAAGGACACCAAGGCTTGAGAAGGGCAGTAACTTGCTTAGACCTGAGGCCAGGACCCCACAGCCAAGGCACCTTGGCTCCATCTTAGTTGCTAAGGTTGCTGTAACAAAGCCCCACGTTCTGGGGGCTTCTCACAGGGAAGAATCATCTTCATCTGGAGGGTGGAAATCCGAAGTCAGAGTCAGGGTGTCCGCAGGACTTCCTCTGAAGGCACGAGGGGGAAGACTCATCCCTGCCTCACCTTCGCTTCTGGGGAATGCCGTAGTCCGTGTGTTCCTTGGCTTGTAGCTGCGTCTCTTCCATCCCTGTCTCAGTCACGTGGCCTCTGCCCTCTCTGTGTCCAAGATTCCCTCTTCCTCTAAGGACCCCCATTGTTGTTTCTGGGCCCACTCTGATACATCTAATGGTCTCAGCTCAGTTACACCTGCAAAGACCCCATTTCTAAATAAGGTCACGTTCACGGGTACCAGGGGTCAGGACTTGACCGTATCTTTTTAGGGGACACCTTTCATCCTGCAGCAGGCTGTTTGCTCACCTGTCTTTGAGGAGCTCAGGGACGGGGCCCTCAGTGCCTGAAAGCAGTCCCTGACACTGGGTGTGGGGCATGCAGTGTGCTGAGCGTGTGAGGGTGTGCCTGTGGGGTTGCTGGCTTTTCGGGCTTCAGAGTGAGTGTGCTCGTCAGCTAGTCCATTTGGGGGAGGACGGGGGGCAGGGTGACAGTCAAATGGCCCTAGCGCCACCCTCCACCTGCGCCATCCACTCGCCACCCCTGGCCCCATCTGGCCTCAGAGGCAGGTGGGGACCTCAGCCCTGGGCACGGTCCTATGCTTGGGTCGCCCGCCCTGGTTGACCCTGCTCCTCCCCACAGGGACCCGGGAGTCAGCCTTCGTGTATGCGCTGTCGGCGGCCGCCATCAGCCACGCCATCGCCCGGGCCTGCACCTCCGGCGACCTGCCCGGCTGCTCCTGCGGCCCCGTCCCAGGTGAGCCACCCGGGCCCGGGAACCGCTGGGGAGGATGTGCGGACAACCTCAGCTACGGGCTCCTCATGGGGGCCAAGTTTTCCGATGCTCCTATGAAGGTGAAAAAAACAGGATCCCAAGCCAATAAACTGATGCGTCTACACAACAGTGAAGTGGGGAGACAGGTAACCACCCTCCCG
>SJYV01051075.1:1512532-1529700 GCA_006410875.1 Neotragus pygmaeus
TTGAACAGAAGGTTGGAATGAATGCATAAGTGAGTGACCAAACCTTTTTAACAAACTTGATACTCATCTGTGTGCCAGACACTGTGGTGGGTGCTTGATTAGCTTTCTCTTCCATGGTCCATGAAACCACCCTGTGAAGAGGTACCACTACCCCTCCTTACAGATGGGAAGCTGATCCTGGAGAGGCAGAGTGTCAGCTGGGGATGAATCTCATCACCTCCTCCCTGCAGCCCCCCTGGGGCCATTGTGCAGAGGCCCCAAGTGAGGCAGAAGGAGCTTAGGTGGCTTGGCCAAGGACACACAGTGCGATGGAGCCCAGATCTATGGGCTTCCAAGTCTAGAGGTTTCCACGTCCTCACCTTCCTCTCTCTCTCGTCTCCCTTGTGTAAGGATTCTGGACGTCCAGGCCATCTTTGGACAGTTGGGGAAACAGGTCAAGTCACCCTGTGGTCTGTAGCAGTCTGGCTAGGGACCAAGAACTTCTGCCTCCGAACCCTGCGGGCCTGCTCCCCACAACCCTTGGAAACCCACTGGGAGCCCTTCGCCATCCTCCTGCCCAAGAACCCAGCCCCACTCCTGCCCACAGCCAGGCCCCAGCCTCATGCTGCCATGCTCCCACCACACTGGCAGCCATCCCCTCCCGCAGTGCAGTCCACTCAGGTCCTCAGCTTTGGGGGTGCCTCACTCCTGTCCCCGGGCCCTGACGCCTTGGAGCTGGCCTCCCTGGGACCATTCGCAGGGGCCCAGAGGGTCACTGACAGCACGCCCTGCCCTGGCACCGAGGCCTCGGGAAGCCNACTCAGGTCCTCAGCTTTGGGGGTGCCTCACTCCTGTCCCCGGGCCCTGACGCCTTGGAGCTGGCCTCCCTGGGACCATTCGCAGGGGCCCAGAGGGTCACTGACAGCACGCCCTGCCCTGGCACCGAGGCCTCGGGAAGCCTGGCCCTTCCTGCCCTCTGAGCTGAGGAGCTGAGTGTGGTTTACTTCCCTGGATGACTTAGAAGGACCTTGTGCCCTTGGGAAGCCCGACGTGCCCTGAAGTCAGGTTCACTTCATTCTGTGCTCTCCACAGGCTTTGCCGAGACAGTTCCAGCCTCTAGACCCAAGTGGACTCCCTCACTCCCCACTTCCCGGCACTGTGAGGGGTAGGGAACCCTGGGACCTTGACCAGCTTCCTCACTAACTCCCCATGGGATTGCAGCAAGGCTCCCTCCGAGTGCCTCAGTTTCCCTGTACTTTTGATGCACCGACAGGCCCGGGAGACCCCTAATCCTTGCAGTGGAGCCCACGGGGCAGGTGGAAGGGCAGAAGGATCCCCGTCCTGAGTGCACGGGGGCGGGGCTNCTCCGAGTGCCTCAGTTTCCCTGTACTTTTGATGCACCGACAGGCCCGGGAGACCCCTAATCCTTGCAGTGGAGCCCACGGGGCAGGTGGAAGGGCAGAAGGATCCCCGTCCTGAGTGCACGGGGGCGGGGCTTAGACTTCAGAACTGGAAGACGTGCAAAAGGCATCTCACTCGTGCCCCTCAGGTACACAGGGAGAAACTGAGGCCCGTGGAAGTCCGTCGCACAGTCATTACCAAAGCCACGGCTAGAGGCTCCCCAGGCCCCGAGCCCAGTCCTGCCCACCGTAATTCTTACTTAGACTGATTTTTCAAAGCCAAATATTGATTTACCTTTAGTAGTTCACCAGACGCTTTCATACATGTCATCTTGTTGAATCCTTTCAACGACTCTGTAAGGTAGCGATTACACACCTGCTCGGCGCACATGAAGACAGGTGCTGAGTGATGATGCGGCAACAGGCAGCCCCGGGGAAGGCCAGCCCCGAGCACCCACCTCTTGCTGCTGCTGCTTCTCCTCTCCCTCCCTTCCTCTTCTTCTCCCACTCCCTTTTTTTCAGCAAGCATTTTGTGAGAGAGGAAAAGCAGAGAATGTGAAAAGCCATGGCTTTCGGAATTGCCCTCAGAATGGGGTTCAAATCCCAGCCCGAGATCTCCTAACTGTGTAGCCTTGGGCGGGAGACTCAGCCTCTCTGAGCCTTCATTTTCTCTTTTTTAAATGGGGAAGTTAATGGTATCGCCCATGAACGACTTCTGTGCTGACGAAACCATCTGAAGTGGAGAGCACTAGGTACAGTAGGTGTGTGAATGGCACCGTTACTCCTGCGAAAGACACTCTCCCTGCCTCTCCCAGCCACCCCCCAGGGTTGGAGAAGGAGCTAAGGATCTACCCTGCAGCTTTAGAGCAAAATGCCCTGTCCCTCGTCCCTTGCGGCCCGGAGCAGGCAGTGACTCCCTGAGAACACTGGCAGGCGGAGGGGTGGGGCCAGGGCCCAGGGCAGGCAAGGGAAGGAGCCCCACCACCCAGCCCAACGCCCTCCCCTGTCCGCAGGCTCTGCGCGCCTCTCTGGAAATGAAGTGTAAGTGCCATGGGGTATCTGGCTCCTGCTCCATCCGCACCTGCTGGAAGGGGCTGCAGGAGCTTCGGGATGTGGCCGCCGACCTCAAGACCCGCTACCTGTCGGCCACCAAGGTGGTGCACCGACCCATGGGTACCCGCAAGCACTTGGTGCCCAAGGACCTGGACATCCGACCTGTAAAGGACTCGGAGCTCGTCTATCTGCAGAGCTCCCCTGACTTCTGCATGAAGAATGAGAAGGTGGGCTCGCACGGGACGCAGGACAGGTAAGGGCCTGCTGCCACCCTGGCAGGAAAAGTCAGTCATGTGGGGCATGCCCCTTCCCAGCTCAGGCCCGGGCACACACGGTCGGTCGGGCTTCAGTTGGCATTGGGGAATGGAGTCCCTGCCTGGTCAAATGCTGTGCAGAGGTGTGGGGTCCCAGGGGCCCCCGGCAGAGCTCCTGGGAGAGGCTGTTGTGCACCTCACCCAGGCATAGGCTTCTTGGGAATGGAGGCTCCTGAGAGGAGACAGATGGGAGGAGACAGTGACTGTGTGGGAGACAAGGGCTAGGAAAGAGGCTGCCTGGCATAAAACAGGTCCTCAGTAGATGTCTGTCAAATGAACACGTGAAGGATCATGTCAGACAACCTGCTGGTTGGACAATGAACTGAGCCATGGGGCGGGGGAGGCAGCAGGCAGCCCCTGTGGCCACACCCGAAGTCTGCGCAGCTTAGGGAGGGGACCAGGGCAGGCAGGCTCCAAAGGGGCGGCAGGAGAGTGAGGCCAGCCTGCATTTTGTGGAGAGAGGGTGCTCCCACGTCCCCACCTACATCCACCCCTCCCAGACCCTAGCTCTCTCTTCTAGCCATTCCCCCGCCTGCCCCGCAACCCCCCATTTCAGAGCCAGGGCTGGGATCCCTATAGCAAGGCCTAACCTAGAGGCTGAAGCTGCTGCAGGACTGGAGAGAGGGAGGGAGCCAGTGGGGACAACAGACCTCCTGGGTCTGGTGGGCTGGAGGGGCTGATGAGGATTCAGAGAGGCAGCTCTCTCCTGAGATGGTTCAGGAGGAATCCAATCCTGAAATGCTATAAAGAAATAGTTGTGCAATCAAATACACTGGGAAATTCTCTTTGCAAGGCACGAGAACCTATTAAAGGCTCTGAGGAATCCCGCAGTAAAGGATCTGTCTAAGCCTCTGTTTCCCAGAGGTGTTTGGCTGTGGAACTCTTTTATTAAGGAGCCCCTAATAGCATTCCACAAGACGAGTGTTCTTCGGGGTTAAAAGAATATTGAACCAGAGTGAGGGTGTCTGAGAACGTGTCTGGCACATAGTTGGTGCCTGGCCAGCTTTTGCTTCCTCCTCAGCCCACGTTCCTGTCTCTAGGAGAGGGGAGCTGCTTTGGGGGGGCTCCCTCCTCACGGGCCAGGGCAGCAGGCTGTAAGAGGAGGCCCAGGCGCCCATCTGGAGGCCAGATTGAGGAGGTCAGGCAGAGTGAAGATGGAACCAGGTCAGGCCAGAGAGACAGGAAGGAGCGAGAGTCTAGGCTGAGGACCCGGGGTGGGTGTGATGAGGATGGTGTGGGGCTAGGATTCTAGAACCCACAGGACCTGGGGGAAGCCCACTGAGGACGCCAGAGCAAAGACGGGCTTTCCCTGGAGCCTGGGGTGGCTGTGCCTGGGTGTGTCTCAGGAAGGACAGCTCCCGTCCTGATGCCACAGCTTTCTAGCAGGGGGACCTGAAGCTCAAGGTCGTTTTCTGTGCCTTGGGGACAAAGCCACACACCTAGAGGGTTGGCGTGATTCGAATCCCATAGCCCCTCCATGCCAGGTGTGATCAGTGCCCTGGGAAGGGTTTGTGAATGACTGGCTCCCCCGACCCCCTCCCTGAGGCTGCCAGGCCTCTTCCTTCCCAGCTGTCGTGACTTTGCCCCAAGGACTTGCCCCCAAATTGTTGATGAGGAGGCCCCCTCCCACAGCACCAGCAGCCACCGTTGCTTTCTCAGAATGCTATCCTTCCCCCACCCCACCCCCGGTTTCCTGCCATGCTCAGCCCTCAGCCATTCCTCTGAGGCTTGGCCTTGGCAGACAGCTGTATGGGTCAGCTTTTTCTGCAGTAACAAACCACCCCGGTGGCTCACAACCACAGACACTTTTTACATCCATTATATGAGGCTCTGGCTGGCTGGGGAGGGACATCAAGTGCTCAGATTGTGACAGAGGGAAGCCGGAGAGCCCAGAGGGGCCCTGACTCAGCCTGGACAGCAAGGAAGGCTTCCTGGAGGAGGGGAAATGTGAACTTTACTAGGCTGGGGATTTAGAGACTCAGAGGGTTGGATGGAAATGAGCTTTGCTAACTGTAAAAGGCAGGTGCATAGGTGGTACACATAGCTGGGCCCCCTAGCCAGACAAGATGCCCTCCTCAAATCCAGCCTGGTGAACTGAGGCCCCTCAGCAGTCCCTATTCCAGACTCTGAAACCTGCTGTATCCCCAGGCCCCAGCCTCCCCAGCTCCCCATCACAGGCACCATCATAGGTCTGAAGCTGGAGGCCAGATTTCAAAAATTGCATGTCAGGGACCCAGAAATAAAATGAAACCCTTTCCACCACCCTTTCTTGGTCTAGAGACCTTCAGGGTAAGACTGAGAGGAACTAAGGGTGTTGAATGACTAAAAAAAAAAATCCCAGAAAGGTTAAGTGACTTGCCTGAAGTCACACAGCCAGTGAGCAGCAGAGCTGGGGTTTGAACCCAGGTCTGCTGGTTCTGGGGCATATGTTGCTCTGCTGTTGCTTCCTGTCTCCTCCGTCCTGCCTAGAACTGCATACAGCCCCGCATGCAAGTCACCATTTCCTCCCGACTCCCCCTCCAGGAGATCTCTCCTTTCCTCTCCATGGCTCCTTTCCGGCTCAGGCCTCGGCTTCTTCTACTCAGCTGCTGACCAGCCTCCTCCCTGNCCTCTTCCTTCCCAGCTGTCGTGACTTTGCCCCAAGGACTTGCCCCCAAATTGTTGATGAGGAGGCCCCCTCCCACAGCACCAGCAGCCACCGTTGCTTTCTCAGAATGCTATCCTTCCCCCACCCCACCCCCGGTTTCCTGCCATGCTCAGCCCTCAGCCATTCCTCTGAGGCTTGGCCTTGGCAGACAGCTGTATGGGTCAGCTTTTTCTGCAGTAACAAACCACCCCGGTGGCTCACAACCACAGACACTTTTTACATCCATTATATGAGGCTCTGGCTGGCTGGGGAGGGACATCAAGTGCTCAGATTGTGACAGAGGGAAGCCGGAGAGCCCAGAGGGGCCCTGACTCAGCCTGGACAGCAAGGAAGGCTTCCTGGAGGAGGGGAAATGTGAACTTTACTAGGCTGGGGATTTAGAGACTCAGAGGGTTGGATGGAAATGAGCTTTGCTAACTGTAAAAGGCAGGTGCATAGGTGCTACACATAGCTGGGCCCCCTAGCCAGACAAGATGCCCTCCTCAAATCCAGCCTGGTGAACTGAGGCCCCTCAGCAGTCCCTATTCCAGACTCTGAAACCTGCTGTATCCCCAGGCCCCAGCCTCCCCAGCTCCCCATCACAGGCACCATCATAGGTCTGAAGCTGGAGGCCAGATTTCAAAAATTGCATGTCAGGGACCCAGAAATAAAATGAAACCCTTTCCACCACCCTTTCTTGGTCTAGAGACCTTCAGGGTAAGACTGAGAGGAACTAATGGTGTTGAATGACTAAAAAAAAAAATCCCAGAAAGGTTAAGTGACTTGCCTGAAGTCACACAGCCAGTGAGCAGCAGAGCTGGGGTTTGAACCCAGGTCTGCTGGTTCTGGGGCATATGTTGCTCTGCTGTTGCTTCCTGTCTCCTCCGTCCTGCCTAGAACTGCATACAGCCCCGCATGCAAGTCACCATTTCCTCCCGACTCCCCCTCCAGGAGATCTCTCCTTTCCTCTCCATGGCTCCTTTCCGGCTCAGGCCTCGGCTTCTTCTACTCAGCTGCTGACCAGCCTCCTCCCTGGCCCCCCTGCCTCCAGCCTTGCTGCTTCATCTGTCTGTCTCCCCCCCTTACATTAGATCAGGTGTTTGTTCTCCTTGCCCTCACCACGCTATGCCCTCCCTTCTATCTGAGATTCCTACTCATCTTTCATGTAATGGCCTGGATGGCCCCTCCCCCTCCAGGAAGCCTTCCTGAACTCTCACAGACCCAGTGGTCACCCTGTGTGATGCTGGGCAAGTCCTCTACCCATTCTGTGTCTCAGTTTCCCCATCATGACATATGAGGCTTGAATTTGGTCATCTCTAGGGCTTACTCACCTAGGACACTCTGGGATTCCTTGGTCCACGTGGCTGTGGGCACCCCGCTGCTTCCCATGACAGCATCCTAGCGAAGCCTTAGCCCAGCTAGAAAAAGATGCTGACCTGCGCAGACATTTCCTCACTAAACAGAAGAACCGGTGGAAAGGATATTTGGGGTTTATAGTGACCTTCAGTGGAGAAGGCGATGGCACCCCACTCCAGTACTCTTGCCTGGAAACTCCCATGGACGGAGGAGCCTGGTAGGCTGCAGTCCATGGGGTCGCTGAGTCAGACACGACTGAGCGACTTCACTTTCACTTTTCACTTTCATGCATTGGAGAAGGAAATGGCAACCCACTCCAGTGTTCTTGCCTGGAGAATCCCAGGGGTGGTGGAGCCCAATGGGCTGCCGTCTGTGGGGTTGCACAGAGTCGGACACGACTGAAGGGACTTAGCAGCAGCGGTGACCTTCAGTGTCTTCTTTGCCCACATGAGTGATTCATTTCTTCCCGAATCACTTCCAGCCCATGGATTCTCTGCCTCTTAGGTGGGAGAATGAATAAGCAAACCCTTGTAAGACCTTGAGCAGGCCTCTGCCCTTTGCTGAGCCTGTTTCCATCTGTAAAGTGGGCATAGCAATTCCACTGACCCAAAGACCCTCCCTGCCTCCAGTAAGATAAAATTCTGGAGGGAAGCACCTAATTCAAAGAGGGCAAATGATTGATAGACCCTCTGTCCCCAAGAAGAGAGTGCCAGATGCTCCCTGCACCTCACGTCTGATGCCATTTGTTCCCAAATTTATCCTAAGATTCTAAAAGTAAAAATGATCTTTGTAATATGTTAGAATATAAATAAGGATTAAATATGAAGATAGGATTATTAACCAATTGTTTGAGACATTTTCAAGTATTTAGAAGTAGAAGGTATAGGAAAAGAGACAAAAGAAACAAAACACCGCCTCACTTTAATAAACACCTATTAGAAATATAGGGAAAAATGAGAAGGACCCTTGGGAAAAAGAATTTATTTTAAATTCCCCAAAGACCAAGACACTATCCAAGGGGGACTGCGGCAGCAGCCATGGTCGGAGGAGACTAGGGCTGCCTGGCTGGGAGTGGGGGTGATGATGAGTGGTCGGGGTGCTCACTGACCTCCCCACCCCACTCCAGGCAGTGCAACAAGACGTCGCACGGCAGCGACAGCTGCGACCTCATGTGCTGCGGGCGCGGCTACAACCCTTACACGGACCGCGTGGTCGAGCGCTGCCACTGCAAGTACCACTGGTGCTGCTACGTCACCTGCCGCAGGTGTGAGCGCGCCGTGGAGCGCTACGTCTGCAAGTGAGGCCGCGCGGCTCCTCGGGGACCCTCGGAGCCCAGCCAGTGGGGCCGGAGACACCCCGCGGACTTTGGCTTCTGAATTCCAGATGCCGAGCATGGAGGGAGGCTTGTGCTCTGCCTCCACTTGGAAGCTGCCAGGAACAGAAGCCTGGGCCATCAGGGAAGGAAAGCCGGGGCATCAAAGGAGACCGACAAGATTAAAAATAACCTGGCCGCCCGAGGCCCCAGAGTGCCCACTTGCCGCCTTCCAGGCGGGTCTAAGGAGCCAGGGGCGTGGATTTGGCAAGACTGGTATGGACTCGATCTTTCGTAGCCAGAGACACCAGCTTCCCGGGAAGTGGGAGGTCAGTCTGTCCTCAACAGAATGTTCTGTAGGCGTAGCCCTCGAGACCCCCGGCCCACTCCGGGGTCTGAGCCTCCTGGGCCCACCACATGGAACCACTAGCTTGGGTTGTAAATGTTTTCTTGTTTTGTTTTTCTTCCTCTGGGATGTGGGAGCTACGGAAATATTTATAAAACATAGCTTTTTCTTTGGGGTGGCTGGCTTCAATTCCTCTTTATATATTTTATATATATAAATATATATATATATATATATATATGATGATCTATATTTTAAACAAGCTCTTTAAACAGCTGTTTGAAATAAATACTGAGAACCCCAGCCCTCCTCTGCAGTTTCTGGCCTCCTCAAGTGAACTCAGAGGATTCTGGGGCTGGTGGAGCGAACTCTCCGGTTTCTAGGCAAGGTGGAATCTTATTGATGTTTCCCCTCCATGCCCCCCCAACCCCATCCGGTTCTGGCCCCAATCTCCTTTTAGGACCTCCAGGTCAAGGGCGACAACAGATGTCTTGAAACCCAAACCCAGCTGGCAGACTCTTTGTTCCTCAGGGGCACACATGCGGGTGTGCATAGCCTGGCAGTGGCATCAGACCTAAGTGGCTTCAAGAGAAACCCTATCCAGGCGCTGGGAGCACAGACCTCAGGGAGGTGGTGGCAGACCCAGGCTCCAGCAACCCTGGCAGGGTGTCTGTGTGACCACGGGGAAGGCTTTCCCTCCCTAGCCTCAGTTTTCCCATCTGTAAAGCTGGTGGTAGAGATCAAGGTGGGTTGGGAAAGGCCCCCAACCTCATGCCTGGACCAGTGGGAATGGCTGCAGTGGCCGTGATTGGAGTCTTGTTCTGGTTTGAAGGTGGAGCCATCGAGATTTGTCCTTTTCATGGTTGTGGGGCATAAGGGTGAGGAGGATGGAGGACTACCAGTGTTTTGGCTGAGTGCTTGGAAGCATGCTGGGATGGGGCTGGAGAGAGGACTAGGGGTCAGACTTGGTGGACTGTGATGTTGGTTGGGTCCAGGTGGAAATACCGGGTAGATGGGCAGATAATCAAGCCTGGGGTTCCCAGGAGAGCCCAGGGCTGAGATGCCTATTTGGTCACCGTCACTAAAAGGCAGAATAGAAAAGCAAAGCCAATCGAGGCTTGGGCCTGGGACACTTGTGCTTTGGAGGTCAGGGATATGAAGAGGAAAAAAGGCAAAGAGAGCAAGAGGAAACAGCCAGGGAAATGGAGAATCCTGGGGATCTTAGCTGTTGTCAAGTGAAGATGGGGGTTTGGAGGGGTGAGGGTCTCAGGGCCCTCAGCACTTTTGCGCTCTGAGCTTCAGCCTCACTTCCTGGGACATGGGTAGCATTGATGAGTAAGTACAGAGTATCCGGGGTCACAGTTGTTTCCCACCGATGGAAGTAATTATCAATAACCTATATCTGCGGTGGCTGTGGGTGACTGCACCAGAAAAAGAATGTAAAAGAACATTATAAACTGAATTTTGGTGCATATGGAAGAGATGCAAACACTGAGGGGAAAGCTCTCCACTCCCCAGACCCTGCAGAGACACAGGGTGGGAAGAGGGAAGCCTATATGGCCAGAGTCAGGAGTCAGAGTCTGGAGGGAACCTGGAGATTAGTCTTCTGGGCTCTCAAACTGTTTTGCAGATGAGGAAATTCCAAGATGCAAGGACCTTTCCTGTGGTCACAGAGCTGATACGGGGCCGAGGGCTGGTGGTGGGGCATCCTAGGGTGGGCCCACCAGCATCTGTGCAGAAAACTCAGCCTCTGTTGAACAAGCACCTGGGTGTGTGCTCTCCCACGTCCAGGGCTGCCCGTGCTCCACACTGGCTCCCGTGGTCTACAAAACCAGTTCCCTGGCCTGGCACACAAGGCCCCCTCCCCAGGGCCCAAGTGACTCTTCCAGCCACATTTCCTACAACTCCTCAGGCATCTCTCTGTCCAGCCTCCCTCTGAGCTTCTGCTGCTCTTTCACAGAAGGCCTGGAATGTCACTTCCCTGTTGGAATTCCACTGAGCCTTTGGAGCCATCTCTATAAAGCCTTCCCTAATGCCCTCAAGCTCCAAACAACCCTTTGACTTTTTTTAAAAAGATTTTTAAAAATATGGACTAGTCTTCATTGAATCTGTTATAATATTGCTTCTGTTTTTATTTTTAATGTTTTGGTATTTTGGCCATGAGACAAGTGGGATCTTACATGACAAGGGATCAAACCCACGCCGCCTGCATTGGAAGGTGAAGTCTTAATCACTGGACCACCGGGGAAGCCCCTATACAACCCTCTGGATCTTTAAAGCAGCCATCACACTCAGGCTCACAGTGGTCAGCCCACTTTTTCTCCAAGGCTCGTGTAAATGGTGCTCTCCCCCAGGAAGTCTTCCCTGACCCCCTGGGCCTGGGCCAGTGGCCTCCTCTGGGTTCCCACAGCGTCTGTTCTCCTCCCACTTTGCACTGAGCCACGGTGATGTAGAGAGGTCTGTGCGGCATCTGTGCCTGCCTCCTCCTCCTATCTAGGGCCTCCGCATGGGCTGGGACCAGCCCAATGCACCCGTGGGGGCCCCCGGCTTCAGCAAAGGCACCCCAGAGGCTGAGTACATGCCTTGGAAATGTTGGATTTTGGGGTGTCTTTTGGACCTTAACCAGGACAAGCAGGTGGAGAAACCAGACCAAGGACCCACAATGACTCAGAAAGGGCGGTCGTAGTAATGCAAATACTACCTGTTATTGTGCACCCGATGTGTCTTATTACACACGTGTTGTCCAGAGCCATCTTCACAACAGGTCCCAGTGGGTAGTGTTATCTCCCTCTGACAGGTGAGAAAAGTGAGGATCTGAGAGGGGAGCCCATGTGGCCCAGATCACACAGTAAGTTCATAGCAGTGCAGGGAGCCCGGGTGTGTCTGACACCGAACCCCTTCTCACAGGTCCTCACTCCCAGACATGGGGAGAGCAGGGTGGAAGACACAGGCTACTTCCGGCTCAGGACAGGCAATTCAGCTGGAACCCTGACTCAGCGGGCCTGCGGCTGGCCAGGGGCTTGCGCCTTTCTGCTGGTCAGGGGCTGAGGAGCGCGGGGACCATGGAGAGCTGCTCCCTGGACCTCTCTTCCCTGACCAGATCAGGGTTCTAAGCACGCTCTTAAGCTGAGCCCCCATTTCGGGGAGGTAGAAGTGGGGCTTTCGCTTGTGGGAAGGCCATAAACTCAAAGCTCTGGTGTCTCCCAATCTCACTGTGTTCTGAGATTTGGAACCATAAGACCTGGGTACCCTGGACTTTCAGAATAAATATCCTCAAACCACGGCACTGGAACTCCTGTTGTGGCCTTTGGGCCAGGAGCCAATTCAGAGAATTTTAAAGGCCCAGGCATGGATCTTTCTGTGGGTGTCAGAATGCTTGTTACCAGCAGGATTCCTGACCTGGCCCACACTCCATCTCCCGTCTTCCCTTGGGGGCAGCAGTCCCAGACTGGGCAAGGCCTAGAGATGGCAAGTCCCCAGGCATACTAGGACCAGCCACTTTGAGGAGGCTCCTGAGCCAAGTGTAGGAGGCCGGCCGGAGACACGGGAGAGACAGGGCTGGGGGAGAGAGACAAGAAGGCGGCAGAGAGGAAACAGGAACTCTTGAAAAGAGGGAGAGATTAGCTCGGTGGGAAAGAAGAGAATGGGCAGATAAGGTCCCCTGGGGAGGCCAGGTCAGGCCAGCGGAACAACGAAGAGGGGACTGGCCCCAGCCTGAGCAGGCTGACGGTCTATTTTTCCTTAGGTCATGGAGACCAGCTGCCAGATTACACAGACCAGGCCTCCAGTAGGATGCAGGCCCCAGTCGGGGATTCCAGACCTGCAAGGGACTGGATGGGGCAGGAGGAGTTGGGGGCTGAAAAACTGTAAACCCAGCATCTTTCCTGCTCTCTTGCTGTGTGACTCCAGGCAGCCACTTGGCCCTCTTCTCTTCAGCGATTGTCTCATTTAACTCTCAAATCATTCTGAGGGGTTGTGTCTAGTTATCTCTTTTTTATTCTTGATGAAGAAACTGAAGTGCAAGGAGAGAGAAGCGATGGCCCATGGTTACAGAGGCGCAAGTGGGAGAGCAGGGATTCGAGCCCTAGACTGTGTGGCTTCAAGTCTGTGAGGGCCATCCCAAGGATGGAAGCCTAAGCAGTTCTTGACATCTGTCACAGGGACTGGGGGCTGTAGTCAGGTGCAGAAGTCAGGGAACCTCTCCCCATGGCCATCAGGCTGTAGCTCAGCCAACACTTCCTGCCCTGTCCTCCCCTGACTGTGGAGCTCACCATCACCTGGGTGCCTGGACTTGCAGGAACCACCTGTGTGTGGGAGCAAGGAGAGTGAAGCTCACGTGTCCCTATTCTGGGGGACAACTCCCAACTTGCAGTTAATGTAGCAGAGATGGCTGAAGTCAGAAGATGGCAGAGTCCTGAGGGCTATGGGTATGGTGGGGAGGTTAAGCCCGCTTCTAAGAGGGCGACAGAGTAAGGAGTGGGAAGTCTGGAAGACTTCTTGGAGGAGGTACCATTTGCACAAAGTCTGGAAGGTGAATAGAATTTTAGCAGACGGAGAAGGAAGTGAAGGGGAGAGCCTGCAGTGTTTACTCGGAGGAGGCCAGAAAGGGGATGTGGATGGAGCTCAGGGACCCACGGGCACCAGGGCAGCACAGGCCTCAGGTCGGAACGTCGGCATCAGGTATTTAAGACCGCCCCACCAGGGCGCTAGCTGCCAGCTGGTTTGTACACCACCTGCCTGCCGGGTTCCCGCCCACCCTCAGAGATGGCTGGCTTCAGGCAGAGCCATTTTAACAGCTGTACTTTTAATGGGTCCCTTTGCTCTTGTAGACCAAATCAATATCCGCTCGGCTCCCAGACCTGTGGCTGCTGAAGACTCTCCTTATGGGACCCTCGGTCCCCATTGCTTCACCTTCTGGGCTCCTTTGGGGGCTGAAGGGCTGGGGCAGGGGTGGAGCGGTGGGGAGGGGGCAGATCACACAACTGACCCAAACACCCCCAGCCAGGCTGGAAGTGGGGACGGGGCTTGTGAGAGCCCCGCCCCTGCTGTTCCTGGACAAGGGCATGGCTGCAGTTAAACCCAAGTGTTTATTTTATGTCTCCACCGTTTCTGTATACGTACTGTATGAGTGAGCTGTCCCTGGGGGGGTGGGAAACTGGCTGAGATGCGCTGGGACAGCAGCCTGTGAGGCTACTCATGAAGGGGCCTCTGACTCAAGATTCTGCTTCACTTTTCTTAGATTTTCAACTTCCATCCAGGACATTCCATGGTCCTGGGAGTTTAGAACCCAAGACTGGAGGACACCAAATGTCTAGCGTGTCTAGAATCTGAAGAATCCCAAACTGGATGGGGTTTGCTTTCCTCCATCTGAAATGGGAGCATCATTGAAGTTTTTCTAGTTTTAAATCATTCCTCCTCTCCTTACCCCATTCCTCCTCCTGCAAGAGATGTCCTTACCTCTGACCCCGGAGGTGGGGGGGGCATCCTGCTTGCAGCAGACCCTGGTTTTATTCAGCATCTCCATGGACGTTTCTGGGGGAAAGGGCGGGCAGCCTGGGTACCATCTGACCACCTCCTGGGACAGACTGCTGTCTGGGTGGTTTCCCTGCTTGTCTGTGATGGGCTTATTCTCCGTGCTCCAGGTGATATCCACCAGCAGACCCCCGCTCCTCAGGTGTAAGTTTGGAGGCCATTGCCCTCCTGGGAGTTGCTGTTCTTCCCTCCTACTGTCCCCGGTGGCTCCTATCCCCACAAACAGACCCATGGTCACCACCCAGGGGTGGGACATAGATCTTCAGAAATGGAGCATGGATGACTGCCCTCCACACTCTTTCCCAGCAAAGCCCAGGCTCAGACTCCATTTCTGAAGCAAAAGAAAACAGGCACCCACTACCTCTTGCACACACACAGAGCTTACCTCTCACCCAAAACACATCCACCCCAACACACCAGGGACACCCCACCACCCTCTGCAGAGCACACGTGAAATGCACAAACTTTGCAGGGAAGCCCCATTGTGTAGCAGGTAGGGCCATGGCCCATTAGAATCAGAGCCAGGGTTTTCTCTCTGCCACTGCCCCTTATAAGCTGAATGATCCTGAACAAGTTTCAGACCCCAAGGCTCCACTTCCTCACAAAAATGGAGGTGAACCCATGTCTCTCCTGACCTGGGTAAAGCATTGAGCACCACGCCAATCAATGGTGGCCAGACCCTCTGGTCAGAGCTTGGCCAGTGGTCCCTATTATGCTCTCCACCTTTCCTTCCCCGAAGCTTCCCTGGGCTTGCCCCGTGCTCTGCTGAGTGCTAGGGACACAGGGAAGCCTGTTCCGGCTCACCTGCCAGGGATGAGGGAGTCCCTCGGAGAGCAGACTGCCATGGGAGAGGCTGGAGCGTGGCTGCATGGAGTGGTTAGCACGCTTTGCTCTCAGCCGGCTCTGACTCCTGGCTCTGCCCTCTCTGGCTGTGTGGCCTGGGATAAGCTACTTAACCTTTCTGAGTCTCTGTTTGTTCATCTATAAAGCAGCACAAATAACAACACCCACGTCTCTGGACTGTCCTGAAGCTCCAACTAGATAATGGACCTCACGACTTGGTAGATAGCAAGAGTCTTTCATTGGTAGATTGTTATCAGATCAGACTTCAGTCACTCAGTAAGTCAACAAATGTCCAGGAAGCAACTGCACTGAGCTAGTCACTGCCGGGCTCTGGGGAATCAGAGCTGAAGTCAACATGGCTCCAGCCCCTAGAGTCCCCACTCATGACGAGTGGGCTGGGAGAGGGGACAAAGCGGGCCAGGAACCTGGGACCAGGGGACGGGGAGGAAGTCAGGGTAGCCCTCCCAGAGGAGGCCCCTTGGCCCTGCAGCTGGATCTTACAAGGATGAGGAGCCGTGGCCATGAAGACTGGAGGACACTCAGGCAGGGGGCCAGCACCGCACAGATGGGAGGATGGGGCTCTTCCTTCAGGAGACTCTCGGAGGCCTTGAGGTTTACAGCATAGCCCAGCTCTGGGAGCGGGGTCCTATAGGAGACTGCAGGGAGGGCCACATAGGCGTGAATCCCAGCTCCACCCTCACGCACTGTTCCTTTGACCCCGGGACAATCTGAGGACTGAGAGGGTCTGCCCAGCTCTTTGATGAAACCCTTAACCCTGCAGCCCCCTGAGTACTTGGGCATCCCCCGTCTCCCCCCAGGAAGCTGTGGGCCTCTGGGAGGGCCCTTCCCCACCATCAAGCCCCCCAGCCCAGCTCTGCACAGGGTACCCCCACTCCAGGGGGACCTGGGGCTCCTAGGGATGCCATCTTATTCCAACTGCCTCCTCAGAACCTAAACCAGGCCTGATCCAGAGACAGAGCAGGGCACACGACTTGATGGGCTGGGGGACCCACATCAGAGGGGTGGGACGCTGCCCCCTGGTGATGGTGGGCACCCAGAGAAGCAGCCAGATCATCCTCCTCCAGGTTAACCCTACTCTATAGACGAGGAGGCCGTTCCTGAAGGGCTCTGGCTCCCAGAGGCTCTCCCAGCCTGCGTGCTTTGCAGGTGTTTCCCTCCTCCTCTAACTCACGCTCACATCTCCTAAGCGCCTACTGTGTGCTGGGGCTGCCCCAGTGTGAGTGTGCCTGGGGTGTCATCCTTCCGAGTGCCCTGAGAAACCAGACTCATGGAGAGTTTGAGATGGAAATCAAGGGGCTCACAGTCCCAAACCCTGGGCTCTAGGACCTGGCTTCTGGGAGTCTTGGAGAGGGTGCCACCTGAAGTCAGAGTGTTTTAGAATCAGATCCAGACTCACGGGCTTCCCAGGTGGCGCTAGTGGTAAAGAACCCACCTGCCAATGCAGGAGATGTCAGAGACGTGAGTTTTATCCCTGGGATCGGGAAAATCCCCTGGAGGAGGGCCTGGCAACCCACTCCAGTATTCTTGACTGGAGAATCCCCAGGGACAGGGCAGCCTGGCAGGCCACAGTCCATAGGATCACAAAGAGTCGGAAATGACCGAAGCAACTTAGCACATTACAGATAACATCACAGACTCACATGCCTTACAACATGGAAAGCTAGACTGAGCCCTACAGTGGGGAAGTGCCCACCGAGCGCCTCCTGCGCCCCGGCGCTGCATCACCCACGTGTCCCAACAGCCTCACCTTGCGTGGAGCCCTGGGGGTCGTCACACCGTCATTGCCACAGAAACAACTTCCTTGGAGATGACTTTAGAGCGAGGCCAAGGCTCAGCCCCACCACTCATTCCTGGGCAACCTGCGCCACCCGTGTGCTTCTCTTTCTTCATCAGTAAAATGGGGACGACCACGGTTCTGCTCTCTCAGGGAAGCTGCGAGAAGTCGGTGAGATCAAGGGCTCACGCAGCCTGTGGCCCTTTAAACACGCGCTGTGAAGATCATGGTGCTGAAATTTGAGGTCTGGCTATTCAGACCCGATTCCACCCTGGAAGCTGGCCCATAATGGGCCACCCCTCCCTGGAGAACAGTAGACCTGACCTCCTACTCAGCACTGGCCACAGTTCTGGGCAGAGCAGGTGTTTATAAATGGCTGGTTTTATGATTTAGGGGAGGGGACACATGGCATTTGGGGATTTCTTGTTAGCCCCTCCAGAATGCCACCCTGGTAAATGGAGTCCCTCTGAGGCCCTCCGTCCTTGGCAAAGGAACTCCATCTGTGTTGTCCCTGGGTCTTCCCACGTCTGCTCAGAGAGATGGCCTTGGTTCTTTTCCAATTTGGATACCTTTTATTTCTTTTTCTGCTCTGATTGCTGTGGCCAAAACTTC
>SJYV01051075.1:1532935-1544529 GCA_006410875.1 Neotragus pygmaeus
TGGGGACAGGTGTTCAGGGAGGCTTTGGTCACTAGAGAGAAAGAGGGGCCTTGAAAGGCAGCCTGTCCAACCTCCTGCCCCTACCCCCACTCTACAGATGAGAAGACTGAGGCCCAGAAGGGCCTGGCTGCGCCAGGTCCCACTGTGTCAGAGGCTGATTCTCCAGCCTTGTTCTGGCCTTTGAAGGTGCCTGAGCTAGGCAGAGCCTGCTGTGATCAGTCTCAGCCACCCTGCCCGCCTTGCCCTGGAAGCGGTCTCCCCCCTCTCTCTACACTGCCCCAGAAGCCAGAGCAGCCACACCAGAGGGGATCCCGGGTCCTGCCAGGCCCGGAAAGGACAAGCCCAAATATTTAGTCTCTGCGGAAGGGAGCAGAGCTCGGATCCTGGCCCAGAGGCCCTTCCTCAGGCCCCAGGCCAGGAACCATGTCACACAGGGACGCGAGCCCCCACTCCCCACCATGTCCTAAGGCCCCAAGCAGATTTTTTCCTACAAACCTGAAGTCATTGAAGGAGGTCACCATTTTCATGTGACTTCATATTTATCATCCATTCATAAATAATGAATGAAGCCACCATTCATTATTCCTCTGGGTCAAGGCATCATGTTCTCCTGCAAAGCTCCCTGAAATAGTAGCAGTAATAAGTTGTTGTTCTAACTGTTGCTTCCTGACCTGCATACAGGTTTCTCAGGAGACAGGTAAGATGGTCTGGTACTCTCATCTCTAAGTTTTCCACAATTTGTTATGATCCATATAGTCCAAGGCTTTAGCATAGTCAATGAAACAGAGGTAGATGTTTTTCTGAAATTCCCTTGTTTTCTCTATGATCCAGTGAATGTTGGCAATTTGATCTCTGGTTCCTCTGCCTTTTCTAAACTCAGCTTGCACATCTGGAAGTTCTCGGTTCATGTAATGTTGAAACCTAGCTTGGAGGATTAGTAATAATACTAACAATAATAATAATAGCAACTCACACATCTACAACGTACAGTTCACACAGGGTTTCATATCCTGCAGCACCTCATAACAGCTTTGTAAGGTGGGGAATATTATGGCCATTTTAAATGGGAAAACTGGGCTCAAAGGGCTGTGACCTAGGGTCACAGAGAGCGGCTGGACTCAGATTTGTGTCTGATGGCAGAGCCCTGGTCCCATGTTTGGGGAGACAGTGGTGCAGACAGCCTCTCCCATGAGGGAGGCCTCCTCCAGGTCGGGGCAGAGACTAGCTGCATCCCCAGGCTCCTCCCCTTCTTCTCTACAGCCAGACCCCTGCCCCTGCCCCTAGCCTCAGGCTGGCTGCTGTGTGAAGCCCAGATCAGGGTTCCCATGGGTCCTCTGGAAGCCTGTCTTACCCCTCCTCCCATCACCCCCCAGTCCTGAGTCCCTCTGGTCTCCCATCTCTGTAAACATGAAATCCCATCTTTCCCCACCCCATGCATTAGAAATGCAAATTGTCAGCCACAGCCAACCCCTAAGCTCAACAGAATCAGCACTCTGGGGAGATGGGGTCAGCAATCCATGTTTTCAGCAGATTCTCCGGGTGGTTCCAGTACTAGAGACTGGGAACTGTTGCTCCAGTGCGCATGCCCTGCCTCTTCGCTCTCCTGTGTAACACCCTCCATGGCTCCCTGTTGCCTGCAGGGTAAGTCCTAGCTCCTCAGCGTGATGGGGAGGTCCATCTGATGTGGCCTTGGACACCCCTCTCTGCCCCTCCTCCCCGCCTGCTCCTCTCGACGACACTCACACGCCCTCTGCTCCTTCCCCAGCACTTCCCGAGCTCCATGCTTCTCACACATGCTATCTCCTTTCACATCTCCAGACCTGTGCCCGCGCCACCCTTCTGTCTGTCCCTTGGCAGCCTGGAAACTCCTTTGATCCGGCCATACCCTCTGTCTCTGGAAAGTGGCCCCTTGGCCTCTCCGGGCAGAGAGGGCCCCCGTTTTGCACCCATAGCCCTTCTGCTCCCCCCGGGATGGCACTATCACCCTGTGTTGACATCTGCCCCCCCACGCTGGTCTGTTTCAATACTCTGGGAGGCCCGGTGAACACAGATGAACAGACAACAAGGAGCTTGGCCACGGGGACCACAGCTGCCTCTTCTAAACTGAGCCCCGCCGACTTAGATCATCGCTGAGGACCGGGCCCCAGGCTTCCCCACCACGCCTGCCTCACTGTGGGCCCTGAGCAGCCCCTGCCCCTCGGCCTCAGTTTCCTCATGTGTGGGGGAGTGGGGCAGAAGCAGCCCCTGAGTTCAGTGACTGCTGGGTCAAGATGGCAGAGCTCACTCCAGACCACTTGCCCCTGGCTGCAAGAAAGAGGACCACAGCCTGGTCCCTGAACAGCCAGGGTGCCTCCTAACCACCCCTCCCACCCTCCTTCCAGCTCCCTGTGGCCGATTTTACAGAATGGGAAGTTGAGGCTGGAGAAACAGGTGCTGGCAGCCAGCAGAACCTGCTGAGGGTTCAAGTCACCCCGCACTGGGCTGGTTGGGAGGAGGTGAGCTTCACTCCCCACCCCTAGCCCCAGCTGATGAGCAAGCTCACCAGGGGCCTCTCCAGGCTCTCTGGGGCCACCAGGACTCCTCGGCACCGATCAAGCGCAACAGCCTCCCGCTTCTCTCTTTCCTCTCCTTTACCCTCTGTGACCCGGCACACCTGGCCGGCCCAGCGTGCCCAGCAAATGCCAGTCTTCTTCCCCAGCCCACGCTTCCTCTGTCTGCTCTGTGCTGGGGGTGGAGGGTGTCCTCCTGGCACAGGGCCCCTTTCTTCACCCCAGTATTCCTGGAGTTACAGTCCTTCTGCTCTATAAAGAGGTTCTCCCTCCCTGGAGTGATCCCATGGGGTATGGGAGGGAAGCCTCAAGCCTGGGGTCCTGTCCTCACAGCTGCTTCCCTCTGCACTCAAGCCTTTCCCATGAGGATTACGGCTCCCCAGGACACGTTACACCTCAGACCCTTTCTCCCTGTAACCAGGTTCCCCCTCCCCTTCCCAGCTGACCCTGCTCTGGTGAACACAGCTTGGCCTGACCCCCTGATTGCATCTCCTGGAGTCCGACTCTCCTCCAACCTCTCCCCTGCTCTATGATCACCCAGACACCCTACAGATGGGAGGGGCCAAGCTGGGGAGAGAGGATAGATTTGGGGAGGAGCTCATCTCATCTAGGTTCTCAGAAGTCACTTCTTGAGGCAGAGACCTGGACAACATGACTTCTGTCGTCTTCTCTGGTCTCAAAGATGAATTGCTGGGCTGGAGAATTTGTATTTAGTTTTTCCAAATCACTTAAGGTGTGGATGACTGAGCTATTAGATTGATCATGGGAGGATAAGCAAATGGATGGGGAGGTGGGTGGCTGAACAAATTGGTATGTGGAAAAATTAATGCTTCCATGGATGGATGGTTGGTGGATGGTTGGACAGATTGATCCATGGATACATCCATGGATGATGGATGGTTAGATATCCTTTAAGAGTCATCCAAAGTCTTACCTCCTCCAGGAAACCTTCCTTGATCCCCTGGGCTTTTCTGTCTCAGTGGGTTGGGCACAGGCTGGGTGAGGTCTGGGTTATTTATGTCCCCCAAACTCAAGCCAGGACTTGCCCAGAGAGGCTCTCAGGGAAGTTCTGGACAATGAGTGGGTCAGTTTCCAACACATAAGTGGTCCCGGGTGACAGGAGAGGGGCAAGAAGGGAAGCCCTGGGAGGTTAGAAGTGTCCAGTCATGAAACTGTTCCTGCTGGGCATGGGTGTGGTGGGTTGAGGAGGGAGGTAGTGTAGTTAAAGTAACTGTTGTTAATGCTTTCGGTGCACTCGCCCTCTGCCAGGCATGTGCCAGACCCTTTCCACACACCATTTTATTTGAACTTCCCAGCAGTTACTATTGGTATCCCTGATTTTCAGATGAAGGAGCTGAAGAATCCCGAGGAGCTATAGTAAGTTACTCCTAGTGGCACAGAGCGGAGGTGGAGAGCCAGGGTCTGCACTCAGGTCTGAGGAAGCCTCACTGTACTGTTCTGTCTGAACACTAGGTGGATGCTGAGGGCAGTGGGGGAGGCCTGGGGGCTTTGGAGCAGAGGAGGGGAGTGGTCCAAATTTTAAAACGTTATTACATGCACTCTCCTTGCCAGCAGAAAACAGGCACCTCCAGGGCACCCACCATCAGCTCCTCCAGGGAAGAAGCTAGGCTCCCCCAGGTCTTGGTTCCAGAAAAGTGTTTGTCATGATCCCCATTTTCCATCCTTCTCTCCTCCCCCAGATAGGGACTCAGCATCTGCAGCTGGGAGTCCTCCAGCCCCAGCTGAGCTGTGGCTCCAGAAGCCCCTAGGAGCTGCTGTTGCTGCCCTGGAACAAAACGGCCTCCGCCTAGAAGCCTCCTACCTAGATGCCCTTCTCCTGCCTCCAGACTGCAATCCATCACCCCCACTCCCTACCCTCATCCTCAGCCCTGGTTTCCCCTCCCCTCAGCCTTCAAAGTCCCAGAGTTCATTGTTTGAATCATAGCAGCTCCTCCTACTAGCTGGATGATCTCGGCCAATGACATCTTGTCTCTGAGTCCCGGTTTTCCCAAATATTGCTGAAATGTGATAACACAGGACCAGTGAGGACACCTGACTTTCTTGGGCTCNCTTGAGAGTCCCTTGGACAGCAAGGAGGTCCAACCAGTCCATCCTAAAGGAGATCAGTCCTGAATATTCTTGGAAGGACTGATGTTGAAGCTGAAACTCCAATATTTTGGCCACCTGATTTGAAGAACTGACTCATTTTGAAAAGACCCTGATGCTAGGCAAGCTTGAAGGCAGGAGGAGAAGGGGACGACAGAGGATGAGATGGTTGGATGGCATCGCAGACTCGATGGACATGAGTCTGAGTGAGCTCCGGGAGTTGCTGATGGACAGCCACTAACACCATCAAGATGGTCCTGGGGGTTCTCAAGAGTCAGACATGACTGCGCGAGTGACTGACTGCCTGACTGACGCGCCAGAGTGCCTTCCCATGCCATCTGGCAGACACCACGCCCTCATCCCAGGCCCAGCTCCCCTAGGTGATTCTCTGGCTCTACCCACCTACATCTTCCCTCTCCCAGAGCCCACTCACCCTTCTCCCCTCCTCCCAACTCATCCATGTTTACTGAGCATCTGCTTTGTTCAGCCACTGTTCCAAGGATTCTTCAGTAAGCCAGAGATAAAACCTCTGACCTTGTGGAGCTAACATTCTAGTTGGAGAAGAATGACAATCAACAAGTAAATCTTTTTAAAAAATCAGATGGTGGGGACTTCCCTGGTGGCCCAGTGGTTAAGCATCTGCCTGCCAGTGCAGGGAGACACAGCCTGGATCCCTGCTCCCGGGAGATTCCACGTGCTGCGGGGCAGCTGAGCCTGTGTGCCACAATTACCCAGCCAGCCACTCTAGAGCCCATGAGCCACTGGTACCACTAGAGAAAGCCCACTGGCAGCAATGAAGGTCTAGTGCAACCAAGAATAAATAAATAAAATAAAATATCTCAGAGGCTGGTAAATATTAAGGAGACATAATAAAATAGCCTGAAGAGGAGGGGGCAGTAGATACTGGTGGCAAGGAAAGATTCTATTTGATTTAGGTTTTCCAGGAAGACCTTATGATGAGGGTGGAGGTTAGGGAAGAAGGTGCCTTTCTCATGGGAGTGAATGTTTCAGTAGGGGTTCCCGGGGCCAGTGAGGCCTGAGTGGAGGCAATGAGGGGGAGGTGGCCAGAGAGGAATCAGGCTGAGGGAGCCTGGGAGCCTCGACAGGCTTGGGAGTAAGGGCTCACTGTGACCTACCCTGTCCAGGCTCTGAGCTGGGAGCCTGACATCCAACTTCTCACTCGATCCTCCTGGCAATTCTGTGATATGAGGCAGGTCTTCAGTCCCATTTCAAAGGCAGCAGAGGCCCAGAGTAAAGAAGGGATCTGCCTGAGGTCACAAGGCAGTGAGGCCCTTTCCCTTTCTCCTGAATCTGTGATGGGATGGCGGCTGCCGAGGAGAGGGGCGGACCATGCCCTGAGACATGTTCTCCCCAGCCTGTGCTCCCGGCATCTCCCATAAATCACTCTGACACCTGACGAGGGGGGCAGGACGGATTCAACAGCTCCGCTGTGGGTGAGCGCTTCCCAAGCCCCTGCTCTTGTGGTTCTTGGCTCTGGACGCTGGCTGCCCAGCCCAGGGCTCCAAATGTCGGACACACAACACCAGGGGAGTCCTGTTTGCCCTGGGCCAGGAAGGGGGTTCAGGAGAAAGGCGAGGACCCCACAGGGCCGGAGGATCTGGCTACCAGATGAAGGGTTGGAAATGCTGGAGTCCTGCTGTCCGAAGATCTGGATGAGACCTGGGCCAATCCACTGGAGGGTTTGGAGGGCATGTGGGGCCAGAAGCTCTGGGGGAGAGGGAGGCAGGGCAGCCTCACCGCTGGGGCCCTCTTCTCCCTCTACCACATTGCCCCCCTCCCTGCCCAACGTGCTGAAAGCTCCGGGTTGTGCCCGTCTGGAATTGTTTTGGAGCTGGCATGGGAGCAGAGGCAGGCAGATGGAGAGAAGACACCCCCCCACAACCCTGATTGCCCCCCGCTCATTTGCCTCCACTGGTGAGTCGCCAGCACAAGAACCAGCCAGAGCTGTTTTGCTCAGAAGTGGGCTGATGGACTTTTTAGAGAAAGCTTCGCGGCTTCCCAGAGGGCCCCCTGGAGAAGTGGCCTCTGTCTGACACACCCTGAGGATTCCAGGACCACCTGTCCAGTATGAGGCTCTGAGATGCAAGTCACCAGGCCCTCAAGGAGCAGCTGGTGTCCAAGTAAAACTCACTTGTCAGCCTGTACTCAAGGCCAAGGCAGTGGGCCCGGTCGACCTCACCCCCCCACCCCCACCCCACTGTTCTCCACATGTGCCTTGGACCTGGAAGTCACCCTACCTACTCAGATGCCACCTGCCTGCCTCACACCTCATTTCCAGAGGGAGGGGTCCATGGGCATGGGTCAGGCCGCCTGTGGAAGGCAGTGTGAGGCAAGAGGGGGGGAAATCTGGGATCCAGGAGTCAGAGGGGCCTGTTGACTCTGGCTCTGCCACCTATTAAACAGGGTGAGTCTCTAAACCTGTCTGAACCTCAGTTGATAGATAGGACCCTTGTTACTAATCTTGTCAGGACATAAGTAAGTGTAGGGTGTCTCTGGTGGCTCAGCTGGTAAAGAATCCGCCTGCACTGCGAGAGACCTGGGTTCGATCCCTGGGTTGGAAAGGATACCCATTCCAGTATTCTGACCTGCAGAATCTTGTTCGGAATACAGGGTTTATATGTGTATACACTATTGAAGGTTCAGCAAAGGACTTGGCCTATCGTTTTTTCAAGAACAATCCAATGTGTGCATGCCTAGACATGTCTGGCTCTTTGTGACCCCGTGGACTGTAACCCACCAGGCTACAAGCAAAAATACTGGGGTGGGTTGCCGTTTCCTCCTCCAGGGGATCTTCCCAACCCAGAGATCAAACCTGCATCTCCCGCATCTCCTGCATTGGCAGGTGGCCTCTTTACCACTTGGAAAGCCCAATAATTCAATAGTTCTAGCTCAGATGGTGAGCCCGGATGATCACCTGCTGCCGAAGCTCCTGCCAGTTGTCACCACTGGGGTGCCATGAGCCAGGGGCCTCCCTGGGGGCTGGGAGGCAGGATCACATCGCCCACGCTTCTCTCTTCCACCCTCAGGACGATGAGACCAAGGGAGGTCGCTGACCCAGTGAGGGCCCTTCCAGGATTCTAGAGGTCCCGGAACGTGGAAGTAATGTCTGTCCCCACCCGATTCCTCTTCCCCCCCAGAGTCGAAGGAAATGAGAAGCTGATCCCCAGCTCTGGCTTGTTCCTCGGGGCCATCTTGCCCTTGCCCCATCTTGCTTCTCTTGCCATCTCTAGGAGAGAGAGCTTGCTCAGAGTTTGGGGGCCCTGACCTCCCACCACAGGGCCTTGGAGGGAGCTGCCTGAGCCCAGCTCTGGCTCTTCGCAGCCTCGGTTGTGTGACCTTGGACAAAGTGCTGCCCTCTCTGGTCGCGGAAAGGCCAGCCTCACAGAACCGTGGCGCAGTCAGTCCAAGGCGACGGAGGCGGAAGAGTGCCGAAGCCCCGCTTCTCCAGGCAGAGCTATTAGTGTGCTGGGGAGGAAATGGGGGAGGGCCCAGCGGGGGCCTGGCGGGGACTGGCAGGGGCTGGGCAGGAGGGCAGTGAGGGGCCACTGGAGGGCTGGCAGGTGGCCAGCCTCACCGCAGGCTCCCCAGGGTCCCCTAATGGACCCCACAGAGGCTGCTTGTCGAGGCCTCTTGCCTGATTATCAAATCGTTCCCAGATCCCCTCCCGTGGTCTGACCTCCCACAGCCCGAGTCTATTAGGAAACGTCAGCCCCACGGTGGGGTGCTGGTTTGCAGGGCAGCGACGCCCTGCCTGTACCCCTCCAGCTCCACCCCCCACCTAGCCGCCGAGGCCCGGGCAAACTCTGCCTCCCAGCCCCAGGTGGGGAAGCGTTGGTTTAGGAGTCAGCCCCACTAGAGAGACCTTGGCTGGGTTTTCTGGGTGCTGGCTTCTTCCTCTGTGGAATGAGAATTTCAACCTCAACCTCCAGGGTCATTGAGACAGTCTGTGCTGACTCCTGGAGGAGTCGGGTCCCCTATTCTTGTCCTCTAACCAGACTCTGGGAGGCGGAACATTGGCCGAGGGCCAGTCTTGGGCTGCACCCCTCCATGCCCCCATGCCCAACCCTGACACCAGGCTTCCTTTGCTCTCAGCAAGTGCCCTTGCTCCTGCATCCTCCCAACACAGCCTTGCACCTCCCGAGTCAGCCTCTCTGTGGAGGACCGGCTGTCTGCTGGCCGAGCCCACAGCCCCTGATGAGGTCCTGTTCCTAAGTGTCCTGCTCGGGGCCACGGGGGCTGGGCACAGCCCCGTCCCTCACCACCGCTTGGTGCTTTCCCCACTCCCAGTGCACCCTTGCATGTGTCTACACACACAGACACACCTGCACATGCACAGGCGTCTGCACGCATGCCTCAGATGCACACTGGTGTGCACACACTTGCAGGATCCAGGGGGTGACGAGGAGCTGACATCTGCCCACCAGGTGCACCCCAGCTGTTAATCAGTGCTTGGGAGGAGCCGCTGGTGCAGCGACCCCCAGAGAGAGGAGGGTAGCCAAAGGTCACCCCGGGTTCCCACAGCCCCTCACAGTGGCCGCATGGAAAGAGTCAGGAACCTGTCAGCCCATCAGCTGCCCTCTTCCGTTTCCAGATGAGGAAATGGCGCTCCGAGAGGAGCAGGACTTAGTGGAGGCCACATATCAGTGGGGTTGGAATTCCTGTCCAGCTCCCGTGGCCTGAGCTGGTCCTCTCCCCTCCCTACCCAGCCCCAGACATCTGCCCCACACCCATCCCTGCCCCGTGCCCCCGGCCTGGAAGGAAGAGGCCCCAGGGGGCCTTGCCTGCTGTTTCCAGACTTCAAGGGGCTGCAGGGAGGCACAGGGTACTCCACTCTGCGAGTGAAGACACTCTTCCAATGAGAGCTGCCCCGCGAGGGTAGGGGCTGCCACAGATTGGAAAGGGAGCTCTCCGCCCCTGGGGCTGTTCAAGCAGGGGTTGGAGGCTGCTAGGAGGTTGTGGGGTGAGCTCAGTGACCACAGAGAGTCCTTCCAGGCAAGGCATTTCCCTGTTCTAAGATTCTGAGGGCTAGCGATCCCCTGAATTGTGAATTCCTCTGAAGTTTGGATTAAATGCACACCCTTCCCCAGGCTCCTTCCAGCCCCCTGATTACAGGACTCTCTGAGCCCCCAGAATCCTCTCGGTGAAGCCCCACAGCATAAGCAGACAGACTGGGCCTCCAATCCCTGCTTATCAAGGACAGCTGATGACTTTGCCTTGCCAAACCTTAGTGGCTCCTGTAAGATAGGGACCATCGCAAAGGCACTGCCCCACACATCCTGGTTGTGCTGGGAATATAGTGAGGGACCACCCATGAAAGCCACAGTGAACCTGACCAGTAGCTGTGAACTTGACTCTGGCTTGGCAGGCTCTGCAGGAAGGGCAGAGAGTGAGAGTGAAGGTTGGAGATGGTCGGGGAGATAAAGGGCTGGGGTTGAGCAAGGGAGACATTGGGGGCCGAGGCTGGTGGGCTTCGCGTGTTGGGCCGAGGCTCCAGGACCTGCGTGACTGGACATGTATTTCCCAGCAGGACTGACTGGCAGGCACATCCATCACTGCCAGGGCCTGCCAGCCCAGGCTCTGGCCATTGGAGCTGGCAGTGGATCAAAGGGCCTTGTGGGTGAGGCTGACAGCTGCGCCAGGCCCGCTGACCTCGCTGATCCTGGCTGGTGGCCTCACCAGCCGCACCCTGAGAGGTGTCTGAAGATGAAATCGTGGGGAGGCAGATCGTGGTTCAGTCAACAGGACCCGCTGAGCACCAGGACTTTGATCTTATCACTGAACTGGGACCCCACAACAGCAGATGAGGAAGCTGAAGCCCAGAGGTCTCTTCCGTCTCCCATCTTCAACCACAAAGGAGAGATGATCCAGGGAAACTTAGCGGAAGTATTCAGATTGAACAGGAGATATATTGAAAAGCCAAGAGCAGGGAAGGGGACCCTTGAACCCCAGGGTAACGTCTCTGGAGCTTGTCTGTTCAGCTTAGAGAGTTCCAGAACCACAGCCCTCCATGGCCTGGCTCGGCTGTTGCAGATCCACAGCAAGCGCCTTGCAGAAGTTTCTCCAGGCCTCCATCTCCCCATCTGTCAAATGGGTGTGTTGGACTCCCTGCTCTCCAAAAGGCCTTCCAGCCCTAGGGTAGGACAAGGAGGGCTTAGAAAGGGGGTTCCAGAAAGGAGGCCTCTCCAGCTTGGATTTAATAAGCCGTCTGTTTGGTTGGAACTGATCAAAACCAGATTTGAGCTCAGATGTGTCTCTGATTCGCACGAACTGAAGCTGCCAAGAATGCATCCCTCGCTGTTTCCAGTAAATAATTGGGCTCCCATGGGGTTCCCAGGGCAGACCGGACGTCTCACCTCCTCTCTTCACTGTGAACCTGACTAGGGGAGGCTGGGTGGGAAGGAGACCCCCAGCCAGGCCTCCAGTCGTGTTCCTGCCACACCAGCCTGAGGTGGGTGGGAGCTAGCTGAGGAGGCCCCGGCCCTCAAGCAGTCAGAGTACTCAGAGCTGCCAGTTGGAGCCCACAGGGCCACATGTTGGGGAGGTGGCCCCATTTTTCTGTTCATTCACACAGTCAACAAACCTTCCTAGAGCTCCCAAGAACTTGATGGGAGGTCCCGCCTCAGAACTGCCCCCAACCTCCCTGGAGTCCTGAGACGTAACACCGTTTCCTTTGTTGTTCCTCCTGCTTCGTAGAAGAAATACCAAGACTGGGTTTCACATAGTGACGCCATGTAAGCTGGGCACTGTGCGTCTCCTTCTTCCGGTTCTGCCTGTTGTTGCTGTGACTATGGGTACAACAGCCTTGTGTGAGGTGCCCAAGAAGCCCAAGGGGCTGTGCGTAGGGGAGGTGATGCCTGAGCTGAAAGACCTTTGCAGAGTAAGCACACACGTGTGCACACACGCACATGTGCACACACA
>SJYV01051076.1:0-64812 GCA_006410875.1 Neotragus pygmaeus
CTCTTCTTTTCACAGCTATTTGTAAGGCCTCCCCAGACAGCCATTTTTCTTTTTTGCATTTCTTTTTCATAGGGATGGTCTTGATCCCTGTCTCCTGTACAATGTCATGAACCTCATTCCATAGTTCATCAGGCCCTGTATCTATCAGATCTAGGCCCTTAAATCTATTTCTCACTTCCACTGTATAATCATAAGCGATTTGATTTAGGTCATACCTGAATGGTTTAGCCGTTTTCCCTACTTTCTTCAATTTAAGTCTGAATTTGATAATAAGGATTTCATGATCTGAGCCACAGTCAGCTCCTGGACTTGTTTTTGTTGACTGTATAGAGCTTCTCCATCTTTGGCTACAAAGAATATAATCAATCTGATTTCGGTGTTGACCATCTCATGATGTCCATGTGTAGAGTTTTCTCTTGTGTTGTTGGAAGAGGGTGTTTGTATAGTGTCTCTCTTTTCCCAAAAAGGCAGGAAGTGAAGTTTCCTTAATCCTTTACTAAAACAGGTTTTTTACCTTCTTTATCCTTGCCATGATTATTAACTTGACTATTGCCATGACTATTACCTTGAAGTGTATATTTTTCCAGAGTACTGGAGTAGGGTGCTCTTGCCTTCTCCAATACAAGAGACAAAGTCTGGCTATTTACTCAGTTTCTGTTGTTACTTCCATTCTGGAGAGCAAACAGGAAGCTGATTGTAAATTCCTCAACTTGAGCCCACCTATGTGTTGTCTCAGGAAGTGCAAACAGGAGGCTTGTGGTAAGTATCCAATGTGAGGCCCACTTCTTTCTTCCCAATGGAATGCAAATCGTAGGCCAGTTATTAACATCTAACCTAGAACCCTTCTATCTGCTGGCTCTTTGTGTGATTAAAATCAGTGGAAAACTACAACACTCAATCTAGGCTGTACTACTAATGGCTCAGACTCTTCAGGGGAGAAAGGCTGGGTCACCTCACCAGGTAAAGAACCATGACTAGCTGAGGTGCTTCCTTAAGGCAAAGAGAATATGGAATGGTTATTGGAAAATGATAGTTATGAATACTAGCTATGACCACATGGCTAGTTACAGAAATAAGGAATGTAATTGTCATGAAGATGTCCTCCTAAATTTGTTTAGAATATGTTCATTCCAATGCTAAAGAAGAGCAGTGCCAAACAATGTTCTAACTACTGTGCAATTGCACTCATTTCAGCTACTAGCAAGGTAATGCTCAAAATCCTTCAAGCTAGACTTCAATAGTTCATAAACCAAGAACTTCCAGATGTAAAAGCTGGGTTTAGAGAAGGCAGAGGAACCAGAGATCAAGTTGCAAGCATACAATGAATCATAGGAAAAGCAAGGGAATTCCAGGAAAAAAAAACATCTATTTCTGCTTCATTGACTATTCAAAAATCTTTGACTGTGTGAATCACAATAAACTGTGGAAAATTCTTAAAAGAGATGGGACTACCAGACCCCCTTACCTGCCTCCTGAGAAACCTGGATGCAAGTCAGAAAACAACAGTTAGAACAGATATGGAACAACAAACTGGTTCAAAATTGGGAAAGGAGTATGTCAAGGCTTTATATTGTCATCCTGCTTATTTAACTTATATGCAGAGAGTACATCATGAGAAACTCTGGGCTTGATGAATCACAAGCTGGAATCAAGATTACTGAGAGAATTATCAATAACCTCAGATATGCAGAAGATAATACCCTAATGGCTGAAAGCAGAGAGGAACTAAAGAGCCTCTTGATGAAAGTGAAAGAGGAGAGTGAAAAAGATGGCTGAAACTCAACAGTCAAAAAATGAGGATAGTGGATATTAGTACCATCACTTCATGGCAAATAATAGGGAAAAAGTCAAAGCAGTAACAGATTTCCTTTTTTCAGGTTCCAAAATAACTGCAGAAAGTGACTGCAGCCACAGAAATAAAAGATGCTATTCCTTGGATGAATACTAAAAGTAGACAGGATATTAAAAAGCAGAGACATTACTTTGCTAACAAAATATAGCCAAAACTGGTTTTTCCAGTAGTCATGTATGGATGGATGTTAGAGTTGGACTGGACAGAAGACTGAGTGCTGAAGAACTGTTGCTTTCAAGCTGTGAGGCTGGAGAAGACTCTTGAGTCACTTGGACTGCCAGGAGATCAAACCAGTCAATCCTAAAGGAAATCAACACTGAATATTCATTGGAAGGATTGATGATAAGCTTTAATACTTTGGCCACCTGATGGTGAAGGACTTATTGGGAAATACCCTGATTCTGGGAAAGATTGAGGGCAGGAGAAAAAGAGGTGACAGAGATTGAGACGGTGGGATAGTATCATCAACTTAATAGACATGCTGCTGCTGGTACTAAGTCACTTCAGTCATGTCTGACTCTGTGTGACCCCATAGATGGCAGCCCACCAGGCTCTTCTGTCCCTGGGATTCTCCAGGCAGGAATACTGGAGTGGGTTGCCATTTCCTTCTCCAATGCATGTGTGCATGCTAAGTCGCTTCAGCCATGTCCAACTCTGTGCGACCCTATGGACAGTAGCCCACCAGGCTCCTCTGTCTGCAGGATTCTCTAGGCAAGAATACCAGAGTGGGTTGCCATTTCCTTTTCCACAATGGACATGAGTTTGAGCAAACAATGGGAGATAGTAAAAAATGGAAGCCTGCAGTTCACAGCATCCCAGGAAGTCAGATATGACTTAGCAGCTGAACAACAACATATATGTATGGAAAATGATTTTTCTTATCCCCTTATTCATGTAACATAAAATATATTGACTTTATATTAGTAATTAAGTTTGGGGATGTCCGAGAGTCACCTTCAGTTAAGGACTTTGTCTCTTATTCTGAGGAAGAGCAAAATCATTTTTAGTTGTATGTAGGATAGTTCTATCATGCCAGGTAGAGGTATGACCTTGTCATTATTTTTATTTGGAGATTAAATACACTTTAAGGAGATGTATATGGGTGCCAAGTTGACAAGGGATATACTTGTGATGGTTAATTTTGTGTGTCAAATTGACTGGCCCGTATATTACTCAACTATTTGGTCAAACATTACTCTGGATTTTTTTTGTGAGAATGTACTCAGATGAGATTAACATTAAAAAAACATTAAAACCTATTAAAAAGGGATGATAAATAGGTGACATTAAGGATGCAATCAAGCTCTTAGTAAGGTTTTCAAATAGCTAAACAATGCAATTGCTATTTTGGAAAGAATGGTCTTAACAAAAGAAGCTTTTAGATCAATGTTAGGAGTTTGAATTGTTGTGTTTGTTGGAACTCTTCATAAAATGGCTTACACTGAACAGGATTTAAGAAATATTGGCCAATGTCATCTCACTAAGATAAAGAGAAAGCCATGGTTCAAATTTCCCCTGTTGGTAACTTTTAATCTCCAAAAATTTAGTTCATTCAGTTATCCCCCAAATATTGAGATTTAAATCAGAATTTGAGTAAAGCCTACACCCACAATAATGTGAGTGAACCTCATCAAATCAGCTGAAGGCCTGAATAGGACAAAAAAAAAAAAAAAAAACACACAGCATCCTGAACATAAAGAAACTTCTCCCAAGAGATTGGTGATGACTGCAAGAGATAAAGGATGTGAAAAGTTCAAACTTCTAATCATAAAAAGGTAAGGGATGTACAGCATGGTAACTATAGTTAATAATACTTTATTGCCTATTTGAAAGTTGCACATAGAGTGAATCTTAGAAGTACTCATCATAAGAAAAAAAATTGAAATGCCCTTATGTTTATGAATGTCAACTAGACTTATTGTGATGATAATTTGACAATGCATAAATAAAAATATTGAATCACTATGTTTGGCACTTGGAACTAATATAATGTCATATGTCAATTATACCTCACTGAAATAAAGAAAAAATTATCCAGTAGATTGGATTTCCTTAAACTTTTCCTGATTTTCCAGTAAACTGGCTAGGAAGAAGACAATACACATGCGTGCATGTATGTAAAACTGATACTGTCTCAATCTACGGCATGGTATGGCCATTTTATGTGTTAAGGGCACTGACCTTCCATGCAGTGGAAAATTCACGTACAACTTTACAGTTGACCCTCTATACTTACAGTTTCACATCTTCAGATTCAATCAATTAGGGACATTGTAGTACTGTACAATGTATTTATTGAAAAATATCTGCATGTAAGTGGACCTGTACCCACACAGTTTAAATCTGTGTTGTTCAAGTTTGATTACATATTTGTATCTATCGAAGTAATTAATTTGCCATGAATATCTTATCTTAAAACATTAGTGTTTTTTTTTTTTTTTCCCTCTGAAGTGGGCCATGCATTTCATGCTTAGGAAAAAAAAGTAAATATCTTTGTTAATGTATCATTTAATTAAAAAAATTTTAATCTATTCTCAATAAGGAAAAATGATTAAATTTAATTATTTGGGCTTATTTTATTTATGAAATCATCCTAGTATTCCTTTTATCATAATTCTTTATTTTATCTTTTCAGTTGTCTTTTACAAAATTTTGTCCGAAATGATAACTGTTACTCAAGACAATTTTCTCCTAGTAGTGAAATTTCCCATTTATGGCATTTTCATGGGCACTTTTGTTAATTCCTTTTCATAATATTTTCTTGTAGATACAGTCTTTTGAAATTTTCACAGCTAAATAATCACTTACATGTTAATAATGTAAGTAATTATAATAAAATTTTATGCTAATCTAGGCTATTTCAGAGTAGATTAATTTGTTGATAAACAAACTGATACATTTTGCAGTGACCCCTGAAGCAGCATAGTATGCCCTGCCATCAAATTTTTAAGTGGATTTTTCATTTGTTGAAATGAATACCAAAGGATCAATATATAGGATATCAATTAAAGGGAAATAAATATTTCAAGATAATTTATAACTATGGAATATAGAAGTTTTCATCCATCCTATTTGCTTTCCAGTGTAAGAATACTGACTTTACAAGTTTTTTAGGTGGTAGAAAAGAGTGTTGCTTGGGGGGAGGGATTGGGGGTTTTTTTTGCACCACTGAGGAAAATGCAGCAATTCAGAAAAGGCTATATAAGCAGTAGTCTACAATTATATAGACTTGGGAAAACCACCTCAAATATTTGAATCTCTGTTTCTTCATACATAATATGAAAATAATTGTGCCTACCCAGCAGATTGTTCTAAAGTTTAATAATAAATCATATGCATATCTACACCATGTCTGTAAACTTAGTTTATATTTAGCATGTAATTTCACACTATGGAGTGTAACTCTACAAACCCTCAAAAGAGAGTGAAATATGACTAGCGATAAACAACAAACTACTCCATGTTCCTTCAGTACATATCTAACTACTTTGTTTAGTTAAGCAGTAGAGGGACCATGTAAAATTAACCACTTAAATTTGAGTGTTTCACATAATAAGGAGTTACATGTTATCTAATATTGAAAAATATTTAAAATTTTATGAAAAATTCTATCTGAAATACTGTGAAAAATGTATAAGTAGCCTTTTCCCAACTTGGAATATTAAGATTTAGAGAGTTATTGTTAGTAGCTTTTGTGTATTTATGACACACTGAGGTAGCCAAATTTCAGTAAGAAAAACTAAAGCCCACAAGCAAAGAGAAGGCAAAAATGAGAGATGGATATGAAATTCCACCAACATCTGACACATTGGTTCTAGTTTTATCATAGACCCAAGTATATCACTGGAATATATTATGTTTTTATATTTCTTTGGCTCCTCAGGTGAAATTAGTGGTAAAGAACCTACCTGCCAATGCATAAGACTTCAGAGATGTGGCTTCAATCCCTGAATTGGGAAGATCCCCTGGAGGAGGGCGCAGCAACCCACTCCAGTATTCTTGCCTGGAGAATGCCATGAACAGAGGAGCCTGGTGGGCTACCACCCACAAGATCACAAAGAGTTGGACATGACTGAAGTGACTTACCTTAGCACAAGTAACAAATTATTTTTCTCAAAACTATGAATGCTGATTAAAATAGAGGAGGATGTATGATCTTATATATTGCTCTGCTGAGTGGGTCAATAACATACACATATACACACACTCATACCAAATGTTTATTTTCCTCTGTTGAAGGTACAGACATCAGAAACATATTACAGATTTAGGGATATTCATGGAAAAGCAGATTTTTTCCCTGTCAAGTCCAAACTATGCAAGTTTCTAAGATGGTAGTTCTGTTGTGTTTTTGTTTTTGGTTCTCAATTATTGCCTTTATAGTAGTTGATAAGGAAATCTCACACTGAATTTCAAAGCACTCCAAGTTTGGGGATATCTCTTCCTCACTGTATCTCCAAAACATTAACACAGTGCATGGCAAATATTAAGATTTCAGAATAGATTTACTGCATACATAGTAAATACCAACATGTGGTGTGGAAAGGTATTAATGCATCAATGGATAGGTGATGTATGATAGGCTATATGGGATCAAAAACTAGGTTGATAATTTTATTATTCTTCCTATTCCCAGAATGTTTGAATAAATGCATTGTGATTTATGTCTTTCTAGAATAATCTCAATGGTAAAAAATATATGGTTGTCTCAACTCCTACTGTTAATTGCTTACAAAGATGTTAGCAGTCTTTACCCTAAGATGAACAATCCTCAAAAAATCAAGCTTGTTGGTGATGTCTCTTCTTTCATAACCAAGTAATATCTGATGTGTAACACTAAGCCTCAGGATAGCATATAGAGAATCCCCTGGTGGTGGTGGTTTAGTCCCCTGCTGCTGCCGCTAAGTTGCTTCAGTTGTGTCTGACTCTGTGCGACCCCATAGACAGTAGCCCACCAGGTTCCCTCGGCCCTGGGATTCTCCAGGCAAGAACACTGGAATGGGTTGCCATTTCCTTCTCCAATGCATGAAAGTGAAAAATGAAAGTGAAGTCGCTCAGTCGTGTCCAATTCTAGTGACCCCATGGACTGCAGCCTACCAGGATCCTCCATGCATGAGAGTTTCCAGGCCAGAGTAGTGGAGTGGGTTGCCATTGCCTCTCCAGGTTTAGTCCCCTAGGTAAGTGTTAATGTCTAGTTAAAAGAACACTTGGGCATTTTGGTAAACAGAGCTCATCAGTGATTAATTCACACTAACAGATGTTATGTAATTATTCCTTGGGGCAAAGCCCATGTGGAACTAATACATGCTAACTTTATTTTCTTAAATTTTAAAACTATAACTATATATTTTATATTATTGCAAACACTGAACACCTGTCATGGAAATGTGCAAAATTTCTCAACATACTATCATTTTCACTAATGAGATAACACATGTCATATGTTAATATTAAATATTAAATTGACTCTCACTTAATTGTGTTAGGCCAAATGTTTCAAGTAAGTGATGAATATGTGAGATTTCCATTGCATAAGTTCAAATTTCACTATTTAGGACATTGTTTATTTGAGGTTTTCTTAAATTCTGAACTGATTTTGAGATCTCCATCAACTTCTGAAACGTTTCCTTATTACTGAAGTTCAAGCTGAACCAACTCTTATTTTTAGACCCGTCTTTATTTTTCCTCTTAGCTCTTTTCTCTCAACACTACAAAATACACATAGCTTTATTTAATACCTGTATTAATTCAGTAAAGTTGATTATCATCTCATTCTTTTCTTTTACAAATTAACAGAGGCTGCCTCTAAAATAAATTTCTCATGTCTTACATCACTTTTGAAATGTGGTAGAAAATACTAAATTTAGAAATTCTTTGCTATATACAGAAAAATTATAATGTAATTTTCGAAATGTTGGCCTTTTCTCTAAGGACTCAGTGAAAAACTGTCTTAGTAGAGAGAGCCATATGAACACAAGTAATCTCTCATAAATGATTTTGAGCTTCCCAATACCTATTTTTTCTTTAATTTTTACTTGTTTTCCAAAAAATACATATAATATGTCTTGACATTTATATTATCTTGCCAGATTGCCTGAGAATTCTTTAGATGGCTGGTCTAATTTTGACAGTTTCTTAAAATTTATCTTATATGCACCCATTGGCCATTATCAAAATTTCATTAAATCCAAATGTCAGATTTGGCTGTTTATTAGAATAAGATAGAGATGATGTGAATCTGAAGAATATATCAGTTTGTGCTTTGTATGAAGAGAAGGTAAAAATTAAAAAATTCACCTGGCCAAATGCAGCTCGGAGTTCAACTGGTTATTGTTGAAAGGCAGATCTACAAAGCTTTAAGGATATTTGTATCTCTTTTTTAAGATAGAGGAAGATCTTTATTTTGTGATTTAGGATACTTACTCTGTTTATCTCTGTCTTATGCCAGAAAGTGAGACCTTCTCTACACATTTCAGTATTATTTACATGGGAAATACAAAACAGTGCATAGGTAAATAACTTATTCAGAATTGTTATCACAAATATACACAGCTCNAGCGTGAAGGCAGAAGAGGATCATCTTCACATCAATCCCCACCAGTCAAAGAGCCCCAGTCAGCAGGTTGTGGGGTCTCACCTGAGGACAAGCACAGAAAAGGCCACCAGGGAGTAAGCGAGCAGGGTCCCAGTTGACATGAGGTCTGCAAGATCAGTGAGCTCAAAGAGTAGTGCCATGACCGCTAAAATCAGGGCACAAACAAGGTGGGGGGAGAGAGTGAGATAGTGGAAATATGCAAGTTAAGAAAGTGATCAAAGAAGTTTTGTTTATTCACCTGCAAGACTTCCAGAAGCCAAGATGGTCCAGATGGCAGTTCGTGTGCGGGCATGGATTTGGGCAAGTCTCCTGAAAAGGAGCCCATCTTCTGCCATTGTGCAGATCACACGAAGCATAGGGAACATGGTGCCCAGGAGGCTGGGAGAGAAAGTGGGCACATGGGAGGAAGGGGAGAAGCATGAGAGGCTGGGGTTTCTGCTCCCTAGTCTACATGGGGTAAGCTGTCTTTCCCTGTCATTTCTCAATCCTAAACTACGATGTCTGATAATCTGACAGAGGATGGAGAAAAAGCTTTGACACTGACCTGGATGAAAGAGCACAGACGGTGATCGCAGCCAGGACACATCTTAGAGGGCCCCACCCAACGCCGAGGAAGGCCTGTGGCAGGAGGCTCTCAGGGTGAATCTGGTAGTAGGGCACCGTGAGGGTGAGTGCTGCTGAGCCACCAACATACACCAAAAAGCAGGTGAAGATCGTGACCACGATGCTAATGGGGATGGAAAGCTGAGGATTTCTGGCTTCTACTCCTGCAAGATGGGTGGAGTATTAGGTCAGTAAACACACTGGAATGAAAGCACAAAATCCAATTACCTTTCACCTCCAAACGCAGTCTAAACTTCTTCCAATCCCTATGCCCAAGGGCAGCCCAACCTGCCCAGACCCTTGATAAGAAACACAGTGACCACGTTACCTGTAGTCGCAATGACATCAAAGCCATCAAAAGCATAGACGCATGTTGCTATTCCATGGAGAATCCCTTCAATGCCAAAAGGTGTAAACCCTCCAGCACCCAGAGGACCCAAGCTGTGATGAGAGAATGGATGAGGAAGAACATGGGTGAGGTGAGCTCAGCCATCTCTACTTGTATCCTCAGTTACTATGACAACTCCTGGACTCCATGACTCCACCATCGGATTCATCAGCCCCAATACCTTTGGTCCCCACCACGTTCCCAGCTGTGCGCACCACACACGTAGACATTATTCAGCCAAGAGGACTCTCCTAACCTCGAGGTGCCAGTGGGTTCAGATGTGTTCAACGTGTAGTCCTGTTCTGTGAGGTTCCAGTTGTGCAGGTCTCCCTTAATGAAGCCACAGACGATGATGAAGATGAGGATAGAAAGGTTCAAGACTGCAAACACTTTGTTAAGTATGACTGATTCATGAAGGCCCAGAACCAGTAGTCCTGTGGAAAGATGGGATATGAAGCATCCCCAATAACTAAATCCGTAGACATACAAAGAAAACTAGTGGTTGTCATAGGCTGGGGCTGTGGGTGGGCGAAAAGTGGACAGTGACTGCTCAGTGGGGACAGGGGTTCCTTATGTAGTGATGAAGATGTCTGGAGCTGCATGGAGGAGATGGTTGTACCACACTGTGAGTTTACTCAGTGCCACTGAACGGTACACATTGCTGCTGCTAAGTCGCTTCAGTTGTGTCTGACTCTGTGCAACCCCATAGACGGCAGCCCACCAGGCTCCNTTCTAGTGACCCCATGGACTGCAGCCTACCAGGATCCTCCATGCATGAGAGTTTCCAGGCCAGAGTAGTGGAGTGGGTTGCCATTGCCTCTCCAGGTTTAGTCCCCTAGGTAAGTGTTAATGTCTAGTTAAAAGAACACTTGGGCATTTTGGTAAACAGAGCTCATCAGTGATTAATTCACACTAACAGATGTTATGTAATTATTCCTTGGGGCAAAGCCCATGTGGAACTAATACATGCTAACTTTATTTTCTTAAATTTTAAAACTATAACTATATATTTTATATTATTGCAAACACTGAACACCTGTCATGGAAATGTGCAAAATTTCTCAACATACTATCATTTTCACTAATGAGATAACACATGTCATATGTTAATATTAAATATTAAATTGACTCTCACTTAATTGTGTTAGGCCAAATGTTTCAAGTAAGTGATGAATATGTGAGATTTCCATTGCATAAGTTCAAATTTCACTATTTAGGACATTGTTTATTTGAGGTTTTCTTAAATTCTGAACTGATTTTGAGATCTCCATCAACTTCTGAAACGTTTCCTTATTACTGAAGTTCAAGCTGAACCAACTCTTATTTTTAGACCCGTCTTTATTTTTCCTCTTAGCTCTTTTCTCTCAACACTACAAAATACACATAGCTTTATTTAATACCTGTATTAATTCAGTAAAGTTGATTATCATCTCATTCTTTTCTTTTACAAATTAACAGAGGCTGCCTCTAAAATAAATTTCTCATGTCTTACATCACTTTTGAAATGTGGTAGAAAATACTAAATTTAGAAATTCTTTGCTATATACAGAAAAATTATAATGTAATTTTCGAAATGTTGGCCTTTTCTCTAAGGACTCAGTGAAAAACTGTCTTAGTAGAGAGAGCCATATGAACACAAGTAATCTCTCATAAATGATTTTGAGCTTCCCAATACCTATTTTTTCTTTAATTTTTACTTGTTTTCCAAAAAATACATATAATATGTCTTGACATTTATATTATCTTGCCAGATTGCCTGAGAATTCTTTAGATGGCTGGTCTAATTTTGACAGTTTCTTAAAATTTATCTTATATGCACCCATTGGCCATTATCAAAATTTCATTAAATCCAAATGTCAGATTTGGCTGTTTATTAGAATAAAATAGAGATGATGTGAATCTGAAGAATATATCAGTTTGTGCTTTGTATGAAGAGAAGGTAAAAATTAAAAAATTCACCTGGCCAAATGCAGCTCGGAGTTCAACTGGTTATTGTTGAAAGGCAGATCTACAAAGCTTTAAGGATATTTGTATCTCTTTTTTAAGATAGAGGAAGATCTTTATTTTGTGATTTAGGATACTTACTCTGTTTATCTCTGTCTTATGCCAGAAAGTGAGACCTTCTCTACACATTTTAGTATTATTTACATGGGAAATACAAAACAGTGCATAGGTAAATAACTTATTCAGAATTGTTATCACAAATATACACAGCTCAAAGCACACAAACTGCATTCTCCTAGTTCATCCATAGTAAACACATTGAAACAAACTTTTATAACTCACAGAGGTAGTGCATGGATTAGAATAGTAAAACAGTATAGTGAAAAATCAAACATTTGTGTGAACTTGACTTTCTTGAAAGAATAAAAATATAGAATTTTTGTTTTGAGATAGCACATGATGGAGACATTACTATATTATCATCCTGTCCTTGGAGTATATCAGGAAAAATAATCATTAAGAAAGGAGTATTCCCTGTGATTAAATTTTAAGTAAGATATTTAAGCTGTATGTATCATAGATTATACATGTTCTATCTGTCCAACAAAGCTCTGACAAGCATAGCATGAAATAATATCTTTAAAAGTAGATATTTTACTTTAGATGTATTAAGAAGTATCAGTATATATTTATTGATCTAACATACAATTAATAGCCATACTACTCTGAAATACTGTTTAGTATCATTATGGTTCTCTAGACATTGTCCCTGTTAGGTGTCTTACCAACTCTTCCCCATACCTTTAGCTCCTCCATACATACTGACTTGGCTTCTTTAGGATCTCTTAGATTAAATTTAAGATTCAAGTTCTTATAATCAAGTTTTATTTATTTTGGAATTTTGCAGAAATAATTGACAGCAAAGTCTCTGCGTTACTAAGTGGTTCTGTAATTGTATAGAACCAGCTAAATACGCTCATACATGACCTTTTCAAAAATTAGAGGCTCCCCTCAACACTAACTCAGCCCCAGTCTCTTTCCCTCATCATCTGCATGACTTCAGAGATGATTTTTTAAACTGGCATTTGTCTGATTCTTCTGTTGATCAAAAAATAATAATTTTTCTAGATAAAAAGGAGTTAAACATATCTGACAGAAAGGTTTATATTGTGACTATAAAGATTGTAAATCCCTTTAGAAGCTGAAAAACTACCTTGTTTTGAGAAAAAAAAAAAGACAAAAATTACCTTTTTTTAAAAAAAGCAGGGTAGAATAATTCTTAACAGGGAAATGGTGTTTTTATACTTATACTGTTATCTGCAAATAACTTCATTTTCTAAATTATTTTTTTGTATGGCAAATTGTACTGTAATAGAATGAAATTATTATTACCTGTGCTTAGAATGATCTGTGGGGTGTTCATAGAACTCAGTGTAATTAAGAATTCTGTTACACTTATAGCTTTTTGTATATGAAGTCAGATTGTAAATTTGTAGAAAACAATATTGAAAAGTTTGCTAAATAGTATATTAATATTTCTTGACTTCTTGTAAGATAGTATAGTATAGGTAGGTGTTTTTTTGTGTAGGTTTTTTTCTTTTTTTTTTAGTTATTTTGAAAAAGTATTTCAGTGATTCTAAATTACCTCTAAGAGTAATAGAGGCCAGTAAAACTTTGAAGAAATGATGTTAGCTCTTCAAGATAAGCAAGCCATTCATCAGCAAACAGAAAGGGCAGGGGTTAATTAAACCTCTGGCTTAGGAAAAAAAAAAAGTTATTTACAGTGTTAATTTAGTCACCTAGGTTATCTCTTTTGGTACTGGTAATAAAATCTCAATCAGATGCTCAAAGGAGTCAGAATTATAGTCTCAGGGATAACATTTACTCATTTATTAAAATGAAGCTAAAATAAAATACCTTCCTGCTGTAGCATTCTAATTAGTAATTCAAAAGAATCTTGTGAAGAGTAAAATTACTTCTTCTCCATTCAACTCTTTCCTATTTATAAGCAAAATGTTGACCACCAAGGTAAAAATACAATAAAAAGTTAATTTCTGCTGCCCACGTTTACTGGAATAGCATCAGAAAAAACTAAAAATGTAATTTTTTTTTTCCTTTAAATTGCAGTAATGAGTTTCTGTATGTACTAGCATAAGCCGATTGGGACAGAATCAAAAATTAATCAAAAGCTCTTATGTCAGGCTATTTCTCATCTTTGTATTTAAGCCAATGAAACCTCATAGAAGTATAGAATTAAAACCATCTAGATCAGCCACCAACCCTGACAAGTGTGAAGTGCCTGTGAATCCTTTACAATAGCTTCAATCATTGTGATTCTGTAGTCAGCTTTCATTCTTACAAAGGTTGCAGTCTTATGTTTAGCAAGTTTTATCTAAGTGCTTTTAAATATATATATATATTTGTGTACTTATATTTACCAACTTTTGACCTAAATTCTACTCCAGAAGAGAGAATAAAGTGAGCTTTCCAATCTGACAAAAATAATTATAGTATGAAATGAAGAGTTATTTCAGAAATATACTGAGTGTCAAAATACCAGTAGAAATATTTTTTCAGTAACCTATAATCTACATTTGTGAAGTTACATCAACTTCATCTTTCTGACCTAATCCAACTGATCTTTTAAAATTTGGGGATCTTATCTTAAGCCCTTGGAGCTCATGGCACAAAGAAATAAATTAAAAATAAATTAATAGTATTCAATTATGTGAACATAACATACTTTGTATAACAACATATTATTTTTGAGTATTTTTAAAATATACTATTGATGTAAATGAACACATTTTGCCATCCAGTCATTCACATTTCACTCACTATAACCTATGTATAAATTCTACAAAAAGAAAATGATTCTAATAAGGAAAATTTGGGGGATTTTGATGTAGACTACCAAATTAATTTCTAGTATATAAATTGAGAACAGAAACATTTTATGTTCTAATGCTATTTTACTACTGCCTATATTGGATGGGGCTGTCCATTGTTTTCATCCCTAATAACTCTTTAATTGAAAATTTTCTTTTTTTTGAGATAGAAGATATTATACTTTTATTTATGTTTTTCCTTTCATTTATTCTTAAGCTGGAATACATATGTCACTTTATACACACACATATCACACAATGACACTTAATACACCAAAACTAGAATGTAAGCTTGATGACAGCAAGGAATTAGTCTCTCTTGCTCTTCCTCTATCTGTGAAAAATATAGCTGTACTTCATGTTGTGTATTAGTATTAAGTAATGTTTAAATAATGAAGGAAGAAAACAAAGCTTAAGTAATGAACTTATTTGCTTAAAAAAGTTAACATGATCATTAAGAAATCAATAATGCAGAAGTGAACTTGTTATGATTAGCAATATCCTCCCAATTGGAAATACCTCTTAATCAAATGAACTAGCCATCTGTACATGTGATTTGTTAAATTATGATAAAAATATAATGAGTTTGTGTATTCCAAAGGCATAAATCACAGTATGAACATTACTACTTCAAGTAGTATTAATACACATTTGAGGACAGTGCCAGAGAAAAGAAACAAAAGCTGAACTGCTATCAAAATTGTCCCTTGCATGTTTGAACAGGTGAACCAATTTGAATTAATCATAAGTAGTTTGGTAAACTACTCCATTATTCTTACATAGAATATTCCATGACCAGAGGAGCCTGGCTGGCTACAGGCAAAGGATCACAAACAGTAGGAAATGACTGAGCAACTTGAGCATGCGTGCACATACACCAGTGCAAGCATACATGCGCGCACACACACACATACAAACAAAGCCAAAAATAATTGGTGGAAAACAAAAAATTCAGATTCTAGACCACAAAGCATGTCTGCATAATATATATTGGACTGAAGTGTCAGAAATATGCCCCCCACAGATATAGGTGACTTAAAAACTAGGTAGATATGTGCTTTATTGATTACACCAAAGCTTTTGTGTAAATCACAAGCTGTGGAAAATTCTCCAAGGGATGGGAATACCAGACTACCTTACCTGCCTGCTGGGAAACCTATATGCAGGTCAAGAAGCAACATTTAGAACCTGACTTGGAATAACAGACTGGTTCCAAATAAGGAAAGGAGTACATCAAGGCTGTATATTGTCATCCTGATTACTTAACTTATATGCAGAATACATCATGCGAAATGGCTGGCTGATTGAAGCACAAGCTGGAATCAAGATTGCTGGGAGAAATATCAATAACCTCAGATATGCAGGGAAGAGGCAATGACAACCCACTCCAGTGCTCTTGCCTGGACAATCCCATGGACAGAAAAACCTGGTAAGCTACAGTCCATGGGGTCGCAAAGAGTGGGACAGAACTGAATGACTTCACTTTCACTTTTCATTTTCATGCACTGGAGAAGAAAATGGCAACCCACTCCAGTATTCTTGCCTGGAGAATCCCAGAGACAGAGGAGCCTTGTGGCCTGCCATCTATGGATTCACACAGAGTCGGACATAACTGATATGACTTAGCAGCAGCAGCAGGAGCAGATATGCAGATGACACCCTCTTTTTGGCAGAAAACACAGAACTAAAGAGTCACATGATAAAAGTGAAAGAGGACCGTGAAAAAGCTGGCTTTAAAAACTCAACACTCAAAAAACTTTAACATCATGGCATCCATCCCAACAGTTCAGTCCAGTTCAGTTCAGGCATTTGCTTTTGTCTGACTCTTTGTGACCCCATGGACTACAGGACACCAGGCCTCCCTATCCATAGCCAACAACCGGAGTTTACTCAAACTCATGTCCTCTCATCCTCTGTCGTCCCCTTTTCCTCCTGCCTTCAATCTTTCCCAGCATCAGGGTCTTTTGAAATGAGTCAGTTCTTTGCATCTGTCCAGTTCAATTCAGTCGCTCAGTCATGTCCGATTCTTTGCATCCCCAAGAACTGCAGCAAGCCAGGCCCATCACCAACTCCCGGTGTTCACCCAAACCCATGTCCATTGAGTCAGTGATGTCATCCAACCATCTCATCCTCTGTCATCTCATTCTCCTCCTGCCCTCAATATTTCCCAGCATCAGGGTCTTTTCAAATGAGTCAACCCTCCACATCAGGTGGCCAAAGTATTGGAGTTTCAGCTTCAACATCAGTCCTTCACGTCTGGTGGCCAAAATATTGCAATCTCAGCTTCAGCATCAGTCATTCCAATGAATGATCAGTACTTATTTCCTTTAGGATGGACTGGTTGGATCTCCTTGAAGTCTAAGGGACCCTCAAGAGTCTTCTCCAACATCATAGTTCAAAAGAACCAGTACTTCCATGCTCAGCTTCCATTATAGTCCAACTCTCACATCCATATGTGATTACTGGAAAAATCATAGCTTTGACAAAATGGACCTTTGTTGGCAAAGTAATGTCTCTGCTTTTTAATATGCTGTCTAGCTTCATCATAACTTTCCCAAGGGGCAAACGACTTTTAATTTCATGGCTGCAATCACCATCTGAAGTGATTTTGGAGCCCCCAAAAATGAAGTCTGTCACTGTTTCCATTGTTTCCCCATCTATTTCCAGTGAAGTGATGGGCCAGATGCCATGATCTTAGTTTTCAGAATGTTGAGTTTTAAGTCAACTTTTTCACTCCTCTCTTTCACTTTCATCAAGAGGGTCTTTAGTTTTTCTTTGCTATCTTCCATAAGGATGGTATCATCTGCATACTTGAGGTTGTTGATATTTCTCCCAGAAATCTTCATTCCAGCTTGTGCTTTGTTCAACCCAGCATTTCACATGATGAACTCTGCATATAATTTAAATAATCAGGGGGAAAATATACAGCCTTGATGTACCCCTTTCCCTATTTGGAAACAGTCATTTGTTCCATGTACATTTCTAACTGTTGCTTCCTGACCTGTATACAGATTTCTCAAAAGGCAGGTCAGGCGGTCTGATATTCCCATCTCTTTTAGAATTTTCCAGAGTTTATTGTGATCTATACAGTCAAAGATTTTGGCATAGCCAATAAAGCAGAAATTTTTTTGGAACCTTTATTGAATTAAGGTGATTTTCAGTAACTCATTTGCTTTTTTGATAATCCAGTGGATGTTGGCAATTTGATCTCTGGTTCCTCTGGATTTTCTAAATCATCTTGAACATCTGGAATTTCATGATTCACATATTTTTGAAGCCTGGCTTGGAGAATTATGAGTATTATTTTACTTGTGTGTAATGTGAGTGCAATTGTGCAGTAGTTTGAGCATTCTTTGGCATTGCCTTTCTTTAGGACTGGAACAAAAACTGACCTTTTCCAGTCCTGTGGCCACTGCTGAGTTTTCCAAATTTGCTAGCATATTGAGTGCAGCATTTTCACAGCATCATCTTTCAGGATTTGAAATAGATCAACTGGAATTCCATCAGCTCCATTAGCTCTGTTCATAGTGATGCTTCCTAAGGCCCACTTGACTTCACATTCCAGGATATCTGGCTCTAGGTGAGTTAGCATGCTATCTCGATTATCTGCATCATGAAGATCTTTTTTGTATACTTCTTCTGTGTATTCTTGCCACCTCTTCTTAATATCTTCTGCTTCTGTTAGGTCCATACCATTTCTGTCCTTTATCAAGCCCATCTTTGCATGAAATGTTCCCTTGGTATCTCTAATTTTCTTAAAGAGATCTCTAGTGTTTCCCATTCTGTTTTCCTCTATTTTTTGCATCGATCTCTGAGTAAGGCTTTCTTTTCTCTCCTAGATATTCTTTGGAACTCTGCATTAAAATGAGTATATCTTTCCTGTTTCCTTTCACCTTTCACTTCTGTTCTTTTCAAAGCTGTTTTTAAGGCCTCCTCAGACAACCACATGGCCCTTTTACATTTCTTTTTCTTGATGATGGTTTTGATCCTTGCCTTCTGTATAATGCCGTGAACCTCTGTCCATAGTTCTTTTGGCACTATGTCTATCAGATCTAATCTTTTGAACCTATTTGTCACTACCACTATATTATCATAAGGGATTTGATTTATGTCATACCTGAAATACCTGAATGGTCTAGTGGTTTTCCCTACTTTCTTCAGTTTAAGTCTAACTTGGCAATAACGAGTTCATGGTCTCAGCCATAGTCATCTCCTAGTATTGTTTTTGCTGACTATATAGAGCTTCTCCATCTTTGGATAATTTCAGTCTGAATGTGGCAATAAGGAGGTCATGATCCCAGCCACAGTCAGCTCCCAGTCTTGTTTTGCTGACTGTATAGAACTTCTCCATCTTTGGATGCAAAGAATATAATCAGTCTGATTTCAGTGTCGACCATCTGGTGATGTCCAAGTGTAAAGTATTCTCTTGTGTAGTTGGAAGAGGGTGTTTGCTATGACCAGTACATTCTCTTGGCAAAACTCTATTAGCCTTTGCCCTGCTTTATTCTGTATTCCAAGGCCAAATATGCATGTTACTCCAGGTATCTCTTGACTTCCTACTTTTGCATTCCAGTCCCCTATAATGAAAAAGATATATTTTGAGGTGTTAGTTCTAGAAGGTCTTATAGGTCTTTACATAATAGTTCAACTTCAACTTCCTTTAGCATTGTTGGTCGGGGTGTAAACTTGGATTACTGTGATAGTAAATGGCTTGACTTGGAAACAAACAGAGATCATTCTTTAATTTTTGAGATTGCATCCAAGTACTGCATTTCAGACTCTTTTGTTGACCATGAAGGGTAATCCATTTTTTTAAGGGTTTCTTGCTCAATGGTCATCTGAGTTAAATTCACCCATTCCAGTCCATTTTAGTTCGCTGATTACTACAATGTCAATGTTCACTCTTACCATCTACTGTTTTGACCACTTCCAATTTACCTTGATTCATGGACCTAACATTTCGGGTTCTTATACAATATTGCTCTTTACAGCATCAGACTTTACTTCCATCACCAGTCATATCCACAGCTGGGTATGGTTTTTGCTTGGCTCCATCTCTTCATTCTTTCTGGAGTTATTTCTCCACTGATCTCTACTGATTTCTCCAGTATCATATTGGGTACCTACTGACCTAAGGAGTTCATCTTTCAGTGTCCTATCTTTTTGACTTTTCATACTGTTCATGGGGTTCTCAAGGCAAGAATACTGAAGTGGTTTGCCATTCCCTTCTCCAGTGTACCATGTTTTGTCAGAACTTTTCACCATGACATGTTCATCTTGGGTGGCCCTACATGGCATTGCTCACAGTTTCATTGAGTTAGACAACAAACAAAATAAAACTACAAAACATAGTTTTGGAAGTTTTAGCCATAGCAATCAGAGAAGAAAAGAGAATAAAAGGAATCCAGATTTTAAAAGAAGTAATAAAACTCTCTGTTTGCAGGTGACATGATCCTCTAAATCATAAATGCTAAAGACACAACCCAAAAATTACTAGAGCTAATCAATAAATATAGTAAAGTTGCAGGATATAAAAGTAACACAAAGAAATCCCTTGCATTCCTGTATACTAACAATAAGAAACCGTAAAAAGAAATTAAGGAAACAATTCAATTCACCATTGCAATGAAAAGAATAAAATACTTAGGACTATATCTACCTAAAGAAACTAAAGACCTATATATAGAAAACTATAAAACACTGATGAAAGAAATCAAAGATGACATAAATGGATTGAGAAATATACCATGTTCATGGATCAGAAGAATCAACATAGTGAAAATGAGTATACAACCCAAAGCAATCTATAGATTCCATGCAACCCTTATCAAGCTACCAACGGTATTTTTTAGAAAACTAGAACAAATAATTTCACAGTTTTTATGGAAATACAAAAAACCTTGCATAGTCAAAGCAATCTTGAGAAAAAAGAATGGAACTAGAGAAATCAACCTGCCTGATTTCAGACTAAACTACAAAGCTAAAGTCATCAAGACAATATGGTACTGGCACAAAGACAGAAGTATAGATCAATGGAACAAAATAGAAAGCCCAGAGATAAATCCACACATCTATGGACACCTTATCTTTGACAAATGAGGCAAGAAAATAAAATGGATAAAAGACAATCTCTTTAACAAGTGGTGCTGGGAAAACTGGTCAACCACTTGTAAAAGAATGAAACTATAACACTTTCTAACACCACACACAAAAACAAACTCAAAATGGATTAAAGATCTAAATGTAAGAACAGAAACTACAAAACTTCTAGAGGAAAACATAGACAAAACACTTTCTGACATAAACCACAGCAGGATTATCTATGACAAACTTCCCAAAGTAATGGAAATAAAAGCAAAAATAAACAAAAGGGACCTAATTAAACTTAAAAGCTTTTGTACAATGAAGGAAACTATAAGCAAGGTGAAAAGACAACCTTCAGAATGGGAGAAAATAATAGCAAATGAAGTAACTGACAAACAACTAATCTCAAAAATATATAAGCATTTCACGCAGCTCAATTCCAGAAAAATAAATGACCCAATCAAAAATAGGTCAAAGAGCTAAACAGACATTTCTCCAAAGAAGACATACAGATGGCTAACAAACACATTAAAAGATGCTCAACATCATTCATTATCAGAGAAATGCAAATCAAAACCACAATGAGGTACCATCTCATGCCAGTCAGAGTGGCTGCTATCCAAAAGTGTACAAACAATAAATGCTGGAGAGGGTGCAGAGGAAAGGCAACCCTCTTATACTGTTGGTGGGAATCCAAACTAGCACAGCCACTGTGGAGAACCGTGTGAAGATTCCTTTAAAAATTGGAAATAAAACTGCCTTATGACCCAGCAATCCCACTGTTGGGCATACACACTGAGGAAACCAGAATTGAAAGACACATGTGTACCCCAATGTTCATCACAGCACTGTTTACAATAGCTAGGACATGGAAACAACCTAGATGTCCTTCAGCAGATGGATGGATAAGAAGGCAGTGGTACGTATACACAATGGAATATTACTTGGCTATTAAAAAGAATGTATTTGTAACAGTTCTAATGAGGTGGATGAAACAGAAGCCTATTATACAGAGTGAAGTTAGAAAGAAAATACCAATACAAGATAAACACACATATATGGAATTTAGAAAGATGGTAATTATGACCATATACATGAGACAGCAAAAGACACACAGATGTAAAGAACAGACTTATGCGGGAGAAGGTGAAGGTGGGATGATTTGAGAGATAGCATTTAAACATGTATGTTGTCATATGTGAAATAAATTTCCAGTTCAAGTTTGATGCACGAGACAGGGCACTCAAGGCTGGTGTACTGGGACAAACCTGAGGAGTAGAATGGGGAGGGAGATGGGAGAGGGGTTCAGGATAGGGGGCACATGTACTCTAATCCAGTGCTCTTGCCTGGAAAATCCCATGGATGGAGGAGCCTGGTAGGCTACAGTCTATGGGGTCGCTAAGAGTCAGACACGACTAAGCGGCTTCACTTTCACTTTTCATTTTCATGCATTGGAGAAGAAAATGGCAACCCACTCCAGTGTTATTGCTTGGAGAATCCCAGGGATGGGGGAGCCTGGTGGGCTGTCATCTATGGGGTCTCACAGAGTCGGACACGACTGAAGCAACTTAGCAGCAGTAGCAGCATGGAAAAAGCTACTACAATATTGTAAAGTAATTAGCCTCCAATTAAAATAAATAAATTAAATTACCAAAAAAAAAAAAACCCTACAAAACCTCATTCTGCTCTTCAGTAGCAAATATATCTTATAACTGAGATTAATAAAAGAGTTCAGTGACTGATAAATCTGTTGAAGATTGAAATCTTACAGCCATTAGTCAACTCAAATATTAGTGCTAGTAAATGAAAGGGCACGGATATTCCAAAGACAATGAAAAAAATCAATATGTATTTTTATTATTAACATTATTATTAATGCAATACATATTTAAATTATTCACATTGAATTATGAGTGTACCTGACATTTGAGGAATTAAAGAATTTTTAACTGAAGAAAGATGCCACATGAAGTCAAATATAAGAAGCCATGGAAAAGTACTCCGAGAGGTAAGTCTCCATGTTAAGCATGAGGAATACTTTCCATTATGTTCTCTCTTCACGGCCATTTGTTCACCAGACCTATACGAGCTTCACAAACTTGAGTGAAATAAGAGAATTAGGTGTTTCTATTTTGAAGTGCACTTTGAGAGTGCCAGGACACCATGCCAATTGAAGAACTCTCTCCAAACTGTCTGTTGACTCCTGATCCGGCCAGATACTCTTGCTAAAGCTTCTAGCAACTCCTGCTCTTCACATTTTTTTTTTTTCTCTTATACATCACTTCATCACAAATTGATGAGTAAACAATGGAAACAGTGACAGATTTTATTTTGGAGAGGCTCCAAATCACATGAGATGGTTACTGCAGCCATGAAATTAAAAAGATGCTTGCTCCTTGGAAAAAAGATATGGCCTATTAGACAGCATATTAAAAAACAGAGATATTACTTTGCCTACAAAGGTCCATATAGTCAAAGCTATGGTTTTTTCAGTAGTCATGTGTGGATGTGCGAGTTGGACTATAAAGAAAGCTGAGTGCTGAAGAATTGATGTTTTAAAGTGTGGTTTTGGAGAAGATTCTTGACAGTCCGTTTGACTGCAAGGAAATATAACCAGTCCATCCTAAAGGAGATCAGTTTTGAATATTCATTGGATGGACTGATGTTGATTAAATACTTTGGCTACCTGATGCAAAGAACTGACTTATTTGAAAAGACCCTGGTGAGGTGGTCACTAAGTCATATCCACTTCTTTGCAACCCCACAAAGCTCTGCTGTCCATGGAATCTTCTAGGCAAGAATACTGGTGTGGGTTGCTGTTTCCTTCTCCAGGGGATATTTCCAACCCAGAGATTGAACCCAAATCTCCTGGATTGCAGGAAGATTCTTTAACAACTGAGTTACCAGATGTAACTAGAGTCCAGTATATAACAGAGCAGCAAAATGTGTGGGGTTCCCACAGTTTGGTGGATACGTCTTCATTCATAGATGAAGACAGATGAGCTAGGCAAAGATAGATGCAGGACTGGATCTGTATCTCTGAACATGACTAATGACAGTGTTAACAAGGATATGGTTTTTCCAATAGTCATGTATGGATGTGAGAGTTGGACTGTGAAGAAGGCTGAGCACAAAAGAAATGATGCTTTTGAACTGTGGTGTCAGAGAAAATTCTTGAGAGCCCTTGGACTGCAAGGAGATCCAACCAGTCCATTCTGAAGGAGATCATCAGCCCTGGGATTTCTTTGGAAGGAATGATGCTAAAGCTGAAACTCCAGTACTTTGGCCACCTCATGCAAAGAGTTGGCTCATTGGAAAAGACTCTGATGCTAGGAGGGATTGGGGGCAGGAGGAGAAGGGGACGACTGAGGATGAGATGGCTGGATGGCATCACTGACTCGATGGACATGAGTCTGAGTGAATTCCAGGAGTTGGTGATGGACAGGGAGACCTGGCGTGCCGCGATTCATGGGGCTGCAGAGTTGTACATGACTGAGCGACTGAACTGAACTGAACAAGAAGCAAAATTTTGAAATTTCAGAAAATTTTCCTGACCTTGGGAGTAGAGCCCAGCTTGGTATAAACAGGCAGCACTTGCTGAATACCTACCAGGTCTGTAGGGATAAGGAGATTGGAAGATTAATCATTTGACTAGGAAACATCTCAAAATACATATACTTATAAAGCACCCATATCTCTAGTGTACAGTGATTTCAATATTTTGTGTGTAAGAATCAGAGGAGAACCTATAAAAATGCAGAGTTATAGAAATTTTCTTGTAGTAAGTCTGGGGTGGGCTTCTGAGTTTTATCACATGAAATAAAGTATGTTCCAAGCACAGCTGTAAGAATTCTGAGTCCTCATGAAGCCTATATTCTAGCAGGAAGTAAGGTAGAACTCTGCAGAATAAACTAATTATGTATTTTTAAAAGTTAATAAAGATTATGAAAAAATAACTATAACATAGAAAAGTGGAGCTTGAAAAATCAAAGCAGTAAAAGCTACAGTAAGAAATGTGGTTATGGTAGATGCTGAAATGTGTTATTTGAGCAATTTGAATAACAGTCAAGCACGGCAAATGTAAGTGGTTATGGAAGACCCTCTTTGTGGGGTTGGGAGGGGAGAATTTTTATTTTTAACCAGGAAATTCTCATAAACTTCTCCACCCTCCTCTCAACATTTGCCTGCTGACCTCAGAACTCCAAGGATATTATTTAATGAGACAGTGGACCAATGAATAAGTTTATTACAAAAGATAGTGTGAAAATTCCTTACAAAAATATTTCATATAGAGATTAAAAACAAATTTTCAAAAAGATTTTCAAATCCGTAGTGAAATATAATGTATAAATTTAAAATATATTTAAGAGATTGAGAAAAATAATTGGAGAAAAGATAATTTAATGTATAATCAGGTAGAAGAAAATAAAATTTTATTAACAAATCAAAAAATATCTAGAGAGCAGAATTAAAGGGTAGTGTAGAAACCAAAGTTGAGATACTTTCAAAGACATTGAAGAAAAGGAAAGTGAAGTGAAAGTATGAAATATATGAAATATAGTATATATAATATGCTAAAACTAATATATACACTATAACTAGTGTGTGTGTGTGTGTGTGTGTGTGTGTGTGTGTGTGTTTTCATATGTTAGCTGCTCAATTCAGTTCAGTCACTCAGTCATGTCCTACTTTTTGCGACCCCATGAATCACAGCATGCCAGGCCTCCTTGTCCATCACCATCTCCTGGAGTTCACTCAGACTCACGTCCATCGAGTCAGTGATGCCATCCAGCCATCTCATCCTCGGTTGTCCCCTTCTCCTCCTGCCCCCAATCCCTCCTAGCATCAGAGTCTTTTCCAATGAATCAACTCTTCTCATGAGGTGGCCAGAGTACTGGAGTTTCAGCTTTAGCATCAGTCCTTCCAAAGAAATCCCAGGGCTGATCTCCTTCAGAATAGACTGGTTAGCTGCTCAGTCATGTCCAACTCTTTGTGATCCCATGGACTGTAGTCTGACAGGCTCCTCTGTCTATGACATTCTCCAGGCAAGAATTCTGGAGTAGGTAGCTGTTCCCTTCTCCAGGGGATCTTCCTGACCCAGGGATTTAACCCGAGTCCCCTGCATTGCAGGCAAACTGTTTTACCACTGAGCCACCAGGGAATGTAATAGTTACAACTTTTAAAATTTTACAATAATTTATTACATTTAAAACTACAAATATGTTTTAAAAAACGCATACAACCTACAAAATAATGAAGATGTATGAGATTGCAAATCCCAAAATTAATCGCTTCATAGTTTTATTGATGGATTAAAATAAGCTTATTAGAGCAACTAGAATGAAATAATAATAAAACAAATACAAGAATAAGATACTTGGAAAATCCAAAACAACCAAGTGAAATACACTGAAGCTAATATAAAATATGTTTTTTTTTTGTAGTTTAGTCACTGTGCCATGTCCCACTCTTTTGTGACCTCATGGACTATAACCTGACAGGCTCCTCTGTACATGAGATTTCCCAGGCAAGAAGGCTGAAGTGGGTTGTCATTTCCTTCTTCAGGGGATCTTCCAAACCCAGAGATCAAATCCACACCTCTCCTTCATTAGCAGGCAGATTCTTCACCATTGAGCCACCAGTATAAGGTATGTATTTGTTAATTGTTTTTAAGTAGTTTAATTAAATTATAGCAATAAGCTGTTAAAAATCATGACAAGCGGTCTTATTAAGTCACAAGTAAACAGTAGCTAAGAATAAATTGATTAAGAATTTCTGTGATCTAGTTAGATATATACAAATGTATGTGTATATATATGCATAATATATAGACAAATTTGGTAGAGTTCTATTTTTCTATTAAATTTATGCTTATTCTTAAAATATATATGTGTTTTTTCTAGATGTATATAGGCATAGCTTTGTTATATTGTATGTATAGCTTTGAATTAATAAACTATTTTTACAAGCAGGAAATTGAAAATAAGTCATATGTTCCCAGAAAAAGAAGTGAACCAACCATAAACATGAAATATTAATAAATACAAGAAATAAACAACAAATAGTACTCAGACCAAGTTTCAAAATGATAGTTTACACTACCAGAGTTCTCCAGAAGAAAGCTAACTGAACACAAACTGCAACTTAAGTATTCTGAGACATATAGACTTCTGAAAGGGCAGATCCTATTACTTCTTTTACTATTCTGTATGGAATATTAGTAGGGTTCTGGCAGAAAATGAATGGCAAATACAGAATGGTAATAGATGTCCTTTTCATTATAGGAGACTGAAATGCAAAAGTAGGAAGTCAAGAAACACCTGGGATAACAGGCAAATTTGGCCTTGGAATATGAAACGAAGCAAAGGTTAACAGAGTTTTGACAAGAGAATGCACTGGTCATAACAAACACCCTGTTCCAGTAACACAGGAGAAGACTATACACACGGACATCACTAGATGGTCAACACTGAAATCGGATTGATTATATTCTATGCAGCCAAAGATGGAGAAGCTTTATACAGTCAACAAAAAGAAGACCAGGAGCTGACTGTGGCTCAGATCATGAACTCCTTATTACCAAATTCAGACTTAAATTGAAGAAAGTAGGGAAAACCACTAGACCATTCAGGTATGACCTAAATCAAATCCCTTATGATTACACAGTGGAAGTGACAAATAGATTTAAGGGCCTAGATCTGATAGATAGAGTGCCTGATGAACTATGGAATGAGGTTCGTGACATTGTAAGGGAGACAGGGATCAAGACCATCCCCATGGAAAAGAAATGCAAAAAAGCAAACTGGCTGTCTGGAGAGGCCATACAAATAGCTGTGAAAAGAAGAGAGGTGAAAAGCAAAGGAGAAAAGGAAAGATATAAGCATCTGAATGCAGAGTTCCAAAGAATAGCAAGAGATAAGAAAGCCTTCTTCAGTGATTAATACAAAGAAATAGAGAAAAAGAACAGAATGAGAAAGACTAGAGATCTCTTCAAGAAAATTAGAGCTACCAAGGGAACATTTCATGCAAAGATGGGCTTGATAAAGGAAAGAAATTGTATGGACCTAACAGAAGCAGAAGATNCGACTTCTTCCCCGCCGGTCCCGGCGTCCGCGCTGCCTCCATCGCCCGGGCCGCCGCCGCCGCTCAGGTAGTTCTCCGCGGCGAATTCAACACGCAGCTCTCGCACGAACCAGCCGCACTTGCGCATGAGGAATTCGAGCCGTGGCTGCTCCGCGGGCGAGACGCGGAGGCAGATGCGGAGCTGGGGCCAGAGAGCCGGGTAGAAGAGGCACTCGCGCCAGTGCGAGCAGGAGGCCGAGGCCCGGAGCCGGTCAGACGCGGACAGGAAGGAGAAGATGTGCACGATCAGCTCGCTAGGCAGCGACGCGGCGCCTGCCGCCTGCCCGCACAGAGCCATTCGGCCCCGCCGCCGGCTGCCGGTCCACGGCCGCCCCCGCAGTCCCCGGAGCAGCCCCCGCAGCCGTCGCAGCTGCTGCAGCCGCAGCCGCCGCCACCGCGCCACCCGGGCGGCCCCGGCTCGGGTTCGGGCTCCCGGTGGTCGGGGCTGCGGCACTGACAAGAACAACAACATCAATGACAAGGAAGAAGGGGGCGGAACCGTCGTGGGTCTCGGCGGAACCAAGTGCGGCACAAGTTGCGGAGAGGGGGAAAGGCCTATGCGGGGGTGGCCTCCAGATAGCCAGCCTCTGGCCTCTCAAACTTTACTCACGCGCGTCCGAGGCCTGCGCTCTCCGCAACTTAAAAACCCTCCCTTGTACTGGTTATGAGCCCGGAAGCGGCAGGATTTATTTTAAGGAACCGGGAGCCCTCCCCGCGCCTGGAGGCGGAGGCAGAGCAGTGGTAGGAGCTGAGTTTGACGTCACCGGTGGTGGGAAGAGACTGGGCGTGACTGGGCGCGACTTCCGGAAGAAGGGAGCGCCCGCCTGCAGGTAGGGAGGGGAGACGAAGCACGTGATTCCTGACGCACGTAGGCCGGGGGGGCGGGGCGGGAAGCGCTGGTGATCCCGGCAGACGGGCGCCCTCTCCGGTCTTTCAGAGACCACTCGGTCCAGTCAAGTCTGCAAGTCGGTTAACTTGGGGGCTCTGGCGGTTGAAGTGGCGTTAACTCGCGTTGGTGCGAGAGGTCGCGACGCTTTTCATTACACGCTTCTGTTTCTGGGCTGAGGGCTCAGAGCCAGAGTGCCGGCTTGTGTCCTTCCTCGCCGTCCCGCCTGCCCCGAGCGTTGTGGAGAGTTTCTGAGAGAGAGCCCCTGAGAAGGGGAGCGGGCGCTTTCGTGGGCTCACTCTGGGGGGCTGGGTAGGGAGAGGAGCCGCGCGGGCCGGGGCGGCGGAGAGGCCGGACCGAAGTCGTCGGTGGACGCCGCCACCCCTCGGTCGGACCTCGAAGTGGACGTGCGCGCTCACCTGGTGTGTGGGGAAGGAATGAGGACAGCGCCACCCTTTGGATTTAGAGAGAGGAGAAAACAAGGCAAATGAGTTAGATCTTCTGGTTGATAATCGGCGTCTTCCCTGGGCTTCGAGGGAGGCTCCGCGTTCCCTGTTTTGAGGCCCTGGGTGTAAAGAAGCTGGTGACGATTTTCTTTAGCTTGGCTGCCCTCGCTTGAGAGAGGGATTTTCGAAAGAGTGTCCGTTAACTTCACCACATGTTGGAAAGTAGTAAACTGGTTGTACAGGGTAGTGAAGTCAGAAGGGAATAGGTAATTTTATGTAACAATTGAAAATTGCATTAGTGGGGCTGCCGCTTCAGAGCCTTAACTATGATCTCGAAACAGCCTAGTTTTCTTGTAATTAACTTCACGAAACTGTTCTACAAGATATTTTTAGCTCTTTGAGGGCAAAATTCTCCATTCGTGATGCTTTGATGCCTTTTGGTGTCTTGTTGCCTGTGATACTGAGTTGTTACCTCTGAGTTATGTGTCTTCCTTTCGGTAGCTGTAAAAACAACAAAAAACCAACAACAAAAAATTGCTTTCTTTCGTGGTAGATCACTTCTCTGAACCTCTTGTCTGCAAGAGATTTTTCTGTGTAATTCTTCTTATAATGATTTTATGAATGAATTAATTAGCAGTAATGGAAACAGCAATGAATTAGGAAGTTGAGACTTGGATTTGAATTTTTTATTTTTTAAATTCATTGAAATGAATTTTGAAGTGGACCATGGGTATCTGAATCTCCCACTTGTAAGTTCTTCAATATGTATTTCTGAAAACAATAGTATATAACAAAAATAGTGTTATCACACTTAAGATAACTTCTGTTATCTTCAAGTTTATCTAGTTATCTCCCAAATATTCTTTATAGCCATCTTGTCCAAACCAGGATCCGATTAAGGACCACACTTGTTTTTGTTGATAATTCAAAATCACAATCTAGAGTAGTCACCCCTACTTTTTTTTTCTTCCCTCTCATTAGCTAAGAGGAGACATATTGTCTGGAGAATATCTTCCCTTCTGTGATTGTTTGACTACTTTCTCTTGGTGTTTAGCTTATTACTCTAGTACCTGAAGTTCTAATAAAGCTGGACATTTAATGCTAACGACTTGATTATGTTGGTGACGTCTCCGTAAAACAAAGTAATCTGTGAGGTGTGATGTTTTCTGTAAACGTCCAACTTTCCCTTCAACCATTCATTTAATGGCCTTAATAATGGATAATTCTTGCCTGAATCATAATTTTATTATGGGCTTCCAAATGATAATTTGTAATTTTTTCATTCCATCTACATTTATTAATTTGCATTTTTCTCTCTACTGGAGAAGCTTTCTGTCATAAACTGGCAGCATTTCATTTCTGTGAAATACAGCTTTTATTGCAAAGTTAGAAAAAATGCTTAGTTCTTGTTCTTTTATTACCAATTTTGAAAGTTATATAGCTTCAAAGAATGACAAATGAGTTTTTCTAGCTTTAAAAAAATTTTTCTGAACATCACATTCTTAGGATTTTTATATTTTAAACATTCTTTTAGGTTCTCAAATTTTGATACTTCTAGAACTCACAAAGAAATCTATGCAACTATTATTGTAATTTTAAACAGTTCCATGGCATTTTATTTTTTGTAGGAGGCTGAGGCTGGATTTTGGTCTTTTTTACTTTTGTCAGGATCTAGCTGGGTAACATTTAAACAAGTGTTTAACCCTTTGGGGCCTCACTTTCTTCATTTGTGTAAGTTCTGGCAAGGTTCCCTGCAGCTCTCATGTTCTCTGACTTTAAAAAAGAAAACATCTTATTTTATTGAGATGTATTTTTCACATGTAATTCATGAATTTCATATATAATTCAATTCATACACCTTAATAATTTATTTTATCAAGTGGTACAACCAACACTATAAATCGGTTTTAGAACATTTTCATCTCTTATTCCACATGCCCATTTACAGCTAATCCCTACCTCTACCTCTAGGCAACCATGAATGTACTTTCCATTTCTGTAATTTGACTTTTCTGAACATTTGATATGAATGGACTTGTACAGTATGTGATCTCTTATGTCTGTCTTCTTTGACTTAGCATAATGTTTTTGATCTTGTGTCATTAATTAATTCCTTTTATTATTGCTTAATAGAATTTCATTTATTTATGGTTTACTCATTTGCCAGTTGATTAACATTATTTATTTATGGCCACTCTTAGTTCCGTGATAAGGGATTGAATCCCAGCACTGGTGGTGAAAGCACCAAATCCTAACCACTGGACCGCCAGGGAATTCTCTGATGAACATTTAGGTTTCTAGTTTTTGACTATTTTGAATACCATTTCTTTAAATATTCATTTGGATGTCTTTTGTGGACATAATGGTCTTGTTTCTCTTGAGCAGATACCTAGAAGTGAAAATGATAGGTTGTATGATAGTTCTATGTATAACTTTTGGGGAAACTTACAAGCTGTTTTTATAGTGACTGTATCATTTTCCAGTCCTAACAGCAATGTATGAGGGTTCCCAGTCTCTGACTCTGATGATCTGGAGATATTCTCTGATTGATTTGAGAATGACATTTTTCCTTATTCTTAGTGTTTTACTAGCAACAAACTACCCTCTCCTTGTTGCTGTTGTTTAGTTGCTAAGTTTTTTCCGACTCTTTTGCTTCTCCATGGCCTATAGCCCAGAAGACTCCTCTGTGTATGAGATTCCTCAGGCAGGAATACTCGAATGGGTTTTCCTCCAAGGTATCTTCTTGACCCAGGGATTAAAACTGCATCTTCTGCATTGGCAGGTGGATACGTGCCCTAGATACCACTAATAATTAATCTTTAATTATTAGGGATAGTTCCTAAAGGAAATAAAAATACAGATAGTCTCCAAAGTAGGTGATTCTGCTTATGATTTTTAAATTTCACAATGATGTGAAACCGTGATGTACGTTCGGTAGAAACCGAAGTTTGATTTTCTCCAGGCTTGTAATATATGGGTATGATCCTCTTTCATGATGCTAGACAGTGGCAGTGAGCCACGTATCCCAGTTGCACCACAATATTGAGGGTAAACAACCAAATACTCTAAAAAAAATTATGTTTTTCACTTTTAGAACAATGTACAATAAATCACATGAGATATTAAACACTTTATTATAAAATAGGCTTGTGTCAGATGATTAGCCAACTAAAAGTAAATGTTCTGAGCATGTTTAAGGTAGCCTAGGCTAAGCTGTGATATTTGGTAGGTTAGGTATATTGTTTTTGACTTATGGTATTTTTGATTTATGATGGATTTGTTGGAACAGAACCCCATTATAAGTCAAGAAGGACCTCTGTTTCAATCTGCTATAAAATAAAATGCTGCTTCTTAGTGTTGCTTTTGAATTTTTAGTTTCATTTAATATGAAAATCTTTTAAATTTTCATATTAAATGAATGATGGTAGGAATACTATTATTAATGACATTGAGCTAAGACAGGAATTAATAAGATATGATCATGCTCAGTTACGATTAAAAAAGAGTCTATTTCAGGGACTTCCCTGGTAGTCCAGTGCAAGGGGTGCTGGTTGGGGAGCTAGTATTTCACATGCCTTCTGGCCAAAAACCCAAAACATTAAATAAAAAGAAACAATATTCTAACATGTTCAATAAAGACTGGTCCACATCTTTAAAAATGGTCCACATAAAAAATTCTTTAAAAAAGTACATTTCAATAATGGCATACAATTTGTTTATTTTATTAAGCCAGAATCTTTAATATTAATCCATTAAGCATGTATTGAGTGAGTATGTTCTTAACATGTTAAATGACTTAGGTTGTTTCTCTTGACATTTACTATACTACATAAACTATAAATTATTTTGGGGAAACTATTTTTGAGAAAGTAACAAAATTGACTTCTTTAAAGGACAGAATGAAATCACATTTTGTGAAGTTTTAATGTCGGAATGTGTAATGTTGGATGTATAATTCAAAGTGTGGGAGGAAGTACTGATGTTATGAAGACCATAAGTACTCAGTAGTACTAAGCTTCTGGTTCCAAATGTGGCATATTGTCACTATAGCAACTACCCATGCTAATTTGGATTTGAAACCCAGGCAACGAATAATGGATAAGAGTATAACATCAAGATGGATATGTACCCTGGTGGGGTGTTATGTGTGCCTGCTGATGGTCAAATGTTTGTCCTGTTTCTCTTGTTATGTTTATTACGATTGATTTTTTTGTAGAGATACCTTAATTCTTGTTAATGTATTTTTCTGGAGAAAAACATTCAATATTCTTATGTTCTTTCTTTTCTAACATGCTAAAGTTAATGCTTTTTCCAATTTGGTTATTAGGTCATTAAATATTTTTTCATCTAGCTTTCTCTGCATTGCCAAACAGTAGTTATGAAAATATAACTTATACTGAATCATTTGAAATTTCAATATAGAAAAAACCTGTGACACAAATTTTATTTTAATTACATTATGAAAAGATGTTCAAGGCTACCAGTAAACATGCAAGTTGCCTAAATTCAAACATTTTTTGAAAGAATTTTTTTTTTTTTTTCTGAGCAGGTTACGAGTTTCAGACACTGCTGGCTGCTGGAGATGATGTAACTTCCTTCCAGTTATCTATTAGCTGCATTCATAAGTTTACTTAGAGGCACAGGAGCCTCCTGGGAGATTAGAACTGAGAATTTGATTCTTCTCTCCACTCTTGTCTGAGGGATTGGGATGGTCCTAGAGAGGTCATATTACAGGAAAAAGAGAAGGACACTGAAGGATACTTTAGGGTAGGAAAAGTCTGCACTGCTAAGCTGGATGCAGGACAAAGGACCGAGTCTTTTTTTTTTTCTGTTAGTAGTTGTACCATGTTGTTCATGTCAGAACTGATCTTAACCAAGCCACTCACAAGTTGATTGTGCAAGTTTGTGAACTGGAAGATCTGTATCAGTGGAGAGATTGATAGCTCATATCCTAAAGGCTCATATCCACCTGCAATGCAGGAAACCCCAGTTTTATTCATGAGTCGGGAAGATTCCCCTGAGGAAGGGCTAGGCTATCCATTCCAGTGTTCTTGGGCTTCCCTAGTGGCTCAGATGGTAAAGAATACACCTGCAATGTGGGAGAACTGGGTTTGATCCCTGGGTGGGGAAGATTCCCTGGGAGGGCATGGCGACCGACTCCAGTATTCTTGCTTGGGGAATCCCCATGGACAGAGGAGCTTGGTGGGCTGCTGCTGCTGCTAAGTCACTTCAGTCGTGTCCGACTCTGTGCGACCCCATAGATGGCAGCCCACCAGGCTCCCCCGTCCCTGGGATTCTCCAGGCAAGGACACTGGAGTGGGTTGCCATTTCCTTCTCCAATGCATGAGAGTCAAAAGTGAAAGTGAAGTCGCTCAGTCATGTCTGACTCCCAGTGACCCCATGGACTGCAGCCCACCAGGCTCCTCTGTCCATGGGATTCTCCAGGCAAGAGTACTGGAGTGGGGTGCCACCACCCGGGTGGGCTACTCTGGCAAAGAGTCTGACATGACTGAGTGACTAAGTACAGCACATCCTAACGGAGTCAGGAGCAACAGGGGAAGAATTGGGTTCTCAGCAACATAATAGGTAGTGCGGAGGACTGTGGCTTACCAGAAGATGCTTTTCCCATTGGGAAACCGGGCTCTGTGTTTCTAGGTTTACTAATTTTTCAGGAGAAACTAAAATTCTAACTTTTTAAAAGATGAAATATCTTGATTTTCAGCTTTCACTTTAAAAATATTCTGTAGGGCAAACATAACCAGATTCAAGCAAAACTAGAAATCTGGCAGGATGCCGGACTATAGCTTGTGTGTGTGTGTGTGTGTGTGTGTGTGTGTGTGTAATAAAGTTTTATTAAAGTATAAAGGAGATAGAGAAAGCTTCTGACATAGACATCAGAAAGGGGCAGAAAGAGTGCACCCTTGCTAGTGATAGCAATGGAGTTATATACTCTCCAGTAAATCCAAAGAATGTCTGGAGGTTGTAAAGACCCCACCAGACCTACTCCCATAATTTACATTTTAAGGTAACAGAATTAGCCAGAAGGTTTAATCCAGGGACTGTCCTCAAGTAGAACACATAATACATTATTGTTATATAATCCTTGTAAAGAGCAGATCTACTCCCATATTTTACAGAATTAGCCAGAAGGTTTAATCCAGAGACTGTCCTCAGGCAGAATACATTGTTGTTATATAATCCTAAGGAATGTAGAGAAGGAAAAAAAGTTTGTCCTTTCTTCCTCCTTGAGAATTCCAGACCCCTCTCTCTTTGGGGACCCCTAGACTTCTTATCAACCTGCCTAGGAAATGACTCTCATTCCCCGATTTTCTTTTAGGAGAATTATGTTGCCTAGGGAAAAGGGGCGTCGTTTTCCTTCCGTAACTGCTTCAGAGCTGAGAAGGGGCGTTGTCCCTAAATTGGTGAGGCAACATATTCTCCTAATCCTCATATTGAGGATATCTGATCCAAGAGCCCCAAAGAGTAGTTGGAGGAAGGTGCAGCAGTAGCAGGAGTTTGAGCAACCATTTGTAACTTAAAAGCTTTCATGCAGCTAGAAACAAATCCAGTTATACAATTACAGATGCAAGGCAACATAGTCATTAAAACAAGTTAAAATTAAAAGTCACATTATGTCCATAGTTAAAGTGCAATGTGTTCCACCAGCCCATTTTAGGGTTGGTAGATGTCATTAAGTGAAGAAGAGGCATCGCATGTGATTGTTGTCAAAGATATTCACAGACTTGGAGAAAGTCCTTTCCTTGAAGTGGAGATGTCCACCACGGGAAGCCTTCCACTGATGAAGAGGGGGGTGCTCCACAGACCGATTGTGGAATGCAGCATAGGAGTGAGCCCAGGACAGGAAGGCATTGTCTTGAGGATCAAACGGCAGACTCAGGATAATTGGAGTCAGCAGAAATAAGCTCACATAGGTTATCAGGCCCATCTGAAAAGTACAAAGTCAGAGCATAGAAAATAAAGACATAAAAAGATGTCACTTAGTTTTGGTCAGGGTGCCACCTCTTAACTCGAGTGTGATGTACCCACGAATCAATTCCTGACACTTTGACAGCTGTGGGAGAAGAAAGAATAACCTGGTAAGGGCCTTCCCAGAGGGGCTCGAGGGATGGGCCCCCAGATCCCAAAGTTTTTATGAGGACCTCAGTTCCTGGCTCAAATAGAGGCTTGCTTGACTCAGGTGGGGTCAGGAGTCGTCTCCCGGAGTTCTGTTAATGCCTGTTGAAAAGCTGAGAGCTGAGTTAGCTTCTTAACCAAAGAACTTTCATATGTGTGGGCTGGAGCCACTTTGTGTTCCAAGAGCAGGGCCTGCTAGCTAATTCCTGTGTTTCAGTTCCACTCCTTGAACTATTTTATATATATGTATTTTCATTCATCCCTTTCAGAGTTTAAGGAAAGAAAAAGAGGTTTAACTTGAATTTCTTATTTTTACAGCATTACTATTTTCTTGCTTTTAATTCAAGAGATTGAATGTTTCTATAGGTACCTTTTGTAATTAAAAACTGAATATTGCTATCTTTAATGCAAGTTGATAGAACCAATAGGTTCCTTGACTTCTAGTCAAGATCAGTAATTGACTGATTTTAATTATCTTGGTTTGAGTTGTACAGCTTATATTGTTTATGGGCAATATCCCACAGTTACTGCAAGGGTGCTGTCTCTAAGTAGTCATTTTAATTGAGTTTCTTTAGTTTCTTAACTAGTTTATGTAATGAGGGGATTTTTTTTCTTTCATTTTCTTTTTTTAGAGATACTTTAGGGAGTTTTGAGGCCATCCATATGCATACATTAGAACACACCTGAGCCTCACCAGAACTAGATGGGGAACTAAAAACAGTAATTCACGTCATGTCCAGCTCTTTGCGACCCCATGGACTATACAGCCCATGCAATTCTCCCGGCCAGAATACTGGAGTGGATAGCCTTTCCCTTCTCTAGAGGATCTTCCTAATCCAGGGAATCGAATTCAGGTCTCCCACATTGTGGGCAGATTCTTTATCAGCTGAGCCACAAGGGAAGCCAGTTGTTCCATAGTCTCTCCTTTTCAGCAGGCGTCCTTTGCTCTTTCCTTTTGCATAGGGCCCAGCTGCTGGCCCTGACTAGTTTACATGGTCTTCTAGTTCAAGTATCTACTTTCACTTACAAGTTTGTTGCCTCCAGTTGAAATTCGTGAGAAGATCTCACTGGATTATTTTAGAAGATATGCCACAAAAAAGTTGATTATATTCCTCTTAACTGGCTTGCTTTAAAGTGAAGTGTCCTGCCCTAGTCCAGTTAGCTGAATTTAGAAGGATGTAGTACTGTGCGGAGTGCTTTAGACAGGTGGATGTGGGGATTTGGGTGAAGAGAGGAAGGAACTTTGTTCAGACAAGATGTCAGCCAGCATCTATCTGCTCATCTGCTTGATACCATGGCTCAGTAATAACCTTTGATCCAGAAATGCCTGTAACTCTGTATTGAACAAAATTGTCCTAAGCTGTCAACAGATCTTTTAAATAGTTGTTGAAACGTGTTTGGACAGTCTTTTTGCCTTTCCTTACTGCTTGAATATCCATCAGACTTCCAGGTTATATTAGTTGAGTAGCTACGAGACCCTGCCATGAAGAAATACATTCTTAATGTTCAGTTACGGCAAGATTCTCAATGTAATATCTAACCTTTGGAAAAATCTGTTAAGCCTTTTAAGTGCTGAAAAGGCGAAATGAAGTAAATATTTTCATGTAGTAAACTTTAATTGGAGTGTTGCTTTGTTCTAGGATAAAGAAGTTTCACTTGATTTGCCAACTCTGATCAGTTTTGGAGGGTGAGGAGTACTGTGTTGAGATGAATTTTGGAATTTGAGATTGTTCCCGTGTGTTACTGGGCAGAGTGCCATGTTTGATTTGTGATGTCTGCCATGGTTGGAAAGAATTGTTGACCTGAATGACCTGTGTTTTATTTGTAGTTTGGGTTAATTATTGTTTAAATAATCTATTAGTGTTTGTTTTCTATCTTCCTTTTGTTGTACCTATATACTTTTTGGTGGGTAGTATTCATATCAGTTCTCTATATTGTGAGTAACAGCAAATCACTTAAGTTTTATAGGTAAATTTTTCCATATTAAGAATTTTTTATGGCAAAAGTGATGTTAAGTAAATTTCTAAATGTTAAATTTATTAGCTCCTAAGTGCATTCTCTAGGATTGTGAACTACTTCTGCATTTATACTGAATATAAAGGGGAGACTCATACTTGTGTACCACAATGAAAGTATAAGTTTCCTTTCACTTACACAGTTTTTTCCATGGTATTCAGTTTATATATAGGAATATACTCTCATCTCGAAAATCTAGCCTTTAAGAGAGAAATTTCTAGTAGAAATTCATTACTTTTTTCCTTAGAGTAATACGTAAACATGTCAACAAAAAAAATGTAGTACAACAGTACTTTTGATGTAAAGCAACAGTTTCTATTCCTTGCCACTAGTTGTTAGGCCTACCCCCATAAACAAACATTTAATTTATTGTTTGTTCTTCAGGAAACTTTAAATTGTTATGCTTTTACCTGCACTCCTTGGTTGATTAAACACCATCTATTTCCTCCACTTTATATAAAAGATGAAGATTTAGTTCAGTTACTTCCTTTTCCCTCCCGCAATTCCTACCAGTGTTTGGTAGTTAATTGTAATTTTAAGTTTTTTTTGTGTGTGTGTATACGCACATACAGTTACATATATATTTATTGAGGTAACGTTGACTTATAACATTATAATATGTTGTAATATTGGTTTATAATATGTGTACAATATAATAATTGACAACTTTATGCACAGCAAAGTGCTCACTACCAAAAAGTCTAGTTTCCATCCATCACCATACACCCTCTTTATCCATTTTGTTTTCTCCCCACTCCCCTTTCCCTCTGGTAACCACCAATCTGTTCTCTGTATCCATGTGTGTGTGTGTGTTCAGTTTATTTTAAAAAATATTCCACATGTGAGTGAAATCATACAGTATTTGTCTTTTTCTTTTTGGCTTGTTCATTTGGCATAGTACCTTCAGGTTCCCTCCATGTTGTACCAGATTGCAAAATTTAATCTTTGTTTAATGTCTTGGTTCTTATATTAATCACCTTTTACTGCGCAGTAGTCACAATCTGTGTGTGCAAGAGAGTGAATTGTGACAAATAGGTAACTGTTCAGCAGATATTTACCTCTTGGCCGAAGAACTTGGGAAGAAGTGACTGCAACCAGTTCTGAGCCTAGGCCTTATGAGCTATTAAATGTGTCCACTTGCCACTCTGGGAGTTTCCAGTCTTTGCATAACAAAACAGGTCCCAGGCATCTGCTGGCCACTGTAGAGCCCTAGATAGAAACACATGGGAAAGATGTCAACTTGATCTACAGCCTGAAACAGAACTGCCCCAATTGACTTAAATAATTTATTTCTCTAAGTGAGAAATATATGCTTATTTTTGTATGTTACTGATATTTTGTGTTTGCTTATTTTTCCTGAAAAGGATGATTAATTTAAAAATGGATACCTCGGAGTGGAGTGCAGGTATAACAGGTATACATACCATTGGCTTTGAAACTGGCTGGTGGTTAGTTAGCAAGGAAACCACTACAGGAGGCTGGAAAAATGGTGAATTGTGTTATGTAGTAGCAAAACTTTTCATAAAACTGTTGTCTGTGATATCATGGAAGGCAGTTTAACTAATGAAGTTGCAGTTTTGGACAAGAAAATTTGTTGGCTGAAAGTTGAAAGCATGTGCTAGTTGCTATTGGCAACAGGGTAAGGTACTACAAGAATAATTTAGTCTACCACATCTGACCTCTTGGTGATAATCATTCATGTCCCTCCCATTCCAGTGACCTAGTTCTTTGTCTTAATATGCATGTGTGATGGAACATGCCAGCTGTCAGGCTTTCCTTTAGTGTGGGTGGATAGAAAGACGACTGTTAGGCTGCTGATATTCCAAATGCCACAAAGGAAGGCCTGCCTCTGGGTCACTAAAACCGAAGCTTAGTTTTTCTGTTGATGTTTTCCCGTTCTTCCTTTTCTTATTTCCTTTTTTAAAAAGGGGCTATCGTTAATAAGGATGCTATTTGCCGAAACCAGTAAACCTGAAAATTCAATGGTTTAACAAAAAAGCATTTTAGTTTTTTGCTTCTTTAGTTGTCCATTGAGGGTCTTCTCAGCAGGCAACTTTCCTTCCTGTGATTTGGTGTACTGAATTTTTTTTGTGATTCTGCTGTCCTTAAAATTCCTTGTGGTTCTCTGTCTCCTTCTAAAGGAAGGGAAGGAGAAAATAGAGAAGACACTTCATTGTCTGGCAGGGAAATGACCCATTATTTCTGTTTCATTCCATTAGCTAAAACTAGTCATATGGTAGTATCTAGATACAAGAGGGGTCTGAGAAGGGGTGGGTGGTTTGGCTAAGCAGTACTTTCTTAGAGACAACTCTATCTTATAGAATGAGGTGTGTTAATTTAGTTTGATAATTGAACATCTTTGCCACAAAGGAGAGTTATCCTCTTGTTATATTTGGTTAGGGATAAATATTAGGCTTCCATGTATGCTTTGTGGGTAGAGGTAGAGAGGAAGGTAGATGTGGAGTATTTGACTGGGTACAGTTGTTCTATATTCAGGTCTTCTGGTTGTCTCTGTCCTTAGCTACTCCTTTCTTTAATGACCCTTTGAGACAGCTCCTCGGGTATCCCTGAGCCTAGAATCCCTCTGGGGTTCCAGGGGGCAGGTCGGCTTTCATCTCAGTTGCAGCTTCCTCCTATTGTAGTCTGCTCTGTTTAATTTGTTAATATACTCCTGTCTGTTTTTGTCTTTCAGAAATTCATTGAAATCTCTTGCTGGCCAATGATCAACTCTTTCCAAGCTGAGTTTTCTTTACTGTTATACAGGTGAAGTATCTGTACAGTGTTGTTTATTTTAACTTTTAGAAGTCAGATGTAGTAAATATAGAATATTTTCAATTAGTACCTCTAACAGAATTTCAAGTATTTTTTAACACCTGCTACTTAATGAAGATGCTTTACATCCATCATCTACTGAGCGCTTTTCTAGGCTCTGGAGGACATGAAAAAAGGTATAATATATAACACTGTAAGTGTAAAGTCCCTCCTCAGCCTTTCCACTCCCAGCTTGCTTTTTCAAAGACACTGTTTCTATCATGGTACTTCTTTAGAAATATTTGGGGCTTTTTCCTCACTTATCTTTCCCTCTGTAAGCCCTACCTGGCTCTTAGTTCCCTCTCTCACAGCACATGCCCCTCAAGTAAGAGCTATTCAGTTCATTGTGTCAGCAACCTGCCATGTCATTTCTCACATCTGTGCCTTTGTACATACAGATAGTGTCTACTTTCCAGAGTTACTGTCCCTTTCATATCTGAGTCCTGCTTAAACAAATGCTGAATTCAAGTTTCAGTTTTTTTCAAATAAATGAATATTCATTAATTTAAACCCTGAGTTGTTTAGACACATGCTGTTCAAAGTGCATTCTGTAAATTCTTTTCCCATTTAGGTTATTGAAGAATATTGAGCAGAATAACCAAAGCACCTTGCTAAACACCTGCAACTAACTCAACACTGTTAATCAAGTATGCTCCAATACAAAATAAAAATTTAAAAACAAAATGAAAAAACCCAAAGTGCAATCTGCAGACTGATAGCAGTGTGTGAACTATTACCACTGTGCTGAAATATAAGTACAGAAATTAAGAATAAGCTTTAGAAACTTTTATAGGAATTTGACAGAGAAATTATATGCCTGTCAAATTTATGATAAAATTTGGTTTCTATTTCACATGTTTAAAAAAATTCTGGTAGTTCATTTAAATTTCATTTTATAAAAGGCTCAGTCCACAAAGGATTAGAAAACTTTTAAAAATGGCATTTTACCACAGATAGTTCAAGAAGCATTTACTGGGGCTTCCTTAGTGGCTCAGTGGTAAAGAATCCGCCTGCCAATGTAGGAGACGGTTTCAATCCCTGGTCCTGGAAGATCACACGTGTGGCAGAGCAGCTAAGCCCATGAGTCACAACTATTGAGCCATGTGCTGCCACTGCTGAAGCCTGTGCACTGAAACTAGAGAGTAGCCCCCATTTGCCACAAGTAGAGAAAAAAAAGAAGCACTTATTTATTTTAGGCATCTTGTGGGATCTTAGTTTCCCCACCAGGGACTGAACCCAGGTCATGGCAGTGAAAGTGCTGTAGACTGCCAGGGAATTTCCAAGAAGCACTGATTTAGACGGCAAAGATTATGGGTATGTAGCAATGAAGAGATTAGAAGAGGATTTCACAAAGGAGATGAGATCTCTTTTTGAAAGGTGACTGGGATCGGATGGTTGTAAAGCACTGTGGCATTTCCAGCAGGAATAACGGGGTTTTGGATTACAAATGAAGGAGAGTTGTGCTATTAATAATATGATCTGTGGTGACAAAGGAGAAAAGAGTCCTAGCAGAGTATATGAGACTAGTTTATAGTTTTAATCACACAGAATCCTAAGTGGTAAGTTTGGAACTCCCAGCTTCAGTAAGGGAATTTGTACTTATTCTTTTGGTGAAAATTGCTGCATCTGAAGAGAAGCCTTAGCATCTTACTTGACTCTGCTCTGATTATATTTCAGGACTATCATGAAGATGCATTGAAAGTTACACAGCACTGGAGAAGTGTGATATCCCTTTCAGTTGGTAATCTTCCTGTTAGGAAAGTTGCTTGCCAGCTTTACTTTTGAATGAACACAGTAAACACCAAGGTGAAAATATCAATGAAAAAAATCTACTCTCCATACTATGTATATTTCCCTATATGTTCTGAACCTGCTTATAGCCACCTACCACAGTAGTCTGTAGTTTCTGTTTGCCAAACTATTAAAAGTCTTAGTTAAAATCATATATTTTTTCTACTGTTCTACCTTGACTTTCCCTTCAGCTCTTGCTTCTCAGGATGGAGATATGGAAAGATCCTTCTGTCCTTTACCACACAGTTCCTTTGTCAGGAATTCCATGTCCTCCAAGTTTGCAAGTATGTATTTGACTTAATTCCTTAATTTCAACACTGACTGTTTCATTTTATGTTTTCCTACTTTTCTGATTAGGGTTGACTCTTAAAGTTTTTATTTATTTTTTACTTGAAATATAGTTGATATACAATATTATCTTAGTTTTAAGTGGAAACAGTAATTTGACATTTATATACATGATGGGCTTCCCCAGTGGCTCACATGGTAAAGAATCTGCCTGCACTGCAGGAGACACAGGTTTGATCCCTGGGTAGGGAAGATCCCCTGGAGAAGGAAATGTCGACCCACTCCAGCATCTTGCCTGGAAAATTCCAAGGACAGAGTAGCCTGGCAGGCTACAGTCCTTGGGGTCGCAAAGAGTCAGACATGACTGAGTGACTAACCACACACACATTATGAATTGATTACAACTGTAAGTTTTTTAACCAAATGTCACCATACATATTTATGACAGTATTATCAACTGTGTTGCTTGTGGTGAACATTACGTCTTTGTTACTCATTTGTCTTATAGCTAGAAGTTTGTACTTCTGAATCCCCTTTACCTATTTTACCCAACCCCCCCACAGCTCCCCGCTGGTGTCCACCAGTTTGTTATCTGTTTCTCTGACTCTGTTTCTCTTTTGTTTTCCTTTGTCTTGTTTGTAGAGTCCCTATATAAGTGACATTGCATGGTTTTTGTGATTTCTCCGACTTATTTCACTTAGCATAATACTCTCCAAGTCCATCCTTCTTGTGAAGGTTTGTCTTCCCAGTTCTAGTGCCCCAAGCTGGGGAGCCTGACAAGGGGCTCAGATGCCTTACTCTCCAGGGTTAATGTCTGTGGTTGTGATACCCCTCCTAGTTGTAGGTTGCTGCACTAGGATGTGGGTTCTGTGCCCCTCCTACCCATTTCCTTTTATATCTTTAATTGTAGAAAATACATTTTGCTAGTCTTTAAGTCATTTTCAGAGATCATTATTCTATATGTAGTTCTACGTGTCGGTCCATTGGAGAAGATGAGCTTGGGATCTTCCTACATTGTCCACCAGCTTGATCTTATAGATCCAATCTGATAAAAATTATTTTCAATTTAAAAACTTGTTTTTATCTTATTCTCTATTTTCCTTTGTCAGTTTTATCTTGGATCACAGCTTTTCTTTCTTGTTACTGAATTACAGTGATAGGAATTCAGAGACATGGGATTAAAAAGAATATTGATATAATCATTGCTTCTGGAGAATTAGCATTTAGCTTATAGTACATATATGAGCTGAATTAGTTTTGGGTTTTTTTTTTTTTTGNTCATTTGCCTGATTGTGTGTCATAGTCTCTATTAACTTATTTTAGTTCAAAAATCATCACTTCACAATTAGAGGACATGTTTTCTGTTTTCCTATAATCTTTGTGGCATTTTTTAATGACTTAACTTTGCCTATTTGAAATCCAAAATGAGCTTAGAGGGTGATGTATGGGCCTTCTTCCACAGTTGCCCAGGCTCCCTAGCAATATTTATGAAATGATAAAACTCACATTTCATCCAATCAAGGAAGGTTTTGCTGTAAGGAACGTATGCAACAGTGGCACCCGGTGTCAGGCAATATCGGTGTTCTGCCTCCTCTTCTTCCAAGGCACACAGTTCAAACACATCTTTTGTATCATGTGTTAATTGAGATCGGGTAAAAATGTTTGTAAAAGTTCATTCTGCTACCCCTCCTTTTTCCTCTTCTTCCCTTTCTTGGACAAATAGGGCCCAAATCTCCACTGTTCATCTGTGCCGTGCCTGAGCACTTGGACAAGTTAGCCAGGTTCTCTGATCCCAGCCTCTCCTCCTTCCGGCTCCACAAGGGGACCCTTTCTGCCAAAGATCAGGTCCACTTTGAAATCCTCAGAGTTTGGCAAAGCTTATTGTCTGTTTTTACCTGTCAGAGTCTTTCCAGGACACACATAAGTCATGCTGCTGCAGCTAGGTCACTTTGTTCGTGTCCGACTCTGTGCAAACCCATAGACGGCAGCCCACCAGGCTCCTCCGTCCGTGGGACTTTCCAGGCAAGAACACGAGTGGGTTGCCATTGCCTTCTCCAATGTATGAAAGTGAAAAAAGTGAGGTCGCTCAGTCGTGTCCGACTCTTCCGGACCCCATGGACTACAACCTACCAGGCTCCTCTGTGCATGGGATTTTCCAAACAAGAGTACTGGAGTGGGTTGCCATTGCCTTCTCCGACATAAGTCATGAATATCCTTTAAACAACAACAAAATTAGATGAATTCTTTAGAATTTTCTCACCAGGACCCACTGGTGTGCCCCCTTCCACCTGTCTCACCACCTGAATCGTTCTGGGCCAGCAGGGGGCGTCCGCGTCTCCAAACAGTCCCAGGATGTCCACTGACTTCTAGAGCATTCTGGAGGGTCAGGGTTGCACCCAGCGGACCTTGCAGGGTAGAGTGGGTGTTCCACCCAGTCCGGGAAGGCCACTCCTCCTGGGAGACTCCTCTGGTCCTCACTGCCTGTGTGACAGGAGCCTCTCTCCTTCATCAGTTAAATGGCGATTTGGCTGTAGTCTTCCCCTCCCACAGCCAAGAGCAGGCAGCAGAGCGCTGTGGCTGAGCAGTGGGGTGGACCTGATCCTGGTCCTCACTCAGCCACAGAGGGCACCGTGATCTGAGGGGGCGCCAGGCACGGACCCTGCTGAGCTCTGGCCTCTTCATCTGTGTAGAGAGTGATAACAGCGACCTCAGTGGTAAATATGATCACAGAGTGCTTCCAACGTGGCACCCTCAATTATTATTCTTGGTCAGCAAGAAAGCAAGGGAGAAAGGATGACTTCGAGACTCCACCCATTTCCCCGAGCCTTTTCTCATTTCCTGGAGAGAGGGCTTGCTCTCTCCTGTCCCCCTGTCTCCCCTGTCCAGTCTCTGGGTGGGCCCAACCTGAGCTGTTCGTCATGATGCTCACTGGGTCCGGGTGCTGCCTCTGGAGTCCTTCCTTCCTGTCTCTTTCTTCCTCATCCGCTCTCTCCTTTTCCTGCTGACTCTCCCAACACCACCCCTTGTAACGGACTCCCCTGGCACTCTCTACTTCTCCTGTGTAGTAGCCACGATGACAATTAATTAATGATGTGTACAATGATGAGTAATATCTGTATCCCTCACCGCTAGCCTGTAAACTGCATGAGGATGAGACTGTGTTTGACTTCTTTCCTGCTCTTTCCCCAGTGCTTGGTAATTTGTTGAATTAATAGATAACAAGCAGTTACCAGTTTTTGCGTCTGTGTTCTTGAGGGTATGGGCTGTTTTTAGTTGATCCATTTCCTCTGCTCCCTGCAGAGAACCTGGCACTAAATGAGCAGCAATGAAGACTTACAGAGGGGAACAAAGCAGGAGTGAGTGAGTGGATGAACTGAGAAAATGAACCCCTGTTTCTCGTCCCCTTTCCCCTGTATCATGGCCAAGTCCCCCTGTCGCNTTTTTTTTACTAGTAATATATTTTATCTATATCTATTTTATAAAAATAAATTATTTATTTGAAAATACAGAGTTCAGTCGCGTTCAACTCTTTGTGACCCCATGGACTATAGCCTACCAGGCTCCTCTGTCCATGGGATTTTCCAGGCAAAAGTACTGGAGTGGATTGTCATTTCCTTCTCCAAAGGATGTTCCCAACCCAGGGATCAAACCCGGGTCTCCCACATTGTAGACAGATGCTTGACTGTCTGAGCCACCAGGGAAGTCTACTAGTAATATATTTTATCTATATCTATTTTATAAAAATAAATTATTTATTTGAAAATATAGAGTTCTCCTCTAATAAAAATAAAATTTAGGGTCAATTTAAAAGTAAGAATCATATTCTAATTAGGAAAACTAAACTTTTGAATAAAAAATAATATATGCTTTTGGGGGGTATAGTGAAAGATTTTATTTATGGGAGGAGTGCTGGGCCTGGCTTTAAAGTCTTCATATTATTTAACTAAATTTAAAAGAAACAAAAATAAAATAAAACAAAATAAAATAAACATATTTTCTGCAATTTACTTTAAGCCCACAAAATTATATCTTCAGAATGCTAATAACTGAAAACATAGTCAACCCATTCTTTTTGGAAAAAGGCAAGTTAATTTTTACAACTGACATATACAGAGGTTAATATGATAGGGAATAACATAAGTATTGAAAAAATGGTGACACTCCTTATCGTAAAACTGATACTTAAATTGAAGAAAGTAAGGAAAACAATCACAACATGTAGAAAATTCTTAAAGAGATGGGAACACTGGCCCACTTTACCTGCTTCCTGAGAAACCTGTATGCAGGTCAAGAAGCAACTGTTAAAACTGGATATGGAAAACGTGGACAATGGAATGGACATGGAGCAATGGTTCCAAATCCGGAAAGGAGTATGTCAAGACTGTATATTGTCATCCAGCTGAATTTACTTCTAGCTCAGCTGGGAAAGACTCCACCTGCATTGTGGGAGACCTGGGTTCAATCCTTGGGTTGGGAAGATCCCCTGGAGAAGGGAACAACTTCCCAGTACAGTATTCTCTTGCCTGGAAAATACCATGGACTATATAGTGTATGGGGTTGCAAAGAGTCAGACACAACTGAGTGACTGTCACTTTAATTACGCAGAGTAATCATGCAAAATGCAGGGCTGGAAGAAGAACAAGCTGGATCAAGTCTTCTGAGACAAATATCAATAATCTCAGATATGTAGATGAAACCACACTTTCTGGCAGAAAGCGAAGAGGAACTAAAAAACCNCAGCATATTAAAAAGCAGAGACATTACTTTGCCAACAAAGGTCCATCTAGTCAAGGCTATGGTTTTCCCTGTGGTCCTGTATGGATGTGAGAGTTGGACTTTGAAGAAAGCTGAGCACCGAAGAATCGATGCTTTTGAACTGTGGTGTTGGAGAAGTCTCTGGAGAGTCCCTTGGACTGCAAAGAGATCCAAACAGTCCCTCCTAAAGGAGATCAGTCCTGGGTGTTCATTGGTAGGACTGATGCTGAGGCTGAAACTCCAATACATTGGCCACCTCATTCGAATAGTTGACTCATTGGAAAAGTCTCTGATGCTGGGAGGTACTGGGGGCTGGAGGAGAAGGGAATAACAGAGGATGAGATGGCTGGATGGCATCACTGACTCGATGGATATGAATTTGAATAAACCCCAGGAGTTTGTTATGGATAGGGAGGCCTGGCGTGCTGCAATTCATGGGATCGCAAAGAGTTGGACCCGACTGAGCGACTGAACTGAACTGAACAAAGGTATAAGCAATTTAAGAAATTAACAATGGAGGGTGATAATCCAATATTAAGGGGTAAGCTCTGTGAGATAGAATCGTAATCAAATAATTCTGTTTGTAGTCAAACTGTCAGTCATCTATAAAGGCAGCATTAAACATATCATGACACAATTCTTAAAAATACATCACATAAAATATAGGAAAAAATCTTACATATACTATATAAAACTAAATTTGTTAAAAATATTCAAGGATGGAGAATCTATGCCACAAACAATATAGCTAATTTCACCCCAAATCTGAGAAATTTATATTCAATCAAAAGATGAATTGCTATTAATTTAGCAAGAATATTTATAGAAGTTCTAAAATATTGGTCATGATATTGTTTGAAAAACTCTTACTACAATTACATTAAATATTATATATTTTATACAAAGTTTAAAAACATTTATTTTTAAATTTTGTATTCTAATATATCCTCATGTTACTTTTCAGTATACTCATATTTTTCTCTTTAATATAATTGTATCACTGTTCATTAAATATTTTATTCATTCCTATGACCTCACAATATTATTTATATTATTGGGTTTCTGAGTGTTATATTCTGCTTCCTTAGTTTAATTATTATAGAAATCCTTATTCATTTAAAAATAATGGTTGCATTAATAGAAAATTTGAAAGAACCAGTGCCTACAGGATTATGCATGGAGAATGGTATTGAAGCATGTATACTATCATGTAAAAAACGAGGCACCAGTCTATGTTTGATGCAGGATGCTTGGGGCTGGTGCACGGGGATGATCCAGAGAGATGTTGTGGGATGGGAGGTGGGAAGGGGATTCAGGATTAGGAGCTCGTGTATTTTGTTATTTGCAAATTTGTACAAACACTTTAAATAGTTCTAATTTCCATATAAATGATTTTTGATGTTAAAAAAATAATTAAAAATTTAAAAAAATAAAAGAAAAAGAAAAAATCCTTTCAACTCAGTTTTGAAGGAATGATAAAATGAAATAAAATTTTTATAACTTAAAAACAAATAAAATAAAATATGCTTTCTCTATGATGTTTTTATATTTAAAAATTATTTTTAGTGTGTGTATTTTATTCCAAACTCTTTTTAAAAGTATTTACAAATTCTAATAATTATACTACTTTAATAATTATACCTAATGATGTTTATAAAATAAAATGTCTGTGAAAGAAAATTATTTAATAAGTGCTCAGATATATCATTCCACATTTTTTTAAAAAACCCTCTATGTGTGCTTGCAAGGAAGCAATATTTAAACTGTAGCTTATGAACTCCTAAACTTCTGTATTGTTTTATTTTATGATGTGCTCTAATTTTAATAACTCGGGCAAGGTCAATTTGGTGAAATTCCAAAATGTAAATGGAAGATTTTTTTCATGTATTGATAACAATGCTCCTTCACCTCTGTTAGGGAGCTCAGACGTATATTGGGCAAATTTTCAACATAAAAACATAGCGTTTCATCTTATGGATCTCAGTAGTAAGGTCTCTCCCCTTTCACATTAATGTAACAGAATTACCCCAGATGCCAGGTCCATGTGCCAATTACATCAGTTTACTCTTGTTTATGAGTTTCTTATATTTGGGAACAGTTCATTTATTCAACTCATAAGTCTTTGATGAATTAAATCTGTGATAACACCCTTATAACCCAAAAATCTTCTCATTTCTAAACTTCTAGTGATATAACTAACTTTTGTGATACATTGTAGCTTCAGAAATTGTAAGATACATAACACACACACACACACACAAAAAAAAAAAAAAACCCTAGATAATGTTAAAAACAATAAAAATTACAAATCTAGTTCTGCAGAATTATGGTCCTAAATTAAGTGATAATAAGTATATAAAGTTTCATTAATCCCAAAATATGATTCCTATTTATTTCTTTGGACATTAATAAAAACATATATTACCCTCTGAAAACTAGAAACTTCTGTAAATTGGTAAAATGAGGTGGTTGGTTGTGACCAGTTCTAACTGGACAGGGCTCTATTGTTTAAGAGCCATTATGATTGGCACTAATAGGTTCCTTGGCTGGCAGCACTGTCAGATAAAGGAAAAATTACATGAGACAGATGCATGAACTTCCATTCCTCCACAGAACNGTGACCAGTTCTAACTGGACAGGGCTCTATTGTTTAACATTTGCCATTATGATTGGCACTAATAGGTTCCTTGGCTGGCAGCACTGTCAGATAAAGGAAAAATTACATGAGACAGATGCATGAACTTCCATTCCTCCACAGAACTGAGCATTTGTATTCAGGAATTGGAAATGTAAGTAGAGCACAGGAAGGCATCACCTAAGTGTTTAATACTGTGCTGGTTCTATAACTAGAGAATCAATTTTCTGTTAGTCTTCTCACGTGAGACCTCCAAGTTTGTTTTTGAAAACTGCACAATATTAAGGCTGCTTTCCAATATATGAGAACAATATCTCTCTCTAGCTCAATGATAAATGTCTCAAGTTAGGCTGTGATAAATATTGATGGGTATGCTATTTCATTAAATAAAAATTCAGGATTTTTTCAATATGTATCATTTAAAAAACACAAGCATTTAGCCTAAGTAAAAATCACAGTTAACTGTGCCCTACAAGTAAGCAATATAAGCACTCTTTATCCTCTTGTAATATTTTTCTAGAAAATGGACATACACTTGCACTCATGAATGAAGGTGGTTTGCAATTTTGGTCGGTGCCTTCCTCTATTTCTCTCTGGGAAATTATCTCTCTGGCCCTATCTTTTCCCCTTGATTTAAGCTGAATCACAGAAACTTATGGAAAGTTAAAACGGAGGGAGAAAGACTAATAATTATCTAAATGATATTGTTGTCCATGTTGTAACTACTGACAATTGCATTTGACCTGGAAGACATAAAGCAGGTGAGAAAATTAAACTATGGAGGAACTGATGGACTGCACTTCCAAGGAGATCAAAGAATAAGAGAAGAATCTGGAATGATGGGAGGTACTGATCAGAAAATTCAATTCAAAAATGAAATTATAGTGAGAAAACATAATAATGAACAAAGGTGTTCAAGGAACTGATAGGAGCTAAAATGACCAGAAATGTCAAGAATACCAGAATGGTCAAGTCAGTAATGAATGCATAAAGATTTACTTGAGATATTTCCAAGTCAAGAAGAAGATTCATAAATCATTATTGAAGGTAGAGGTGAGAAAACAATAAAGCTGTAAGGTGATAACCCCATTTAATGCATTTAAATAATCAATATGTTTAGATATAGATACATTGTATTCTAGATATTAAAAAAAATCATTTTTAAAAAACTTTCCATAAAGTACAGAGTTTCTTATTTATTCTTCAAGGTAAACTAAATTTCTGCCTCAGAGCTCTTGCCACTTTCTTTATCTTGCACAATCTCCCATCTCCTCTGTAAGTTTACATCATTCAATTTCACTCTAAAACACCCTCACATTCTACAAGATTTTCCCCCATAAACTCTACTATATTCAGATTTTTACTCTCTCCTCAGGATTTTTCCTGGAGCAGGAAATGGCAACCCACTCTGGTATTCTTGCCTGGAATATCCCATGGACAGAGGATCCTGACAGGCTACAGTTCATGGGGTTGCAAAGAGTCAGACACAACTGAGCAACTTCACTTCATTTCACTTCAGGATTTTCCCATTTACATGTGTTCTTTTAATTGCTTAAACTGCATCTGTTCATTTTTTTCATTAATTCTCTTCATATTCAGTCTCTCGAACCATAAGCCAAAGCTTTGTCCTTTTTCCCTCCAGGATCATTTGATTTTTTGTGTAAAGCGAATATTCAAGAGAATATTCAGGTCTATGCAACTTCCAGAAAAATTGAACCTTTATGAAGGAGTCACAGAGCGAATCATATGCACTACAAAATGCTAATAATTAGATTAAAATTTCTCAATCAGGGATTATTATATTATTTTATGAAGTCACAAGCTAGAAATACAGGATTTGTTTAATTTTCTGCCTTCTGCTCCTCTCCGCTTAAGAAGGCAACTGCTTTTATTTTGATTTTTGTATAAATAGTAACTAAGACAGTGCCTGACTAATAGAAGTTATTTAATAATTGCTGAATAAACTAACAAATAAGTACATTTTATACTAAGATTTTCAAGAATTTCTGGACAATGCAGAATTAAAATGTATATATTTTAGTGTTTCTTTTTAGTGTTTATTTTTCTATTTTCTTATTTACTGATATGACACTAAATAAATAATGGCTACAGTACTAAAATTAGTAGTAAGTTTCTACTATTTCATTAAATATTTTGTAGTAGATGATTTTATTTGTAACTTCCCTTTTTTGCAAAAGAAAACAAAAATTCAGTTCAGTTCAGTTCAGTCACTCAGTCATGTCCGACTCTTTGCAACCCTATGAACTGCAGCATGCCAGTGTTCCCTGTCTTTCACCAACCACAGAACTGGCTCAAACTCATGTCCATTCAGTCAGTGATGCCATTAAACCATCTCATCCTCTGTCATCCCTTTCTTCTGCTGCCTTCAATCTTTCTAGGCATCAGGGTCTTTGTCAATGAGTCAGTGCTTTGCATCAGGTGGCCAAAGTATTGGAGCTTCAGCTTCAACATCGGTCCTTCCAATGAATATTCAGGACTGATTTCTTTTAGGATTGACTGGTTTTATCTCCTTGCTGTCCAAGGGATTCTCAAGAGTTTTCTCCAACACCACAGTTGAAAAGCATCAATTCTTCGGCACTCAGCTTTCATTATAGTCCAATTCTCACATCCACGCATGATGACTAAAAAACTATAGCTTTGACGAGACAAACCCTTGTTGGCAGAGTAATGTCTCTGCTTTTTAATATTTTGTCTAGGTTGGTCATGGCTTTTCTTCCAAGGAGCAAGTGTCTTAATTTTATGGCTGTAGTCACCATCTGCAGTGATTTTGAAGCCCCCAAAATAAAGTCTGTCACTGTTTCCATTGTTTCCCCATCTGTTTGCCATGAAGTGATGGGACCAGATGCCATGATCTTTGTGTTCTCCATGTTGTTTTAAGCCTACTTTTTCAATCTCCTCTTTAACTTTCATCAAGAGCCTCTTTAGTTCCTCTTTACTTTCTGCCATATAAGGGTGGTGTCATCTGCATATCTGAAGTTACTGATATTTCTTCTGGCAATCTTGATTCCAGCCTGTGCTTCATGCAGCCCAGAATTTTGCATGATTGTATTCTGTATATAAGTTAAATAAGCAGGGAGATTGATGTACTCCTTTCCCAATTTGGAAACAAACAAAATATGCATACCACTTACTAAGAGCAATAATAAAATATGCAAACAAAAATTGCATGCCATTTACTAAAAGAAGCTATATTGTGCCATGTTTCAGAGCATGGAATAGGGGCCAAGTGGTTTGAGTTGGAAGAATTACCGAATCAAAGTTGGATGCCTCTCATCAGTGCACAGTAAAACCAATCTACTGATGCAGGGTTGTGGTGAAGGGAAAGTACAGTATTTATGCTTGACATCTAACATGGGCAAATGAGGAGAATGCTCAATGACTGTGGCTTTCAAAGAAGGTTTGTTTTTTTCTTTGATGATTTTTGTTGATTGTGTTTTAATTGAAGTACAGTTGATTTCCAATGTTGTATGTGAAAAGGGCTTTTACAGGCTAGGTGAAGGAGAGGGTTGCAGCATGTGTGATCAGGTCATGGGCATTCTTCCGATTGGTTGGTGGTGAGATAACCAGGTAATCTCTTGGTAGCCAACATTATCAACCTTCTGACTCCAACTGGTCTGGGGTCTATGTACTTATGGTTATATGCAGTTAACTTTTCCATCTGGTGCAGCTTTCAGTAGCTGCAAAACAACTCAAGAATATGATTCATGATGTTATTTGTAGCCCTTCAGGAGAAACTAAAAGTCCTTCATTTTATGGCTAAACTCTTACTATTTCTATCTTACTTGACTGTTTTTTCTTTGTTTCTTCATTTTCTCACTTTGTGGAAATGCAAACTTTCCACATCTAAAACTTGCTGTTCAGCAGTCATGTTTCTATTTTCCTGTCACTTTTGTTTTTGTTTGTTCTCACCCAAAGCTATTATAAAGTTTGATTAAATGTATTTCATCAACAACTATCTGAGAGTGACCTTGGTATGGCTGCATAACTTTGAATATTTTTAAATATATAATATTTTGACATAGAAAATCATCTCCAAACCTCCCTGGAAGCTTCCACTTCTCTTGCAGATCAAATAAATCTGAGCCTTCTTGCTCTAACCCACAGGTCCATCTTAGAAACATATGAATTATTCTTCCCAAAACACTGAAGATTAATAGAAAAACCAGAATTAACTCTTGATCCAAGGATACGGCTATAAAATAAGATGAAAAAAAAACATGTAGAGTGAAAATTACCTTTTCTTGGTGTTTATTTGTCTAAATAGTTTCTAGATTTCCATTTGGGTAGAACAACCCTAAATGATAGGTGTATAAAGCCATGAAATCACAGTATGGCAAGATACTAATGAGCTGGAACCCAGAATAGTTTCATAGATCTCAAATAATCTCACTCTGAGGAACACATTTCCATCAATTAGAACATCATCTGAGTTGTCCACTCGGTGTAAACTTGTGTTATTTTGGCTTTTGTTTACATCTAATATTGCCTCAGCCACTTTCTTCAACTCGTAATTGCCCCATCTCTTCTCTTTAAAATTGTTTTCTCTTCTTGATTTATCCTTGCCTTCAATTTGAAAATACTTCTACCATCTACCCTCTTGGGCTTCCCTGGTAGCTCAGACAGTAAAGAATCTGCCCATAATGCAGAAGACCTGGGTTTGATCCCTGGATAGGGAAGATCCTCTTGAGGAGGGCATGCCAACTCACTCTAGTGTTCTTGCCTCAGAATCCCCATGAACAGAAGAGCCTAGCAGGTTACATCCATGGGGTCATAACGAGTTGGACATGACTGAGCAACTTTCACTTCACTTAATCTGCCATTTTTCTTCCATTTCCCTCTTCTCCCAATACCCAGATCATGAGAACTACTTGTCTGAGGGTAGAGCAATAGAGATGCTATATACCTCTTGGAAGCGGAGAAAGTATATCTTTTCTACTTAAAAGAACTTTCCTCTTGGGTAATTTCTTGTCTCATTTTACAGAAGCCATTTTCAAGTTTCTATTAAACTGTACCAGCTGGAGTAACAAATTTCCCCTTGTAATAAAATGTCTAGCACTTACCAAGTGGGAGTTTTACCTATTTCATGTCTAATACATACAAAGTGTAAAAGCATTTTCCTAATCTATGATGATTATGGTATGAAAACTCATTACATTGACTAGATAACTTCATTTAGAGAAGAGAATGCATGATAGATACTGGTTATATTAGTTTACTAGGGCTGTCATTAACAAAATACCATAAATTGAATGACATTTTTTTTTTTCTTACAGTTCTGAAGTTTAGAAGTATGAAATCAAGGTTATGGTCAGGCTGATTCTTTCTGAGAATGATGAAGAAGTATCTATTCCATGTGTGTCCTCTAGGTTCCAATGATTTGCTGGTGACTTTTGGCATTCCATGACATACAAAAGCATCACCCCCATCTTTGGTTCATCTTTACACAGTGTTCTTCTTGTGTATATCTGTCTCCAATTTCCCCCTTTTTGTAAGGACACCAGTCCTGTTGGATTAGACCCGATGGCTCAGAGGTTAAAGCGTCTGCCTGGAATGTGGGAGATCCAGGTTTGATCCCTGGGTTGGGAAGATTCCCTGGAGAAAGAAAATGGCAACCCACTCCAATACTCTTGTCTGGAGAATCCCATGGAGGGAGGAGCCTGGTAGGCTACAGTCCATGGGGTCACAAAGAGTCAGACATGATTGAGCAACTTCACTTTCTTTCTTTCAGTACCAGTATGACCGCTTCTTAACTATATCTGCAATGACCTTATTTCTAAATAAGTTCACACTCTGAAGTTCTGGAAGTTAAGACTTAAACATACAATTGGAGGATGTAGACAAAATTCAAACCATAGCCCTGGTATTTTTGTCAATTACTTTTCTATAACTGAATACATTTTTTTAATTCTTATTTGAAAAACTGAAAAATAACTCTGAATAATATTGGCAGAGAGAAATTCATTGAAAGGATAATGAGTACTTGAAGGAATTGTCAGGAAGTTTCAGAAAAGCATGTACAGATATGTTTCTGAACCAAGAAGTCTAAGAAGGAGACATAAGAAACTCTATGAAGACATATAGTAGGAGCTGGGCTCTCTTCTCAACAAAACACATATATTGGGGAATTCTGGAAATGTGTAAATAGGCTTCATATGTTGGACAGCCTAAGACTGTAAATGTCCACAGTAAGGTGCTGTTATTATATTTCTTTGTCTTGAGAGTATAGTTAATATAAATAACATTACGTTAAAAGATCATCTGTGGAGAAAGGAGTTAGAGGAGTTGAAGCTTATTGTCATTGTGGCAAATAATAGTGAAACAAACATCATTAAACATTCAAAGGTAGGAGATTTTCCTATGACCCTAAACCAGGCATTGAAATGAGGGCTAGGACTTAAATAAGCAGACAAAGAGACAGGGTTTCTGATAAAAGATATGACACTGAGGGAAGAACGGATAGGACATCTTTGGGGTACAAATGATGTACAATTTTGTTGAAGGGACACGTTTGTATAACTATGGAATGGTATAAGTTTCTCCATTTGGCCAGGTCATTTATGGCCTGTTATGTCAGAATAAAGGGTTTGAATGTTATTCTTCAGAGAATGAAATATTGTTTAAGAGAAGAGAGAGTCCTTTTTAGGAAGAGTGTTCTAGCAAATGATATTTTGCAGAGGAGAGTTTTTCAGGCATGAAACAAGTTAGCAGAAAATGCAACAGTTATGAAAAATAACTGCAACTGATATAGCATTTTGGAAATATAGGAAAATGGTCAAATTTATGAAATTTTATAGAAAGAAAATAATAGAACTTGGTAGAGAAATAAAGCACTGGAGAGATATATACATCTCTAATGTTTTAAGCCTTGTGACTACATGAAATGTAGTTTCTTGGTGGTGGTTGTTGTTTTTTTACTTTATTTTACTTTACGGTTTCTTTGGCACATACAAGAAATAAGACAGGGAAAATGGCCTGCCATCAAATATTGATATCATTTAAATGTTGTGTTTAAAACAGTAGCAAAATATTTCAAAAAATAGTATGTGTAAATAAATAAAAGCATGGAATGCAGAAGAGAAGGCGCTGAAGACATAGTTTTGAAAGGCAATTATAGAAACATAAAAACAATCCAGACAACTTTACTCTGAGGAAGAGACAGTGCAAAGAAACAGTCTCAAAATAACGAGAGCTCATACTTCTAAAGCCAAGATGTATTACTTTGATATTATTCATGAATTCTTTTTTATTAGAGTATAGTTTCTTTTTTAAATGTAGATACAGCAATGTGAATCAGCTGTATGTATATATGTATCCCCCCCTTTTTTTATTTCCTTACAATTTACATCACCACAGATTATTGAGCAGGGTTCCCTGTGCTGTATAGTAGGTTCTTATTGTATACATAGTATCAATGGTGTATATATGTCAATCCAAGTTTCACAGTTTATCCCACAACCACCCTTCCCCTTTGGTATCCATACGGTTGTTCTCTATATCTGTGTATACATGAACTCTTATAACTCTCGTATAACATGAATTGTAGAAAATGAATCATTACCAAAGGTAATGATCAATTATTATATTATTTATTCTATTGTAATTATATTAATTATTTTTATGCATTATATATGATATGTTTATTAAGTAGTAATTATAGTCTCAAAGAATTTAGGATGACATTATCTAACTTTACTATCTACATATTTGTTCATATAACTTTAATTATGGAATATAATTAAAATTAAGGATCTTACCATGGTTCAAACATTGAATATCAATCAATTCAGTTCAGTTCAGTCGCTCAGTCATGTCCGACTCTTTGTGACCCCATGAACTGCAGCACGTCAGGCCTCCCTGTTCATTACCATCTCCAATAGCCATGATATACACTCTATTAATATTTTCTCACTAACCATCTTCAAGCTAATTCATATCTGGGCAGTACATGAAATATGTAATGATTCTCTGTAATTATTATAATTTTATTATAATAATTATTATAATATAACTAATATATAATTATATATATTATATAAAACATAATATGTAATTATTATAATAATTTTCCCATGGTAAAAATAAGTGCTTTTAATTATACAGTGTAGCCATTAAACTCACATTAGAAAAATAGAGAATCATGAATTCAGAATACATTTGTATGACTTCAGGCTCTACTACAAAGCTACAGTCATCAAGACAGTATGGTACTGGCACAAAGACAGAAATATAGATCAATGGAACAAAACAGAAAGCCCAGAGATAAATCCACACACCTATGGACACCTTATCTTTCCAAAGGAGGCAAGAATATACAATGGATTAAAGACAATCACTTTAACAAAGGGTGCTGGGAAAACTGGTCAACCACTTGTAAAAGAATGAAACTAGAACACTTTCTAACACAATACACAAAAATACTCAAAATGGATTAAAGATCTAAACTTAAGACCAGAAACTATACAACTCCTAGAGGAGAACATATGCAAAACACTCTCCGACATACATCACAGCAGGATCTTTTATGACCCAACCCCCAGAATATTGGAAATAAAAGCAAAAATAAACAAATGGGACATAATTAAACTTGAAAGCTTCTGTACAACAAAGGAAACTATAAGCAACGTGAAAAGACAGCCTTCAGAATGGGAGAAAATAATAGCAAATGAAGTAACTGACAAACAACTAATCTCAAAAATATACAAACAACCCCTGCAGCTCAATTCCAGAAAAATAAATGACTGGATCAAATAATGGGCCAAAGAACTAAATAGACATTTCTCCAACGGAGACATACAGATGGCTAACAAACACATGAAAAGATGCTCAACATCATTCATTATCAGAGAAATGCAAATCAAAACCACAATGAGGTACCATTTCATGCCAGTCAGAATGGCTGCGATCCAAAATTCTACAAGCAATAAATGCTGGAGAGGGTGTGGAGAAAAGGGAACCCTCTTACACTGTTGGTGGGAATGCAAACTAGTATAGCCACTATGGAGAACAGTGTGGAGATTCCTTAAAAAACTGGAAACTGAACTGCCTTATGACCCAGCAATCCCACTGCTGGGCATACACACCAAGGAAACCAGAATTGAAAGAGACACGTGTACTCCAATGTTCATTACAGCACTGTTTATAATAACCAGGACTTGGAAGCAACCTATATATCCAACAGCAGATGAATAGATAAGAAAGCTGTGGTTCATATACACAATGGAGTATTACTCAGCCATTAAAAGGAATACATTTAAATCAGTTCTAATGAGGTGGATGAAACTGGAGTCTATTATACAGAGTGAAGTAAGCCAGAAAGAAAAACATCAATACAGTATACTAATGCATATATATGGAATTTAGAAAGATGGTAACAATAACCCTGTATGCGAGACAGCAAAAGAGATACAGATGTGTAGAACAGTCTTTTGGACTCTGTGAGAGAGAGAGAGGGTGGGATGATTTGGGAGAATGGCATTGAAACATGTATAATATCATATCTGAAATGAATCGACAGTCCAGGTTCGATGTATGATACTGGATGCTTGGGACTGGTGCACTGAGATGACCCAGAGGGATGGTACGGGAAGGGAGGAGGGAGGAGGGTTCAGGATGGGGAACACGTGTATACCTGTGGCAGATTCATGTTGATATGTGGCAAAACCAATATTGTAAAGTAATTAACCTCCAATTAAAATAAATAAGTTTATTTAAATAAAATAAATAAATTTATCTGTGATAAAAACTGGAAAATTACGTTTGCTTATTAGTGTTCATTATTCTGAATCCAAATAGCAAATCAGACTAAACTAGTCTGGCCAAGTACAAGTCTGAAACAGTTCATGACTCTTACTTCAAAACGATGTAGCCACGCATTCCAGGAAACAAACTCACTCAGAAGAACAATGCAGACAGTGGAGTTCAGTTTCTTACACCCGAGGGCCCAAGGCAGAATTTTCTCTTAGCCAGGGACCGCAACCAGTTTTTGTGAAAACCTTATATACCCTAAGTGTACGTGCTCAAACCCACCTCCCCAAATTATCTGAAACTAGTCTGAACAAAGGAAACAAAAAAGATACAATCAAAGTTAACCTGTGATTTGTATGCCTTAAGCCTAGGTAGATAACAGTGAACAATTATCAATAGGCCTGTGGTCATACACCAATAAGCATAATAGAATTTATTATACTACTTTGTTATAAAGATAATTAGGGTATTTTTTTAGGCAACAGGGAGTCTAGGTACAAGCTCTGGGGCTCTTCCATCTGGGAGGGTCTAGTTTTTCAGTTGGTATGTTGTTTCCACAGATACTGGGCATATAGCTCAAAGTCCACAGTCTGGCCCAAGATGGAGTCCTGCTTTCAAGATGGAGCCTGTTCTGTCTGTTTCCTCCTTCATTACCCCCTCTTCATGCGCTTAACTCATAATATGAGCATCACTCATAGGGATATATTGCACTCTGCCTCTCTGACGTCCTATTTGGGAGAATGACACAATCCTTTGGGTTACAAAGTTCACAATACATTGTAAAATGTAGGGTCCACAAAGAGGAACTATCAAGGCAACTGTAATAATGGTAAATATAGTTTTCTACCAATCACCCTTCACCCAAGACAGGACTGAAGTCCAGAAAAAAATGTTTTCATTTGACATTGCTTTTACCTGGTTTTTCATGTAATCTAAAGCAGCTGATACATTGCCAGATAAATCAGGAATATATATACAATGTTTAACCTTATTATACCACAAGTCCCTCCTTGAGCAGCTGTGAGCATGCCCAAAGCCATTCTATTTTGAATCACCGCTTTTCTTATTTGAATTTGTTCTTCATTTATTTTATTTTATTTACTTTATTTTACTTTACAATACTCTATTGGCTTTGCCATACATCGACATGAATCCACCACAGGTGTACACGAGCTCCTGGATGGCTTTATCACTATCTAAGAGGGCTTGTTTTGTGAAATTAGTCAAGGCTTCTAATTTCATCATGATATTTGTTATCCCTATAGGAGGTACGAATAAAACAGCAATATATTCATACCATTGAAACACAGACCTTGTCCACTTAGCATGTAAATAAGGTAGATTTACCGGGGCTTGTTATAAGTTAGGCTTTGTGCTGCCATGGGCAAAAGCAAATCCCAGTGTGCAGCGGCCCACCTAGCTGATTGGTAACCAAGGCCAAAGGTTAGGCCCACAAAGCCATTGGGTTCTGGTGGGCACCAACCAGCGGATTCCAGGGTTATATTTCCAATCAAAGCCTGGCCAATGAATGAACTGGTTGGAGTGGTATGTGACCTCGAATGTTTGTTTACATTGTTCAGGGGATAGGTACCCCATATATTTTTGTTCTTTTGGGTCTAATGGATGATCACCAAACCCTACCCTTCATTCTTTTTGTTCCCAGCATATAGCAGTGGGAATACTTAATTGACCCTTTTCTGGCGTTATCAGGAGATATTCATCCCAGACATGGCAGAATTGTTCAGCATACCCAGAGGCCTGTGATCCCTTGCCGGTCAGGAAGTTTTTTCCCTTTTGTTCTTTAAATATGAGGTATAGGCTTTTGATAGTCCTATGAAACTAATGTTTATATCAAATGTAGCCCCATTACCAGAGACTATTGACTGTAGGTCTGGCTTACACCAAGAGAGCAGGGAGAGATTATGATTGACAAGAGAAAGGAAAGTCTTCTTTTGTCATCCCAGAAAAGACTATAGTGGTTTAAAAACTCCTTGGCAGAGTGGTGACACCCACCAAGGAAGTCCCTCCATCACAGACAGAGGTATAGCCCCACATACCCAGCAGTTGGAGGTGTTGTGGAAGTCTGCATAAGAATGTGCCCATAAGATGAAAACATTGTCCTGAGTTGAAACGGAAGTTAAATTCAAAATCATGTTGATGAGGCCGAGCAGCAGGAATTGATTATGCTGCTTCATCCTGAAGGGGCTCGTCCAGGATCTTCTTTTCCTTCTTATGATCTTAGTCTCTCAAGGGTCAGTGGGGTCCACCCGCGCAGTCCACTTGGCATTTTCTGGGTCTGCATGGTATGTTCTCTTCATCCTCATGTGGTGCATATAGGGAGTGACACCTTTAACTTTAACTGTAGTAGGGGTGGTTAGAACAACAGTATATGGACCCTTCCAATGTGGGGCCAAGGAGTCGTGTTTCCAGTCCTTGACCCACACCTGATCCCCAGGCACAAATTTGTGAATCTGTTCCCCAAGGGGGAACAACAACCTTTCTTGTACAAACTTAATTACTGATTTATTACCTTACCCAGTTGTTCCATCTGCTGTGAAATCTCATCTTTCCATACCTGAGGCAAATTTGTTGACACTTGTTTTATTATGGGAGAGGGCCTCCCATATACAATTTCGTATGGAGAATAGCCATGGCACCATAGGATCATCCTGAGTCTGAGCAGAGCCATCAGAAACAAGTCCACCCAAGATCAATCAGTCTCTATGATCCACTTGGAGAGTGCCTCTCTAAGTGTCTGGTTGGTTCCTTCCACCATCCCAGAACTCTGGGGGCCTACATACTGTATGTAATTTCTACTTGATGTTTAAAGTTTTGCTTACTTTGTACTAAATCAGCTACGAAAGCTGGGCCACTCACTGATCCAATGCTGGCAGGAAATCCAAATCTGGGAACTATCTCCCTAAGCAGGCACCAGTCTACTTCTGATGTTCTTTCAGTCCAGGTAGGAAAAGCTTCTACCCATCATGAGAACATACATACCACAATCAACAGGTAACAGTAGTGTCAGTGAGGCTTCATTTCAGTGAAGTCCACGTCCAGGTGTTCAAAGGGTAGCGTGCTTTTTAGCTGACTCCCCAGAGATTTCTGTCTGTGCTGAGAGGCAGCTTTGACCTGTGAGCAGGCAGTGAAGTTCTGAGATTGTGTTCTGCATAGGGAAGACAGGTGGGGAGCCAAGAAATATTTTTGAACTAGCTCTTCCAGTTTATCATGGCCTAGGTGGGTCGCTTGGTGTGTTTGGCTTGCCAGAGTGGGTGTCAGCTCCTCTAGTACCAATAATTTGCCACTTGGCAATTCCCACCATCCCTTTTCAGTCTTGTTGGCCTTTTCTAATTTGGCTAGTTGGTGTTGGGCTTCAGTTATTCTGGAGAGTCCAGCGTTAGCTCAGGCAGCTCCACCAATATGATAGCTTTCATGGGACTTCACTTTGTCACCCCCAAGCCCTTGGCTGCTTGTTTAGTGGTCTTATCTGCCAGTCTGATTCCCCGAGACCAGGGGGTTATCCTCTTTTTGATGTCTTCAGCAGTGTATGACTGCAACCCTTTCTGGTTCCCAGGCAGGATCTAATATGGTCTTAATTTCTTCCTTATTTTTAATATATTTTTCCCTAGTTGTCAAAAAGCCTCTCTCCTTATACAGAGCCTGTGTACATGTAGTGTGGCAAAAGCATACCTGGAATCTGTGTAAATGTTTGTCTTCTCACCTTTTAACAGCTGGAGGGCCCAGATTAGAGCATCTAGTTCGGCCCATTGAGCAGACCAGTGTGATGGTAGAGAGCTAGCCTCAACGATGGTTTCTTCCATGACTACTGCATATCCCAACAGTTGTCTTTGTTTCACCAGGCTGGTGCCATTGGTGTACAGGACCATATCTGTGTCCGGGATTGGCTCATCTCTCAAGTCAGGTCTGCTGGCATATTTTCTTGCAATCATGTAAGGGCCCACCTTCTCCCACAGGAAGGAGAGTAGCTAGATTCAGGGCCTGATAAGGCTTAGTAGTAACATGGGAGTTCTCACATAAGAGTCCCTGGTACTGAGCAATCCGGGATGTCAACTGCCATTTATGGAGGTCCCTCATGGGAGAGTGATGACCTCATGCAGTACTTTTATGATCAAATCTTGACCCAAAGTCATCTTAATTGCCTCCTGGCCCAGTAAGACAACTGCAGCAACTGCCCGTAAGCATCCCAGCCACCCAGGGGCAACATTGTCCAGCCATTTCGAGAGATAAGCCACGGGTTTGTCCCATGTCCCCATAGTCTGGCACAACACTCTCATAGTCACTTTGGCCTTTTCAGTAACATAAGATCAAATTGCCAACATCCGCTGGATCATGGAAAAAGCAAGAGAGTTCCAGGAAAACATCTACTTCTGCTTTATTGATTATGCCAAAGCCTTTGACTGTGTGGATCACAATAAACTGGAAAATTCTGAAAGAGATGGGAATACCAGACCACCTAACCTGCCTCTTGAGAAATCTGTATGCAGGTCAGGAAGCAACAGTTAGAACTGGACATGGAACAACAGACTGGATCCAAATAGGAAAAGGAGGACATCACGGCTGTATATTGTCACCCTGCTTATTTAACTTCTATGCAGAGTACATCATGAGAAATGCTGGACTGGAAGAAACACAAGGTGGAATCAAGATTGCCGGGAGAAATATCAATCACCTCAGATATGCAGATGACACCACCCTTATGGCAGAAAGTGAAGAGGAGCTGAAAAGCCTCTTGATGAAAGTGAAAGAGGAGAGTGAAAAAGTTGGCTTAAAGCTCAACATTCAGAAAAC
>SJYV01051076.1:66326-114501 GCA_006410875.1 Neotragus pygmaeus
GGGGGGGGGGGTTGTCTTCAGCCTAGACCTCAGGAAATTATTGAGTTAACTCACTCACTCTTTCTCTCTCTCTCGACTGTTTAGCCTATCTGGTTTTCCTTCCTGGAGACTGTGCATCCTCCATTCATCTTGAGGAAGAGTAAATGGGTGGTTGAGCCTCGAAGAGTGGGGGGAAAGGTCACTTGTGTCACCAATTTAGATTGCAAGTCTCTTCCCAACAAAGATACTGGGCATTCAGAGATGTATAAAAATTCATGAGTCACTTGGTGTCCCCCCATCTGACATTTTTGGGGTAAGCTTGAGACACAGAGGCTTCATTTATCACCATCTGAGACCCAGCAGCCTCTGGATCTATTGGCATATAAAGTCTATAGGCCTCAAACAGACCTTCCTAGAACTCAGAGGGTGATTCACTTTCCCTTTGAATCCCTTTGGACGATTTTGCCATACTCATAGGTTTTGGGGCCCCCATCTTGATACTTTGTAAAATAGCTGCCCAATATCTCTCCAGGTGGCCTGTCCCTTCCTCTGTGTTATAGTCCCAGTTGGGCCTCTCATTGGGGGTGGCTAGTTCTGCCCACCGCTGAGAGTTTGCTGTACCCTCAGGTGCCATTTCTCTTAACCATTTTCTGGCCTCAGTTAGGATCCTGTGTTTTTCCTCAGTGCTGAAAAGTGAGGCTAGTTTGGATTATGTCATCCTATGTAGGGCGGTGGGTTCAAAAAATAGTCTCCATTAGCCTTATCATGGCTTGTGGCTCTTCCAAGTGCAGTGGAGTGTGTCTCTCTGCCAGTTTAATATATCTGTAGAGGCAAATGACTGGTAATAATAGGCTAAAGGGGGCAGATGGTAGTGTCCACATGCAACCTGAACCAGACACTGTTGTAGCTCTCTGAGGTGCATCTGTAGTGGGGTTCTTTCCCCCCTGTTCCTTGGCAGACCACAGCCTCTGAATAAGTCTTGTATTTTCTTCCCCCTTCCCATCAGTACTCACCAGAAGAGGTGGATACAATCTAGGAGATCCAACTGAGGTGGAATCCTGGATAGGAGCCTGCTGAAATGACGGCTCTATGGTCTCCGGGAGAGCTGGTGGAGGAGCAGTGGCTGCTGCAGGAACTTCATCTGGCCCTGGATCAGGCATTAAGGCAGCCTCTGATCCTGATGGAGCACTGAGAGGCAGGCGCATGATTATCCAGTATGGGGGAGGGATCAGGTCATCCCCATCCAAATCGTGTAGAACTTCCTTTTTTATTATCAGTCAATTTTTGTGCCATTAATATTTTTCTGTTTTCCTTCTGTATACAGAACATTGTCCAAGTAGGAGGATCTTGAGCTAGCCTTAGTCATGAATCAGTATATGGATATTGATCCGGGTGTCCTGGCTCTCCTGTGACTACTGTATAGACTGCTTCCACTATTTTTAAGTGTATGGTGTCCTCTGGTGGCTCTCCTACCCCCATAGGGGGCCATTTGACCTCACAGGGTATATGGGGGCGGTTAGGCCTCATCTTCACCCCATAGTCTCCTCCAAATCCCTTTAAATTTTTAATCATGGCACTCCAATACGGTTGCCTTAGATTCACTTCCCCCATCTTGCTTACATTCTTGGACCTTCTTCTACTTTTATTTTTTGTTCTGTCTACAAAGTTCTTGGTACCCTATGTACTTCTGATATTTCCACTCAATGAAACACTTAAATTGCCATTCTGCCTCCTTCCTAATTGGGGTGAGAAGAGCTTACCTGCCAGATCCCAGAGAGAGAAGGAGGATTGGCATGTCTTCACCTGCCATTCACCACGGCCAAACCAGAACACCACGTGGTCCAAGATTGTTTCTCCCTTAACTTGTAAAGTCTTTTCTGCCTTGGTGGGCTTGATCACGTATGGATGAAAATACAGATAGATTAAATATCCCACATCCCAGGCAGTATCCAGAAAAGGCAATTCGTGCTCATTTATGTATCTCCCTCCTTCTAGCCTGACAATTCTGAGTGGATCAAGAATTTCAGAGCAGATGGAACACCTCCTTGGGGAGGGCAGAATACAAGCACATGAAGACCAAACTTCTTCTTCTAACAATCCCCTGGCAATTGCTTGGTAATAATTTTCCCCAAGACGGCATGGACACCACCTCCTAAATGACACTCACAAGTTTCCTTCCTAAGCCCTAATATGCTCATCAACCTGCGTACCACGCAATAGCTGCCACCTGCCTATTCCAGGCTCCTGTGGGCCCGTGCCCCTTCTAGTCCCTTCCAGGAGTGATCAAGCCCCTTCTTCCACCTTGCCAGGTGGGCCCCTCCTCACCTGAACACTCAGTTCCTATGCTGCCATCTACTACCTGCTAACGTGAAAGATATGGGCATTGAGAAGCAGAATCCTTCCAGAAGGGTGAGGCGTCTTCCCCTTCTAGAAGATTTAAGCCGTAAGGACTCAGAGTAGTCCCAAATGAGACTTGTTTCTTCAAAGTGAGGAGTTTCCTAGCCAATCCACCAAATGTTGTAGCCACGTGTTCTGGGAAACAAACACTCAGAAGGACAATGCAGATAGTGAAGTGCAGTTTATTACACCGGCAGACCCAAGGCAGAGTCTCCTCTTAGCCAAGGACCTCGACCAGTTTTTGTGAAAACCTTATATACCCTAAGTGTATGTGCTCAAATCCACCTCCCCAAATTCTCTGAAACTAGTCTGAACAAAGGAAAAGAAAGATACAGTCAAAGTTAACCCATGACTCCTATGCCTTAAACCCATGATTCATATGCCTTAAGCCTAGGTAGTTAACAGTGGACAATTATCAATAGGCCTGTGGTCATGCCCCAATTAGCATAATATAATTTATTATTCTAGGTTACATAGATAATTAGGGTATTCTTTTAGGTGACAGAGAGTCTAGGTACAAGCCCTGGGGCTCTTCCATTGTGTGTGTGGGGGAGGGTGGTGTCTGGTTTTCCAGTTGGTATCTCATTTCTATAGATACTGGGCATATAGCTCATAGTCCACAGTCCGGTGCAGGTTGGAGTCCTGCTTTCAAGATAGAGCCTGTTCTTCTGTTTCCTCATTCAATAATAGTAGTGGTGAGCTGAAAACAAATCCTACTTTGGCCACCTGATGCAAAGAACTGACTCACTGGAAAAGATCCTGATGATAGGAAAGATTGAAAGTAGGAGAAGGGGGCAAAAGAGGATGAGATGGTTGGATGGCATTACCAACTCAGTGAACATGAGTTTGAGTAAACCCCGGGAGTTGATGATGGACAGGGAAGTCTGACCTTCTGTAGTCCACAGGGATGCAGAGTTGGACATGACTGAGTGACTGAACTGAGCTGAGTCTGGCCACGTGCAAGTCCATGACACTTACTTCATAACAGCAGTGGTGAATTGAAAGCAAATCCTGACATATATATTACAGATAAACCTCATACACCAAAAATTAAGTTGCTGACTTTTTATTTTGCTTTACAAAACTTTGGACAAGAATGAACTCAGATCTCCTGCATTGAAGGCAGATTCTTTACCACTAGCACCACCTAGCCACAGGACGTGAAAAAAACTGGTTAGAATCAACTAGTTCCAAGATGGCAGAAAGTTTGACTTCCACTAGACCTTGTGCCTCAGTATATGCTCATTGTATTGCAGGAGCACATGCTAAATGACATACCCTTGGGCCAGGTGGTGCAGTGCTAAAAGAATGTGCTTGCTATGCTATGCAGGAGACACAGAAGATGCAGATTTGATCCCTGGTTTGGGAAGATCCCCTGGAGTAGGAAATGACAACTTACTCTTGTATTCTTGCCTGGAAAATTTCGTGGCATAGGAGCCTGACAGGATATAGTCCATAGGGTCACAATGAGTTGGATACAACTGAGTAATTGAGCATACATACAAATAACACACCAACCAGTGCCTGGTTTGAGGCTAACTATCAAAAGCAAACACATTACTTTGCCGACTAAAGTCCGTCTAGTCAAGGCTATGGTTTTTCCAGTGGTCATGTATGGATGTGAGAGTTGGATTGTGAAGAAGGCTGAGCACCTAAGAATTGATGCTTTTGAACTGTGGTGTTGAAGAAGACTCTTGAGAGTTCCTTGGACTGCAAGGAGATCCAAACAATCCATTCTGAAGGAGATCAACCCTGGGATTTCTTTGGAAGGAATGATGCTGAAGCTGAAACTCCAGTACTTTGGCCACCTCATGAGAAGAGTTGACTCATTGGAAAAAACTCTGATGCTGGGAGGGATTGGGAGCAGGAGGAAAAGGGGACGACAGAGGATGAGATGGCTGGATGGCATCACCGACTCGATGGACGTGAGTTTGAGTGAACTCCAAGAGATGGTGATGAACAGGGAGGCCTGGCGTGCTGCAATTCATGGGGTCGCAAAGAGTCGGACACGACTGAGCGACTGAACTGAACTGACTGATAAGAGGCCAAAATGTATTTAGTGGCCCAATTCATGGATATCTCCACCCCTTCCCCAAAATAATTGGAAGAATCTTCCCACTCACTAGCCTGTGAAATTACCCAGCCCATAAAACGTAATCATGCCAAATTTTAAGGCCTCTTGCCACTTCTGAGATGCCTCCTTGTGGAGTATATTTCTCCCAAGCCCTCTCTCTCTCACTGAATCATATTCTGAGATGACATGCAGTCTAAGTGTGGAGTGTGTATCTCTCTAAATAAATCTACTTCTTACTGATAACTTCTCTCTGAATTCTTTTGCAATGAAACAGATGCACCAACAACACAATCACCTGATTCCAACTTTTTTTTTTGTTTAACTCTCCTCGTAAAAATTCTTGGAGAAGGTAATGGCGCCCCACTCCAGTACTCTTGCCTGGAAAATCCCATGGATGGAGGAGCCTGGTAGACTGCAGTCCATGGGGTCGCAAAGAGTCAGACACGACTGAGCAACTTCTCTTTGACTTTTCACTTTCATGCATTGGAGAAGGAAATGGCAACCCACTNCCCACTCCAGTACTCTTGCCTGGAAAATCCCATGGATGGAGGAGCCTGGTAGACTGCAGTCCATGGGGTCGCAAAGAGTCAGACACGACTGAGCAACTTCTCTTTGACTTTTCACTTTCATGCATTGGAGAAGGAAATGGCAACCCACTCCAGTATTCTTGACTAGAGAATCCTAGGGATGGGAGAGCCTGGTGGGCTGCTGTCTATGGGGTCACACAGAGTTGGACACTACTGAAGCAACTTAGCAATAGTAGCAGTAGTAAAAATTCTAGAGCTGTTACTTTTAAGCATTGCCATCTTCGTGAAATGCATATTTCTCTGCTTTCAGCAACACCACAACCTTCTGGTTTTCTGGACATGCATGTCTACTCTTTCACAGACACTTCAGCTGAACATTCTTTTCACGAAGCGTCTAAATACTGTTCTTTAGAACTTGAGAGTAAGTCTTGTCTCTCATCTGTATTCTTTTTCTAGGTGATTCTTGTCTTTCATCTGTATTCTTTCTCTAGGTGATTATATCCATTCCTTGGTTTTCCTCCAGTCATTTGCTGATTATTTACATGTATAGTATAGAACTATTTCTTGAATTCTATAATATCAACTTCTTTTTTAATATCCATCTCTTAAACTGCACGTGTGTTTTCATTTACAGTTTCCAAATTTTAACTGTTTTTTTTTTTCTTTCTTCAAAACTTTTTTCCTTCCCAGGTTTGTCATACCAGTAAATGTTAATTCTCAGTTCAGTTCTGTTCAGTTCAGTCACTCTTTCGTGTCCAACTCCTTGTGATTCCATGAACCACAGCAGGCCAGGCCTCCCTGTCCATCACTAACTCCAGGAGTCCACCCAAACCCATATCCACAGAGTCGGTGATGCCATCCAACCATCGCATCCTCTGTCATCCCCTTTTCCTCCTGCCCTCAATCTTTGCCAGCATTAGGGTATTTTCAAATGAGTCAGCTCTTTGCATCAGGTGGCCAAAATACTGGAGTTTCAGCTTCAACATCAGTCCTTCCAATGAACACCCAGGACCGATCTCCTTTAGGACGGACTAGTTGGATCTCCTTACAGTCCAAGGGATTCTCAAGAGTCTTCTCCAGCACCACAGTTCAAAAGCATCAATTCTTCTGCGCTCAGCTTTCTTTATCATCCAAATATGACATCTACACCTGACCACTGGAAAAATCAAAGCCTTGACTAGATGGACCTTTGCTGGCAAAGTAATGACTTTGCATTTTAATATGCTGTCTAGGTTGGTCATAACTTTCCTTTCAAGGAGATGGCTTCAATCACCATTTGCAGTGATTTTGTCAATTCTACCAAAGTCAAAATACAATAATATTTCTTGCCTTTTTCTGCTCATTCACTCTCAAAATTTATTCATCAGTAACATAATGTATTTGTGCTACCTCAAAAGAATCTCTGTTACAGATATCCCTTCCCATTTCTACTGCCAGCTACTCTCCCTGCTTCTACTCTTATTTCTTCAGTCAGTTCAGCACAGAACAACCAGAAAGAATTGTTTTTTTAATATCTCTTGCTTATAATACATTCAAGGTCTTCCCTGTAGCTCAAATGGCAAAGAGTTTGCCTACAATGCAGGAGACTGGGGTTCCATCCTTGGGCTAGGAAGATACTCCAGAGAAGGGAATGGCAATTCACTCCAAGTTTCTTGCCTAGAGAATCCCATGGACAGAGGAGACTGACAGGCTATGGTCCATGAGGTCACAGAGTCAGACACAGCTGAGCAACTAACACTATAATACACTTAAGGCTTCCAGTGTCTTCATTTGCTTTCAAAGGCAATAGGTGATTATCCCTGCTTGTCTCTCTAGCTTTATCTAGTGCCATTGTTTTGACTCAGCTACTAAAGCCTTTTTTTTTTAATTATTCTATTAAATATATTTCTTTTCTTCCCCAATACTTTTGCACATGCTACCATTTCTGTCATGAAAGTAAGCAGTCCATACAGTCACATACCACCTTACCAAGTCTTTCTCTTTTACCCTTCCCAGTTCAGTTCAGTTCAGTCGCTCTTTCATGTCTGACTCTTTGTGACCTCATGAACCACAGCACTCCAGGCCTCCTTGTCCATCACCAACTCCAGGAGTCCACCCAAACCCACGTCCATTGAGTCAGTGATGCCATCCAACCATCGCATCCTCTGTCATCCCCTTTTCCTCCTGCCCTCGATCTTTGCCAGCATTAGAGTATTTTCAAATGAGTCAGCTCTTTACATCAGGTGGCCAAAATACTGGAGTTTCAGCTTCAACATTAGTCCTTCCAATGAACACCCAGGACTGATCTCCTTCAGAATGAACTGGTTGGACCTCCTTGCAGTCCAAGGGACTCTCAAGAGTCTTCTCCCACACCACAGTTCAAAAGCATCAATTCTTCTGTGCTCAGCTTTCTTTATAGTCCAACTCTCACATCCATGACTACTGGAAAAACCATAGCCTTGGCTAGATGGATCTTTGTTGACAAAGTAATGTCTCTGCTTTTTAATATGCTATCTAGGTTGGTCATAACTTTCCTTCCAAGGAGTAAGCGTCTTTTAATTTCATGGCTGTGATCACCATCTGCAGTGATTTTTGAGCCCCCAAAATAAAGCTGATCACTGTTTCCACTGTTTCCCCATCTATCTGCCATCAAGAGATGGGACCGGATGCCATGATTTTAGTTTTCTGAATATTGAGCTTTAAGCAAACTTTTTCACTCTCCTCTTTCACTTTCATCAGGTGGCTCTTTAGTTCTTCTTTAGAATCCCTGGTGGCTCAGAGGTTAAAGTGTCTGCCTGCAATGCAGGAGACCTGGGTTTGATCCTTTCTGCCGTAAGGGTGGTGTCATCTTCATATCTGAGGTTATTGATATTTCACCCGGCAATCTTGATTCTGGCTTGTGCTTCCTCCAGCCCAGCATGTCTCATGATGTACTCTGCATATAAGTTAAATAAGTAGTGTAGCAATATACAGCCTTGACAAGATATCTCCTTTAACTCAGGTGCCATCTTTCTAATTTCTATAAAAGACCCTTCCCAACTATTTCAAATTGTCTCTCATAAACTTGTGTATTTCTTACCATACTTGCTACAAATTATATGTCTACTTGTTCTTTTTATCATTTTGTGTCTTTTTTCCACTATTTTAACTATATAAATTCTTTAACTATACAACTTCTTTAACTATACACTACTTTGTTTACTACTTTTTCATACATATAGCAATGAAAATGCTTACAAACTTCCCTCCTGTTATCTGCATATAATTATGTCTTTAATTTGTAGGTGACAAATCTAAAATTTAGGAGTGTATATATTCTTAATACATTTAACTAAAGAAATCCTTCTTGAATTCCAAAGGCAGAGTTAAAAAAAATTACCTCAGGTGATTACATTTCAAACAGAAAGCTCTACTAATCAGTACATTATAATTAGATCTGTCATTTTTCTGTTAAGAACCCACTAATTTCAAAGTATGATTCTTTTGCAAAAAGATCAACACATATCTTTCCCTCTCACTTCATTTCTACCATCACCGTAAGTATGAGTGAAAGTTATGTTTCTTAGAAAAACTCAGGTAAAAGATATTTCTTATGGCTTCTTATATAAAAATGATGTCACTGAAGTAGTAAAGGTTAGACATGAATCATATGCTTATTAACTTGAAAAGCATATGTTTAGTTTCACTGTCATATTTCAAAAATTATTTATGATAAAACTTATACTAAATTTTCCCATAAAAACAAAATATTTCAATCAAAGAAACAGTAAAGATATAATTCTCTAGATATGTTAATTACTAATTCTGAGCACTGTTATTTTTAAAATCAATCACTACTATCATATTTCACATTACACATCATTTGAACTGAATTGATATACTCTTTCTACATGACAAAACTCAAAGTAATATGTTAATGCTAGTCTGAATAATTATCTCTTGTATAAGATGGGTCATAAGAATTATTTATGAGTTAATATTATATAAATCAATATGAATATTGTATGCAAAGTGATGAAGAATAATGCTGTCATGATTTTAGTGAGTTTATTGTTGAGCAGAATATGAGGAAAGGAGAGGAGAGGAATTACATCCTATTGCTTCAACAAAGCATGTGGAAATGAATGCTTTCATTAATTATTAGAAAAAATGATGGGGAAACTTTGCTGCTTCTCCTTAGAGAAAATTACATCAAATACTTGTTTTGACAGGACCAAATAATTATTGAAATGTCCAACATCTGTAAAATACCATAATTGTAAAGGATATTTCATCTAAATCAATGTAGCTATCTCATTGCTTCTCTCTGATATGTTTTATTTATTTCATTTGTTGACTGACATCAGAAAAAAACAAGATAAAAAGTCAAGTTATGATATGAATGTTTCCTTTTCTCTTTCTTAATGACCCACATTTTCTAACTTGAATAATGTCTCTTTCCTCCCCCAAGTAATTTCTTAGACATAAGACATCATAATACTACTTATTCTCTTAAATACATATTTGAATTCACTTTTTTTCTTCATCCTTGTATACAGCCAACTGGTTTACAATTAGTTATGTACTATAAAATCTCCTTAAGTTTAATTCATAAATTAATTTAATAACTCATGGTATCAGCACAATACTGCATATAGAGGTCTAAAATATTTAAGGAATAGCCCTTATCTTCCAACAATTGAATGTACAGTGATTCTACTGAAAGAAAAAAGGATACAGAAAAGGAGAATAATGAAAGTGTTACAATAGATGCAAGGAGGGTTAGGAAGAGTTTAGGAAAGGTTCACAGAAATGATAGTTTAAGTGTGTCTGGAAGGATTCTTTTTCTAAATAAGAAAAGGAACAGTTACAGTGAATAGAATGAAGCATGTATAAACTTCAGAATTGTTTGAGTTTGATCAGGTACAGAAATTATAAAGGATTAGTTAATGAAGCAGATAAGAAGCATATGTGAAAAAAAATATCCCCCAGAGAAGAGCCTACACAACAGCCTTGCCTTTTCCTATTGTATGGATTATCATAAGATGATTTCAATTGACCTCTTCACATTTTCTGCTATCTATATCCACATTTATGTAGTTTATCATAAAATAATTTTATGAGACTTTCTCATATTTTCCTCTGCTATGGCAAGTACATTTTTTACATAAATTAAAGCAATTATTATTTTATTAAATTGCCTTTCTGTTTCCAGTCACATAATATAGAACCTTAATTTGTACCAGAAGATAAATACAAAATCCACTTTATTCTTGATTATTCTATATAGACATTTGGAACAGAGCAAGGCCCTATCAACAGGGTTTGCAGACAAGTTTAGTTCGACATTATAGATTACCTTTAATTTAATTCCATAGATGAAACCATACTATCATAAACATAAATAACTTTACCTTTATATGCACTGTTAAAAATATGACATATTCTAGGCTATCGATTACTGGGAAAAAAATCTCCAATGATAAAATTTAAACTTCACTACTGTTATTCAGGGGCTTCCCTGATGTCTCAGAAATAAAGAATCTGCCTGCAATGCAGGAGACAAAGGAGACATGGGTTTGATTCCTGAGTTGACAAGAATCTCTGATAGAGGAAATGGCAACCCACTCCAGCATTCTTGCCTAAGAAATCCCATGGACAGAGGAGCCTGGCAAACAATAGTCCATGGGGTCACAAAAGATTGGACATAACTGAGCAACTGAGCACACTCACACATATTATTATAATAAATATAAGCCTTTTTTTAGCTTAATAAATTAAGATTTTCAGACTTCCTGGCTCACATTTCTGAATTCATGTCATGGCTGAATTTGTTCTTGATTGTTGAAAGATGGAGATTTATGAAATGCACATATACATTTCAAATTAAGGTAAACGTCAGATTGTTTGTCAGACTAGCATGGCTAGATGGCATGTAATGTGGTTTTAGGGAAACAATATTAACATAGACTCTATCTATCCTTTTTATTATTCACAAAAGGTTAATCAGCTAATCTTGAGCTCACTATTCACTACTAATTGACTAGTTTATTCTCCCTTATTAATTGACTTTAATTCTGATATAGCCTTTATTTTAAAAAATCTGAGATTAGGTGAATTGTTTATCTATCTCTCTACCTATCTATCTATGCATTTTTTTTTTTAGCAGATTCTGGTCTTTAACAGTTCAGCTGATGACATATATTGCCTATTGTGGCTCCATTATTTTATATACTATATGTTCATTTCAACTTCAAATTCAGTGAAACTTGACCACTTTCTTATGTCTGTCCTGAACTCTCTCATTTTGTAACATTTTTATTGAGTACCTGTTTGTTTGAGTGTATGTGTGATCAGTCATTTCTGACTCTGCAACCCTATGGATGGTAGGAACACAATGGATGACCAGACTCCTGTGTTCATGAAATTTTCCAGGCAAGAATACTGGATTCAGTTGCCAGTTCCTCCTCCAAGGATATTCCCAACCCACAGATCGAATTGAGGTCTCTTGTGTCTCCTGCATTGGCAGGGAGATTCTTTACCATTGTGCTACCTGGAAGCCCCACTGAGTCCCTATGTTCACTATATCATGCCTACAAAATTCAAAGAACCATAGAGGGAAAAGTGGTTAGTAGAAAGTGTTCCCTATTGTCAGAATCTGAAAAGAGAGAAGTATTTAAAGCATTACTCTGAGGAATAATGAGACTTTTTTCAATAAGATATTGGAGAAGAATGGCCCACAAACTTCAATAGCTCTGCACACACACACACACAAAAGCCTCTATCCTGGCTTTTGCAACCTGACCCACTATTACAGGTTTGAAAATGAAAGCTCATTGACACTCTCTAGACCAGTTACATGATCCCTTAGCAGGCTCTGGATAGATTATTTTAGGTTTCTTTGCATCAGTTGTATTGTTCATTGCTTTCGGAACTCCAGCTGAAACTAAAGCTGAAGTAGTCTTTTAAAAAATCCGGTTACTTTAGGGAAAATAAATGAAAAACTAGAAAGCTATTGTGCAAGTGCTTTAATGTTTGTATCATCTTCACATTGTGTATTTAAAGTCAGATAATACAAAAAGTAAGTGAGAAGTGATTGTATATGCATTTTTATTCTAATGTAAAAATTAAAATTCTTTCTGGTTTTTGTTAGATCTCTGTAGCTGCAGGACTGTGAAAACATAATTACTTAGTTCTCCTTAAATTTTATCAAGTATGTATGTGACCTTCCCTGGTGGCTCAGATGGTAAAGAATCTGCCAGCAATGCAGGAGACCTGGCTTAAATTCCTGGGTCGGGAAGATCTCTGAGATAAGTATTCTTGCCACTCCAGTATTCTTGCCTGGAGAATTCCATAGACAGTGGAGCCTTGTGGGCTGCATTCCATGGGGTCACAATGAGTTAGACATGACTTGAGCAACTAGAACATGTGCACGTGTGTGTGCATGCATGCGTGCGCGCGCGCGCACACACACACACACACACACACACACACACACACTCTTGATGAAGCTAGAAATGATAAATCTGTGATGGCCCTAGTTGTTTAAATGTGTCATTTTTTGCTGCCAAGAAAAATAAAAGTGAAGATTAAATTATTCAAATGAATTCTGCAAATGATGGTGGTTTTAAGGGGCATAATGGAAGGAAAAAACAATGGAATCTTGACAGGAAATCTATACATGTGTGTATATATATGTATGTATATGCATACCCTATTGGTTCTGTTTCATTAAACCTAACTTTCTTAGTTAATGGAAAAAAAAAAAAAAGTGAGGGGGCAGCTTCCCAGGTGGTTCAGTGGTAAAGGATCTGCCTGCCAGTGCAGGAGACCACAGGAGGCACAAATTCAATCCCTGGATTGGAAAGTTTCCCTGGAGGAGGAAATTTCAACCCACTCCAGTATTCTTGCCTGGTAAATGCCAAGGACAGAGGAGCCTGGCCAGTTACAGTCCATGGGATTTCCAACAGTCAGACATGACCAAGTGATTGAACATGCAAGCACATGTGCACACACACACACACAGAGATTTATTATTAAGTATAGGAAGTACTATGGGCAGGAGGAGAAGTGGACGACAGAGGATGAGATGGCTGGATGGCATCACTGACTCGATGGACGTGAGTTTGAGTGAACTCCAGGAGCTGGTGATGGACAGGGAGGCCTGGAGTCCTGCAATTCATGGGGTTGCAAACAGCGGGATACGACTGAGGGACTGNATGAGATGGCTGGATGGCATCACTGACTCGATGGACGTGAGTTTGAGTGAACTCCAGGAGCTGGTGATGGACAGGGAGGCCTGGAGTCCTGCAATTCATGGGGTTGCAAACAGCGGGATACGACTGAGGGACTGAACTGAACTGAACTGAATAGGCTCATTGTTATGGAAACTAAGAAATTCTACAGCTGGAAAACCAGGAAAGCCAGTGGTGTAATTAATTCCAAAGGTCGGAAAATGGTGGGAAGAGTGGGGGACAATGGTGCAAGTGTCTGTTTTAAGTCTCAAGAGCTCAAGAACCCAGGGCAGGAGATGAATGTCCCAGCTCACTCAGAGAGAGAGAGAGAGAAAGAGAGTTTGCTGTTTCTTTTTCAAAATTTTGTTCTATTCAAGCTCTTGATGGATTGGATGATGTTCACCCTTCTTAATGAGTGTTATCTCCTTTACTCAGGTTACTGATTCAAATACTAATCTCTTTCAGAGATACACTCACATAACCAGAAATGAAATAACATTTTACCAGCTACTGGGCATCCCTTAGCGCAGCCAAGTTAAATGGAAAATTAACCATGACAGGGTTAATTTTTTCTGCCCCCATGAATAGGGACAGATATATAGTGGGGGGAAAAAGCTGAAGGAAAAAAAAAGACTTACTAGTTTAGGAGAATAGGGAGGACCAAGAAATTTGTTATTGTAACCTGTCTTTCATGTTATTTCCAATTCCTCTGTATAATGAAGGAGCTAAGTTTAAAAAAAAAAAATAGAGTTTGATACTTAAAGCTTATTCTATTCATTTTTTTTTCAAAGTAGTAGGCTTCATGGAATTTGCTACTTTAAAAATACAGAGTTTTAACATTTCCTATGTTTAATANTCTGTATAATGAAGGAGCTAAGTTTAAAAAAAAAAAATAGAGTTTGATACTTAAAGCTTATTCTATTCATTTTTTTTTCAAAGTAGTAGGCTTCATGGAATTTGCTACTTTAAAAATACAGAGTTTTAACATTTCCTATGTTTAATAAAAAATGAATAATACTTCCTTTTGATGACTGGCAAAGATAAGGCTAAATGAAAGTGATTGTTAAGATTCTCTTAATCTTTCTAGAGAAGTGATCCCTATAATAACTTTCCACTGCTGCATTTATTAAGACCATCATATGTTTTTCTTTTAAAATCTTAATGTATTTGTTTATATTAATAAATGGACTCTTAATACTGTTCAGGAATTTTTAAGATGAGTCCAACTGATGACATTATATATATATGCACTACTGAATTAATTTTTTCTAATATTTATATAGATAACTATATGTTTACAAGTCAATTAATCTAAAATTTTCTATTGTCATATTTTTCTTATCTGATTTTGTTCTTAAAGTTGTGGTTTAGTTGATAAGTTGTATCTGACCCTTGCAATCCCNTGAATTAATTTTTTCTAATATTTATATAGATAACTATATGTTTACAAGTCAATTAATCTAAAATTTTCTATTGTCATATTTTTCTTATCTGATTTTGTTCTTAAAGTTGTGGTTTAGTTGATAAGTTGTATCTGACCCTTGCAATCCCATGGACTGTAGCCTGCCAGGCTCTTCTGTCCATGGGATTCTCCAGGCAAGAATACTGAAGTGGGTTGCTATTTCCTTCTCTAGGGGATCTTTATGATCCAGGAACTGAACTCAGATCTCCTGTATTGCAGGCAGACTCTTTACCGACTGAGCTATAAGGGAAGTCCCCATAGGACTTAACGTGTTATACATTATGTAGTGAATAATGTAGCATTTCTTCATTTTATCTACTCTAGAACATTTTGTAAATGNTTATGATCCAGGAACTGAACTCAGATCTCCTGTATTGCAGGCAGACTCTTTACCGACTGAGCTATAAGGGAAGTCCCCATAGGACTTAACGTGTTATACATTATGTAGTGAATAATGTAGCATTTCTTCATTTTATCTACTCTAGAACATTTAGTAAATGATTGCATATCTCATCCTTGATTTAAGTAAATGTATATCTCTGTATGATATTATAGGACAAATTCTGGGGTTTTTTTTCCATACAATAAAAATAATGCATAGAATTTTATTGTCAAGTATATATATATGTTTTATATTTATATATATTTATGTGTATATATATATCATATGTATGAAAGAAACTGTCAGAAAATATTTAAAAAGATCACATCATTTAAAATAAACTTGAGCAAATGAGAGAATTTCAAATTCCACCGAAGAAAGCAAAATTTTACCTTGTCTACCAATCTTGATAAAATACCAGACTCTCTACTAGAATAATGAATTTGTATTTGAAGGCATACAAAGCATTGAATGGGCTTTCTTGGTGATTCAGTGGTAAAGAATCCTCCTGCTAGTGCAGGAGAATTGGGTTCAGTCCCTGGGTTGGGAAGATTCCATTGAGAAGTAAAGGGCAACCCACTCCAGTATTCTTGCCTGGGAAATCCCATGGACAGAGGAGCCTGACGGGCTACACTTAGTGACTAAACAGCAGCAGCAGCAAAGTATAGAATAAGGAAAAAGAAATACTTGGGGAAAAAAAAGTCTACTTTTTCTACTTTGCTTATTTACATAAATAACCCCCCACACACACACACACCATTTCTGTCTATATCTCCAGTTTAGTTCAATTCTAAGCCAGAAAATCTGTCTGTTCCAATGAATCGTTTTTCCTCAAGTATGTTTTTCATGGAGTTAAGAGTTAGCTTTATGTTAACTAAATAACAATGAAGATTAAAATCCTTTTTACCTAAAAAGTTATAGAACATTCCCTGCTAAGAAAATAATCTCAACTTGCATTCTACATTTTGTTGTACTATTTTCAGACACATCTCTATTTTTTTTAACTCAAATCTATCTTGAAAAAAATAGCATGTGTTCTTCATACATATATAATTTTATTTACCAGAATAATTTGAGTTTAAAGGTGTTAATTTAAGGAACCAAAGTAAGTTGAAAATCTGACTCTCTTGCCATTTCTTTTATCTGCAAACTCTGTCAAGAGACAGAAGTATTCTATTTTCAGCATTTATTCCTGAACTGACTTTGATAATCTCAGCTCCCACATGTAAAACATAATAGCAGTTCTTAGAAACTGCATTAACACTAACCTCAATAATTACATTAGAATTATTTTTATGCTTTTGCTTAAGTTGGAAATGCATATTTCAACAAGATGTCATCTCCCTTGAGAAACAGCAAAAGCATGACTTGTCTTGTGGCTGTACTTTTAATTACAAGGGGTCACTTTAAGAGATGTCCTGATAAAAAGTGCTTGTAGGTAATGATAATAAAGTTCTCTAAGTTTAAACTGTAATGATCTAAAAATATAATATTTCCCATAGTTCTCTCAGAGCCATTTTTGTTATATTTCATTCTAATAGTTGATTTTTGGAGTATAAGCAAAATTATTTATTGTTGAATAGAAAATGGGATGTGCTTTTGACATTCATTTTTTAAAATTATATTTTATCAATAGTTTTTGGGGAAAAATAAACTTTCCTCATAAATAAGTGTGCCTAGTGCTCTTTGTTTATGGCTTTGAAAATAAATATAAATCAAGAACATATAGTATTTTAGCTATTTTACTGATATAACTTAACTTCATTTAAATAATTTTATTTGTGTATGAAATGTAAGATATAATTCATAATGCACATAAGACTGACTTCATCTCTGCTCTTATTTTCAGTCCCCAAAATAAATAAAATATCCTTCAAACTTCTAATTTCATAATTGCTTCTTTTTTTCCTGAAGTTATGAATTTGCTGATTCTGTAAGTTTTTTGACTACACAACTGTGTCACTCACGTCCAAGGTCAGGAGTGGTGGCTGTGCTTTGCTGGACTGGCCATGTGGGGATACCCCATGTCCAAGGTCAGAGAAACCCCAATAAGATCATAGGCACTGGAGGGGCTGTGAGGAGATACCCCATGCCCAAGGGAAAAGGAGAAGCCTTAGCAAGATGGTAGGAGGGGCGAATTCACATTTAGAATCAAACCCCATTACCACCAGAGACACACAGAAGGCTCAAACAAACCTTGTACACACCAGCACGCAGGAACCCCACAGAGACTGAGATATAACTGTATATGAGCATCTCCTGTGGAGGTACGGGTCAGCAATGGACTGCCACAGGGACAGAGGCTCTGGGTGGAGGTACGACACAAGTCTCTTGGAGATAGAGCTGCCAGAACTTACACAGGACTGGGAAATAGACTCTGGGAGGGCACAACAGAATCATGTGCACCAGGACACAGGAGAAAGGAACAGTGACCACAGGAGACTGTTCCAGACTTGGCTGTGGGTGACAGGGAGTCTCCAACGAAGGCATGAGTCAGTGGTGGCCTGCTGGAGAGTTGAGGGCATGGACTGTAGCAGTATGTGCTAGGGATCTTTTGAGAGAGGTCACCTTTATCTTCCTACCTATTCAGCAATGGCCAAAGTCAAACTCCTAACGATTATACAGAGGAAGTGAGAAATAGATTTAAGGGACTAAAACTGATAGACATAGTGCCTAATGAACTATATGGACTGAGGTTCGTGACATTATAAAGGAGACAGGAAACAAGACCATCCCCAAAAAAGATAAATGCAAAAAAGCAAAATGGCTGTCTGAGGAGGCCTGACAAATAGCTATGAAAAGAAGAGAAGCCAAAAACAAAGGAGAAAAGGAATGATATAAACATCTGAATGCAGAGTGCCAAAGAATAGCAAAGAGAGATAAGGAAGCCTTCCTCAGCAATCAGTACAAATAAATAGAGGAAAAGAATAGAATGGAAAGACAAGAGATCTCTTCAAGAAAATTAGAGATACAAGGGAACATTTCATGCAAACATGGGCTCAATAAAGGACAGAAATGGTATGGACCTAACAGAAACAGAAGATATTAAGAGGAGGTGGCAAGAATACACAGAAAAACTGTACAAAGAAGATCTTCATGACCCAAATAATCACGATGGTGTGATTATTCACATAGAGCCAGACATCGTGGAATGTGAACTAAAGTGAGCCTTAGGAAGCATCACTATGAACAAAGCTAGTGGAGGTGATAAATTCCAGTTGAGCTATTTCAAATCCTGAAAGATAATGCTGTGAAAGTGCTGTACTCAATATGCCAGCAAATTTGGAAAACTCAGCCATGGCCACAAAACTGGAAAAGGTCAGTTTTCATTCCAATCCCTAAGAAAGGCTATGCCAAAGAATGTTCAAGCTACCACACAATTGTACACATTTCACACACTACAAAGTAATGCTCAAAATTCTCAAAGTCAGCTTTCAACAATACATGAAACGTGAACTTCCAGATGTTCAAGTTGGTTTTAGAAAAGGGAGAGGAACCAGAGATCAAATTCCCAACATCTGCTGGATCACTGAAAAATCAAGAAGAGTTCCAGAAAAACATCTATTTCTGCTTTATTGACTATGTCAATGGCCATTAACTGTGTGGATCACAGTAAACTAGAAAATTCTGAAAGAGATGGGAATACCAGACCATGTGACCTGCCTCTTGAGAAAGGTATAGGCAGGTCAGGAAACAGCAGTTAGAACTGGACATGGAACAACAGACTGGTTCCAAATAGGAAAGGGAATACATCAAAGGAGTATATTGTCACCCTGCTTATTTAACTTTTATATGCAGAGTACATCACGAGAAATGCTGGGCTGGATGAAGCACAACCTGGAATCAAGATTGGCAGGGGAAATATCAATAACCTCAGACATACGGTTGACACCACCCTTATGGCAGAAAGAGAAGAAGAAATAAAGAGCCTCCTGATGAAAGTGAAAGAGGAGACTGAAAAAGTTGGCTTAAAACTTAATAGAAAACAGACAGTTCTTCAGAAAACAAAGATCATGGCTCCGGTCCCACAACTTCATGGCAAATAGATGGAGAAGCAGTGGAGACAGTGTCAGACTTTATTTTTGGGGGGGCTCCAAAATCACTGCAGATGGTGACTGAAGCCATGAAATTAAAAGATGCTTAATCTTTGAAAGAAAAGTTATGACCAACCTGGACATATGAAACCTCAGTTCAGGCAGTTCAGTTCAGTCGCTCAGACGTGTCCGTCTCTATGCAACCCCATGAATCGCAGCATGCCAGGCCTCCCTGTCCATCATCAACTCCCAAAGTTTACCCAAACTCATGTCCTTCAGGTCGGTGATACCATCAAGCCATCTCATCCTCTGTCATCCCCTTCTTCTCCTGCCTCCAATCCCTCCCAGCATCAGAGTCTTTTCCAATGAGTCAACTCTTTGCATGAGGTGGCCAGAGTATTGAGGTTTCAGGTTTAGCATCAGTCCTTCCAATGAACACCCAGGACTGATCTCCTNGCAGCCCAAGAAAATAAAGTCTGTCACTGTTTCCATTGTTTCCCCATCTATTTGCCATGAAGTGATGGGGACCAGATGCCATGATCTTATCTTTTTGAATGTTGAATTTTAAGCCAGCTCTTCACTCTCCTCTTTCACTTTCATCAAGAGGCTCTTCAGTTACTCTGCTTTCTGTCATAAGGATGGTGTCATCTGCGTATCTGAGGTTATCGATATTTCTCCCGGCAATCTTAATTCCAGCTTGTGCTTCAGTCATCCAGTCCAGCATTTCTCATGATCCACTCACTCTGCATATACGTTAAAGAAACAGGGTGACAACATACAGTAACTCCTTTCCCAATTTGGAACCAGTCTATTTATTATTCCATGCCCGGTTCTAACTGTCGCTTCTTGACCTGCATACAGATTCCTCAGGAGGCAGATAAGGTGGTCTGGTATTCCCATCTCTTGAATAATTTTCCATAGTTTGTTGTGATCCATACAGTCAGAGGCTTTGGCATAGTCAATGAAGCAGAAGTAGATGTTTTTCTGGAACTCTCTTGCTTTTTCTATGATCTAACGGATGCTGGCAATTTGCTCTCTGGTTCCTCAGCCTTTTCTATGCAAAAACCCTCCAAAGATTAGTCCTCTGCCAGTGAACAAGCCTGTACTTAAATCAACTCAGAGATTTCTAGGAAAGGAGATTCAATGAACAAGGAAACAATAGTCACATGTAAGACAGTCAGAATATGTCAGAATATGTCAGTCTTCTACCCAGACTATGTTTCTCAGTGCATTTATGGTCTTTTATGGAAACTGAGAAAAAGAAGCTACAGTATATAATTCATATTCAAGTGCAGGACAAGCTCCTGCATTAATTATTAAAATACCATTAATTCTATTGTTGATTAATAATATTAATATTAATTATTAAAATAATCTTAAGCCATTAAAAAGAGTACATTTGAATCAGTTCTAATGAGATGGATGAAACCGGAGCCTATTATACAGAGTGAAGTAAGCCAGAAANTTAGCTGCTGCAGTTTTGTGCACCGGCCCTCTCGACCCCATGCTTTGTCTTTGTCTTTATTTCCTAGCTTTGTCGTTCTCCTTTCGGACTTGTTCGATTTGCCGGCTGGTCCCGGCATAGATGGATATTTGTTGGCAAAGTAATGTCTCTGCTTGTGAATATGCTATCTAGGTTGGTCATAACTTTCTTTCCAATGATTAAGTGTCTTTTAATTTCATGGCTGCACTCACCATCTGCAGTGATTTTCAAGCCCAAAGAAATAAAGTCTGACACTGTTTCCACTGTTTCCCCATCTGTTTCCCATGAAGTGATGAGAGTAGATGCCATGATCTTAGTTTTCTCAATGTTGAGCTTTAAGTTAACTTTTTCACTCTCCTCTTTCACTTTTATCAAGGGGCTCTTTAGTTCTTCTTCACTTTCTGCCATAAGGGTGGTGTCATTTACGTATGTGAGGTTATTGATAATTGTTCCAGCAATCTTGATTACAGCTTGTGCTTCTTCCAACCCAGGGTTTATCATGATGTACTCTGCATATAAGTTAAATAAGTAGGATGACAATATACAGCTTTGACATACTCCTTTTCTTATTTGGAGCCAGTCTTTTGCTCCATATCCAGTTCTAACTGTTGCTTCCTGACCTGCATATAGGTTTCTCAAAAGGCAGGTCAGGTGGTGTGGTATTCCCATCTCTTTCNAATTGTTCCAGCAATCTTGATTACAGCTTGTGCTTCTTCCAACCCAGGGTTTATCATGATGTACTCTGCATATAAGTTAAATAAGTAGGATGACAATATACAGCTTTGACATACTCCTTTTCTTATTTGGAGCCAGTCTTTTGCTCCATATCCAGTTCTAACTGTTGCTTCCTGACCTGCATATAGGTTTCTCAAAAGGCAGGTCAGGTGGTGTGGTATTCCCATCTCTTTCAGAATTTTCCACAGTTTATTTTCATCCATACAAAGGCTTTGACATAGTCAATAAAGCAGAAATAGATGCTTTTCTGAAACTCTCTTGCTTTTTCAATGATCCTGCAGATGTTGGCAATTTGATCTCTGGTTTCTCTGCCTTTTCTAAAACCAGCTTTAACATCTGGAAGTTCACAATTCTCGTATTGCTAAAGCCTAACTTGGAGAATTTTGAGCATTACTTTACTAGCATGTGAAATGAATGCAATTGTGTGGTAGTTTTGAGCATTCTTTGGCATTGCCTTTCTTGGGGATTAGAATTAAAACTGACCTTTTCCAGTCCTGTGGTCACTGCTGAGTTTTCCAACTTTGCTGGCATATTGAGAACAGCACTTTCACAGCATCATCTTTCAGGACTTGAAATTTTTCAACTGGAATTCCATCACCTCTGCTAGCTTTGTTCATGAGGCCCACTTGACTTTACATTCCAGAATGTGACTCTAGGTGAGTGATCACACCATTGTAATTATTTGGGTCTTGAAGATCTTTTTTGTACAGTTCTGTGTATTCTTGCCACCTCTTCTTAATATCTTCTGTTTCTGTTAAGTTCATACCATTTCTGTCCTTTATCGAGCACATCTTTGCATGAAATGTTCCCGTGGTGGGTCTAATTTTCCTAAAGAGATATCTAGTCTTTCCCATTCTGTTGTTTCCCTCTATTTCTTTGCATTGATCACTGAGGAAGGCTTTCTTATCTCTACTTGCTATTCTTTGGAACTCTGCATTCAGATGCTTATATCTTTCCTTTTCTCTTTTGTTTTCCACTTTTCTTCTTTTCACTCCTATTTGTAAGACCTCCTTAGACAGCTATTTTACTTTTTTGCATTTCTTTCCCATGGGGATTGTCTTGATCCCTGTCTCCAGTACAATGTCAGGAACCTCAGTCCATAGTTCATCAGGCTCTGTTTCTATCAGATCTAGTCCCTTAAGTCTATTCCTCATTTCCACTGTATAATTATAAGGGGTTTGATTTAAGTCATACCTGAATGGTCTAGTGGTTTTCCCTACTTTCTGATTCTGGCAATAAGGAGTTCATGATCTGAGCCACAGTCAGCTCGCTTCTCAGCCTTTCGGCTAAGATCAAGTGTAATATTAAACGAGGCATATTAAAAAGCAGAGACACTACTTCGCCAACAAAGGTCCATCTAGTCAAGGCTATGGATTTTCAGTAGTCATGTATGGATGTGAGAGACTATAAAGAATACTGAGTGCTGAAGAACTGATGCTTTTGAAATGTGGTGTTGGTGAAGACTCTTTGAGAGTCCCTTGGACTACAAGGAGATCAAACCAGTCCATTGTAAAGAAAATCAACCCTGCATGTTTATTGGAAGGATTAATGTTGAAGCTGAAACTGCAGTACTTTGACCACTTGATGGGAAGAGCTAACTCATTTGAAAAGACCCTGATGCTGGGAAAGATTCGAGGGCAGGAGGGAAAGGGGACAACAGAGGATGAGATGGCTGGATGGCATCACCGACTCAATAGACATGCGTTTAAGTAAACTCTGGGAGTTGTTGATGGATAGGGAGGCCCGTTGGCTTCATTCTATGGGATCACAATGAGTTGGACATGACTCAGAGTCTGAACTGAACTGAAATGTCTCATTTTTTAATTATACTTAGAGTGCAAGAAATATTGTACATCATATTTAATTGTCTTAAATCTATCTTGATTTTCTCCATATTATCGTTTCCTGGTGATCCTGATTTCATTAATTTCCAAGTGTATCTTTCTTTTACTCTACTAAGAAAACTGCTTCCATTAAAATGCAGGTATGTCCTGGGTCATGTGTCTTTAAAAATTACAAAAGTTGAATGCACCTCGTCTTCTTTCTTCACCAGTCTGGGAGATATTTATCCAGACTCCCAACTTCTATGGCTCTAACTGCACTGCCTTCACCTGCATCCCCAGAGCCATTGATGGGAACTTCCATTTTATATGTTCTTTTTTTGGCATATGCTGATGAGCTTGCTGGAATCCAACATCACTAGTTATTTCTGAAACATGGATTGTTTTCTCCTTAATAGACCTCACAGCAGATGGTAGGGGAAAAAATGTTATTTTTGTACCTTGTTTCAACTAAATTCTATCCATGTGATGAGATCTGGCATTTTTGTTTGAATCTTTGATGCTTATTATCATGATAATATAATTCCCTGAGCATCCTGAGAATGAATGTGATTCATAACAGTGGCAATAACCCCAGAACTGGCTTTGATAGAATCTGACTACCATTGTCAAAGTTATGTTTAAATAGACAAAATTGATAACTTTTTTTTCTCTTTGTTTGTATTAGCTGCTTGCATCTGTACTTTTGTTATACCCATATATTTAATTTCATCATCAAATAAAAATCTTTGCTATGTCCACAGGTCCATTCTCTACATCTGTACCTCTTTTCCTTCCCAGCAAATAAGTTCACAAATACCATTTTCTACATTCCATATATACATGTTAATATACAAAAATTTGCTTTTCTCTTTCTGACTTACTTCACTTTGTATAACAGGCTCTAGGTTCATTCTCCTCACTAGAACTGACTCACATTTGTTTTTGGTTTTGGTTTTTGTTTTTTAATGGCTGAGAAGTATTTCANTGAACGACAGTTTTATGAAAGCATGTTGGATTTAATTGACGTTGAAATAGCCCTAGAATCCACGTATAAAACCAAGCACTTAGAAACACAGTAGTAGTGGTAACTACCTCTATCCAATTTCAGAGACTGTCCTTGTAACTTGCTCACATGTAAACACTGGGTCTGATATAGTGTTTGTCAACCTTTTTAGCAGAATCATGGCACAGAAGTCGTAAGACCACATGGAAAAATTAGGTGATTGTTGGCAAGTAGAGTATATGACTTTGGAGCCTTCTGAGGAGAATATTTCCTGTGTTTTGCTTGTGATTCAAGTTGTCACAGTTGAGACTTAGTTGCTGCTGTTTTCCTCTGCCATGTGCATCTGGCCCACACTGTCACAGTATGAAAGTTCGAGGACAGTACTAAGCTTGAAATCATTGTAGAAAAGCCATCCTAGGAAACTGAGATGGAGAAGCTTCAGGAGTAGGCCAATCTTTGAATTCATGGAATGAAACCTCAGGATAATTGAGTTTGCCAAGTTTATTTCAGTTCATAACATAAGGTGTTTCAAATAAATTCCTGGTTATTTTGCATGGAAAATTGATAANAGGCGACGACAGAGGTTGAGATGGCTGGATGGCATCACTAACTCGATGGACGTGAGTCTGAGTGAACTCCAGGAGTTGGTGACGAGCAGGGAGGCCTGGCGTGCTGCAATTCATGGGGTCGCAAAGAGTCGGACACGACTGAGTGACTGAACTGAACTGAACTGAATGTTGCTTTGAGATTTATTATTTCTCAGTAAAACATCAATTTTATTTCACTATAGCTAATTCAGCTCTATTCATTCTTGTGAGTTGAAAATACTCACCTTTTATTACATAGTGATATTAAAGATATCCTTATTACTAACAGATTATGAAAATGAAAAATTTAGGCTCTTTATTTTAAAAANAACATCAATTTTATTTCACTATAGCTAATTCAGCTCTATTCATTCTTGTGAGTTGAAAATACTCACCTTTTATTACATAGTGATATTAAAGATATCCTTATTACTAACAGATTATGAAAATGAAAAATTTAGGCTCTTTATTTTAAAAAAGATAGTGGTAGAGTAGCAGCCATCTCACTTTTCGTTTGAATGGAAAACAAACCCACATCAACAACATCTCTTGGTTTTTAATTTTTATAATTCTCTAAGGTTGTTATTGTTGAAACAGTTAGATAAATTTTGGATCAAAAAGAAAAACATATACTTCAAGTCATAATATATTAAAATTACTGGTCAAATGGATGTCTCAGTAAACATTCTAGATTTTTCTCACAGCTGAATAATGTTTCATTGTGTGCGTGTTTGTGTGTGTGCTCATCTTCAGTCAGTCAGTTGTGTCCAACTTTTTGAGACCCCATGGACTCTAGACTGCAAGGCTCCCCTGACCATGGGATTTTCCAGGCAAGGATACTAGAGTGGCTTGCCATTTCCTCCTCCAGGGGATTTTCCTGACCCAAGAATCAAATCCCTGTCTCCTGTGTCTTCTGTACTGCAGGTGTTTACCACTGCACCACCTGGAACATCTTCTTTATTCATTTACCTACTGTTTGGAACAACATGGATGAACCTTGAGCACACTATGCTGAGTGAGACAAGCCAGACAGGGAAAGGTAAGAACTGTATGGTATCATTCATTTGTAGAATTAAAAAAAGAAAAATTTGTAAAAACAGACAGTAAAATGGTTGCTCTGAAGGGAGGAGGGGTGAAAGATAGGATAGACGTTTAAAGGTACAAACTTGCAATGAGTACTGAATAAACTCTAGATATATAATAGCTTGCAAGGCTCCCCTTGCAGGGAGTATAGACAGCAATATTGCACTATAATCATCAAAGTTGCTAAGAGACTAGAATTTAATTACTCCAACTACTAAAAAAATTATATAACGTGATTCAAATGCTATCACTATAAAATCACATTAAAATTTATAAATATATCAAATGTAGTTTAGACCTTAAATTTACAAGCTTTTGCATGTCAAATATATTTCAGTTAAAAAGTACTAGATTTTTGTGATTTTGAATATTTGAGAGTTTTATAAAATACTGAACATAAACTGTAGAAACTTCAAATTAAACTGACTATGAACTTTTGCTTAGTCTTCATAATTCTGGCAACTTGAGTAGTACAATTAACCTGTCTACATTAACCTATCTGAATTTATAAAAATAATTATAGCTGCACCTGCTTCATAGAAGTGTTCTGAGAAATAAATCAACATATCACTAAATTCGATGTTTTTTTTTCCATATTATTTCTCTTAGGAATTCAAGACACAATAGCTTGTATAGTAGTGATTATTGTGATCTTTAATAATCAATGCTCCAAATGAAAATAAAAATGCTAATTTAAAACAGTAAATACAAGAAGTATAGTTCCAATATTTCTTTTTCTTTCTAACTCTTTTGGTTCTTTCTAAATTAAAAGATGAAGTTGACACTCCTTTGTTTAGAGTATAAGATTTCACGATCTGGCCACATTTCACCCTTGAGACTTGCAAACCCTTCACAACCTTACTCTACTTCCAGTCATTTTACATTCTCAATTAGTGTCTCAAAATTCCCTGGACTGTCTCAAATATACAATTCCCTTGTCCCATAGTCATTTTTTCAAAATGCTGTTTAATCTTTAAGCATTTTTAAGGCACTTCCACTATTCCCATTCTTTAAATCATATCTTTGGTAAACTGACCACAAATATTGTAATGATAACTCTATAACAGCATGTGATATACTGAATTATGAGCTCTCCATTTACATATCTGCATCTAGATTATTCCTGAAAATAGTTATTATTTTCAGATAATACTAATTATCTTTGTATTTGGAATGGCTATTGTAGCAAGAGATTAATAATGTGCATTGATAACTCTCTTGAGTTTTATGAAGTGAAAGTGTACAATGAGATATACAGTAATAGATTATCACTGATAATTAAAAATATGCTGTTGATAAAATACACGTGAGTGTCTTAGATCATATACCGTGATGGTCAGTGTACACTGGGACCTGGAGGTGGTTGGTGGGAGATGGCGGTCGTGAAACAGATTTTAGAGTACTGTTAAGGATTTGTCCTGATCGACTGTAGTCCAGGAACTATAACCAATTTTTACTTTACTACAAAGAAGTAAAGTATCTTTGTGTTTTTTAAAACATGAATTTATTAATTTTAATTGGAAGTTAATTACTTTACAATATTGTATTGGTTTTGCCATATATAAACATGAATCTGCCTGGGTATCTTTGAAGTGCTCAATTACTCAGTCGTGTCTGACTCTTTGTGACCCCATGAACAGTAGTCCATCAGGGTCTTCTGTTCATGGGATTCTCCAGGCAAGAATACTGGAGTGGGTTGCCAGTTCCCTCTCCAATCTGTGAAGAGTATAAGTTAATTCTAGAGTATGTCAAGGTATTTTTATACTATCTAAATGCATATTTAAAGAGATCCAGAGGAGACTAATTTCATAAAAATAGAAAATCATGGCCTTCTCAAAATTTTACCATGGAAGAATTTTCATATATAATTTCATAATTATAGAGCCAAACATTGTGAATGCCTATATTCTATAAAGTGAAAGAAATACACCTTTTATAATGAATTGTGTTTTTTTAACCACTTGTGAAAAGAAAATTTGCAACTTGTATTTCAAAAGAAAAATGTATAACCTAAATTTGAATTTCAAAAATTGCTATGTCTTTTAGATCAAACAGCAGTGTCTAGATGATTAGAGGTTACTCTCATCTCTGTGACTGTATTTCATAATACCTTCAAAAAAACACTCATCCAATCTTGTGGAAACAATCTTTATTTTGTTTTGTTTCAATTATGCTTTTATTAAAAATCAGTATAAAATGCATTATCTTTGCTTATAATTCAACTAATAATTGAGAAATAGTACGTGCTGAGATCTCTACATGTGATACAAATGCATTAAGGAAAAGCTATAGAACCTAAATTATGGAATACCTGATATAATGTAACTATGCTGAATACCTTCCACTGGCTCATCCAGATCTTTCTCCACTCTTCTCTCATCTTGCCCTGTGCCCCAAGAGGCTGAACTTTATTGGTTGCAGCAAAGTTTTTCTTGCTTCTGACAGCTGTTGGATTTGGCCAATGGGAGGCAGTTTAGTGAGCTTGTGGTATTTCTTTCCCCAGCTCCACCACTGATGTGTTTTCTACATAGATTGATTTGAATGACATGATTGTGCTACACTAGAGTACAGCTCAATTTTTGGCATTAGCTAATTTAAAAGCATCAAAAATAATGTATATATATACATGTTTCTTATATGTGTACATGTTGTTGTTCAGTTGCTAAGTTGTGTCCAACTATTTGCAAACCCAAGAATTGCAGCACATCAGGCTTCCCTCTCCTTCACCATCTCCCAGAGTTTGTTCAAACTCATACCCGTTAAATTAGTGCTGCCATTGCCCTCTTCTCCTCTTTCCCTCAAAATCTTTCCCAGCATTGAGGTCCTTTCCAAAGAGTCAGTTCTTTGCATCAAGTGGCCAGAGTGTTGGAGCTTCAGCTTCAGCGTCAGTCCTTCCAATGAATATTTAGTGTTATTTCCTTTAGAATCAACTAGTTTGATCTTTTTGCTGTCCAAGGGACTCTAAAAGGTCTTTCCAGCAACACAATTTGAAAGCATGAGTTCTTTGGTGCCTTGTTTATGGTCCAACTCTCAAATCCATACATGGCTACAGGGAAAACCATAGCTTTGACTAGAGGGACCATTGTTAGCAAAGTGATGTCTCTTCTTTTTAGTATACTGGCCAGGTTTGTCATAGCTTTTCTCCCAGGAAGCAAGTGTTTTTTGATTTCATGGCTGCAGTCACCATTTGCTGTGATTTGGAGCCCAAGAAAATAAAATCTGCCACCGTTTCCACTGTTTCCCCATCTATTTGCCATGAAGTGATGGGATACCATGAGCTTTGTTTTTTGAATGTTGAGATTTAAACCAACTTTTTCACTCTCCTCTTTCACCCTCATCAATAGATTCTTTATTTCTCCTTCCCTTTCTGCCAATAAAGTGTTATCATCTTCATATCTGAGGTTTTTTTTATATTTCCCAAGGCATTCTTGATTACAGTTTGTAATTCATCCAGCCCAGCATTTCTCATGATGTACTCTGCATATAAGTTAAATAAGCAAGGTGACAATATACAGCTTTGATGTACTCCTTTTCCTATTTGGAGCTAGTCTGTTGTTCAATGTCCAGTTCTAACTGTTGCTTCCTGACCTACAGATTTCTCAAGAGGCAAGTCGGGTGGTCTGGCATTCCCATCGCTTGAAGAACTTTGCAGAGTTTGTTGTGATCAACACAGGCAAAGGTTTTGGCATAATAAATAAAACAAAAATAGATGTCTTTGTGGAACTCTCTTGCTTTTTGAGTAATGCAACCGATGTTGGCAATTTTATCTCTCATTCCTCTGCCTTTTCTAAATCCAGCTTGAACAACTGGAAGTTCATGGTTCAAGTACTGTTAAAGCCTGGCTTATAGACTTTTGAGCATTACTTTACTAGCGTGTGAGATGATTGTAATTGTGCAGTAGATTGAGCATTCTTTAGCATTGCTTTCTTTGGAATTGAAATAAAACTGACCACTTCCAGTCCTGTGGCCACTGCTGAGTTTTCCAAATTTGCTGGCATATTGAGTGTAGCACTTTCACAGCATCATCTTTCAGGATTTGAAAGAGCTCAACTGGAATTCTATCACCTCCACTAGCTTTGTTTATAGTGATACTTCCTTAGGCCCACTTGACTTCACAATCTAGGATATTTGGCTCTAGGTGTGTGATCACATCATAGTGATTATCTGAGTTGTGAAGATCTACTTTTTTTTATAGTTCTTCTGTGTATTTCTGGCACCTCTTCTTAGTATCTTCTGCTTCTGTTTAGTCTATACAATTTCTGTCCCATATTGTGACCATCTTTGCATTAAATGTTCCCTTGCTGTCTCTAATTTTCTTGAAGAGATCTCTAATCTTCCCCATTCTATTGTTTTCCCCTATTTCTTTGCATTGATCACTGGGAAATTTTATATATTATAAAGTTGTATATATTATAATTTTGTGTCTTTTCATATTATAGCAAAGATGTTTACAAGTAAATTAGCACTTTTGCAATCATGATATATCAAGAACATAGAAAAAGTATTTTTGGTCAACATTCCTTTTATAATAATTAAGCATTGGCTTATTCTTTCATTTTTATATAAATGCATCATAGACAAATTGAGTATAATCAAAATTTTTCTTAAGATTAATAATCAAATATCATATTATTGAATTATTCTTTAAAGCAATTCCATTAAGCTGATCTCTTTACATTTTAAAACTGCCTACATTAAAATAACCTCAGTTATGCAGATGACACCACTCTTATGGCAGAAAGTGAAGAAGAACTAAAAAGCCTCTTGATGAAAGTGAAAGAGGAGAGTGAAATGTTGACTTAAAGCTCGACATTCAGAAAACTAAGATTATGACATCTGGTCCCATCACTTCATGGGAAATAGATGGGGAAACAGTGGAAACAGTGTCAGACTTTATTTTTTGGGATGCCAAAATCACTGGAGATGGTGAGTGCAGCCATGAAATTAAAAGACACTTACTTCTTGGAAGAAAAGTTATGACCAACCTAAATAGCATATTCAAAAGCAGAGACATTACTTTGCCAACAAAAGTCNATTGTAATTGTGCAGTAGATTGAGCATTCTTTAGCATTGCTTTCTTTGGAATTGAAATAAAACTGACCACTTCCAGTCCTGTGGCCACTGCTGAGTTTTCCAAATTTGCTGGCATATTGAGTGTAGCACTTTCACAGCATCATCTTTCAGGATTTGAAAGAGCTCAACTGGAATTCCATCACCTCCACTAGCTTTGTTTATAGTGATACTTCCTTAGGCCCACTTGACTTCACAATCTAGGATATTTGGCTCTAGGTGTGTGATCACATCATAGTGATTATCTGAGTTGTGAAGATCTACTTTTTTTTATAGTTCTTCTGTGTATTTCTGGCACCTCTTCTTAGTATCTTCTGCTTCTGTTTAGTCTATACAATTTCTGTCCCATATTGTGACCATCTTTGCATTAAATGTTCCCTTGCTGTCTCTAATTTTCTTGAAGAGATCTCTAATCTTCCCCATTCTATTGTTTTCCCCTATTTCTTTGCATTGATCACTGGGAAATTTTATATATTATAAAGTTGTATATATTATAATTTTGTGTCTTTTCATATTATAGCAAAGATGTTTACAAGTAAATTAGCACTTTTGCAATCATGATATATCAAGAACATAGAAAAAGTATTTTTGGTCAACATTCCTTTTATAATAATTAAGCATTGGCTTATTCTTTCATTTTTATATAAATGCATCATAGACAAATTGAGTATAATCAAAATTTTTCTTAAGATTAATAATCAAATATCATATTATTGAATTATTCTTTAAAGCAATTCCATTAAGCTGATCTCTTTACATTTTAAAACTGCCTACATTAAAATAACCTCAGTTATGCAGATGACACCACTCTTATGGCAGAAAGTGAAGAAGAACTAAAAAGCCTCTTGATGAAAGTGAAAGAGGAGAGTGAAATGTTGACTTAAAGCTCGACATTCAGAAAACTAAGATTATGACATCTGGTCCCATCACTTCATGGGAAATAGATGGGGAAACAGTGGAAACAGTGTCAGACTTTATTTTTTGGGATGCCAAAATCACTGGAGATGGTGAGTGCAGCCATGAAATTAAAAGACACTTACTTCTTGGAAGAAAAGTTATGACCAACCTAAATAGCATATTCAAAAGCAGAGACATTACTTTGCCAACAAAAGTCCATCTAGTCAAGGCTATGGTTTTTCCAGTGGTCATGTATGGATGTGAGAGTTGTATTATAAAGAAAACCGAGCACCAAAGAATTGATGCTTTTGTATTGTGGTGTTGAAGAAGAGTCTTGAGAGTCCCTTGGACTGCAAGGAGATCCAACCAGTCCATTCTAAAGGAGATCAGTCCTGGGTGTTCATTGGAAGGACTGATGTTTAAGCTGAAACACCAATCCTTTGGCCACCTGATGCGAAGAGTTGACCCATTGGAAAAGACCCTGATGCTGGGAAATATTGAGGGCAAGACGAGAAGAGGACGACAGAGGATGAGATGATTGGATGGCATCATTGACTCGATGGACATGGGTTTGGGTGAACTCCAGGAGTAGGTGATGGACAAGGAGGCCTGGAGTGCTGCGGTTCATAAGGTTCCAAAGAGTCGGACATCACTGAACGACTGAACTCAACTGAATTGATCTTAAAATACTGACTCAGCAAAATTAATCCAAATATTAAAGTGAAAATAACTCAGTTGTGTCCAACTCTTTGGGACCCCATGGACCCCATTCCCTTTATGGAATTGTCTAGGCCAGAATACTGGAGTGGGTAGCCTTTCCCTTCTCCAGTGAATCTTCCTAACACAGGGATCAAATCCAGCTCTTGTGAACTGTAGGCAGATTCTTTATCAGCTGAGCCACAAGGGAAGCCCAAACATACTGGTATGGGCAGCCTATCCTTTCCTCAGGGGATCTTCCCAACCCAGGAATCGAACTTGTTTCTCCTGCATTGCAGGCAGGTTCTTTACCAACTGAGCTAAATAGTAATTCAAGTATTACTATTTATGACAAAATTTTTAATTTTTATTTATGTTTCCATTACATTACTAAATTTATTTATTAAAAACCATCCTAATATGACATTATTGTTGATACTGTGATTATTTTTGCCCCTTTCCTTTTTTTCTTACTTTATTCAATGTAATTCATCTTGGACTCTTTAAATTGCATTTCTAATATACATTTCGTCATACAGTACCCAGCATCATACAATTCTAATGGCTTCTTATCCTCTACCAGCTACAGTTTGCACACATTTTCCTGATACACATGGCCCTCAGTTATCTGGCTGGTCTATAACTTGTATCCCTTTTGCTGTTTCCATACCCATTTCTTTCCCTTATTAGAATGACATACTGATCATTACTCCCATTCTCTTGCCGGTTGCTCCCCACTTCCAAAATTAAATCTTATTTCTCTACTGAATTTCAAGTCCTACCACGTATCCTCTAAATAATCAAGACAACTTCTATTTAATAACCGGGCAATCAAAATTTCCAACTATGTTCAAAGGCACTTTGAAAAAACTTAAAGAGTAATAATAATAAAATATGTATTGGTATAGGGTAAATAGAGCAAAACTTAAGAAAAATATCAAAATACCCATAAGTGCCAGAGTCCAGCTCCAGCAGCCAGGGAATCAGCCTGAAGGGGTGAGCGGTGTCAGCAGATGATGATGTAGCCTCTGACTCATAGTACAGAACTACATGTTTATTTCAAGCTTCAAGTTCTCTTTTATACTTTGACAAAAGCAATAGGTCATTTGACATTTTCAGTCTCCCCCACCAAGATTTAATGTCTCCAGAAATCATTGTTGTCCTACACGCAGAGTTCCTGCTTCAGCGATTCTCTCAGAATAGGCTTTACTATCTATTATCTACTTTCTCTTATGTGTCCTATACTTAACTTGTGATTACATTGTAATTCATGCCACATTCCTCAATTTATTTCTTACCTTTCTAAATACTGTTTGCCCCTAGCATCTTAAGATCACTATCTCTTAGAAAGCTTCTCAGTTCAGTTCAGTTAAGTTCAGTCACTCAGTCGTGTCCGACTCTTTGCGACCCCATGGATCATAGCACACCAGGCCTCCCTGTCAATCACCAACTCCTGGAGTTCACTCAGACTCACGTCCATCAAGTCAGTGATGCTATCCAGCCATCTCGGTTGTCCCCTTCTCCTCCTGCCCCTCATCCCTCCCAGCATCAGAGTCTTTTCCAATGAGTCAACTCTTCGCATGAGGTGGCCAAAGTATTGGAGTTTCAGCTTTAGCATCATTCCTTCCAAAGAAATCCCAGGGCTGATCTCCTTCAGAATGGACTGGTTGGATCTCCTTGCAGTCCAAGGGACTCTCAAGAGTCTTCTCCAACACCACAGTTCAAAAGCATCAATTCTTTGGCTCTCAGCCTTCTTCACAGTCCAACTCTCACAACCATATATGACCAGTGGAAAAACCATAGCCTTGACTAGACGGACCTTTGTTAGCAAAGTAATGTCTCAGCTTTTCAATATGCTATCTAGGTTGGTCATAACTTTTCTTCTTTTCCTCTAAGGAGTAAGCATTTTTTAGTTTCATAGCTGCAGTCACCATCTACAGTGATTTTGAAGCCCAAAAAAATAAAGTCTGACACTCTTAATTATTCCTAAATCCTAAACTCAGCAAACTTCTTTTGCCATAAATATTTCTCTCACAAAGAGTTATCAAAAACAATCCTTCCCATGGCCTCAAGCTACAGCCTACTTGCTCATCCTGTGACATTCTTTGTAAAGATCCTTGAACAAACGTCAATGGTTACTTTATAGATTATTTTCTGGGTGCAACTGCAGAAGGCTTTGTGCTTTCTCATGCTTCTCTCAAGCACCTTAACATTCTTTCCAGTCAACTCAACTGAAGAAAGGAAAGAACAAGTCAGAATCACAAGGCCTAAGTACTTCATCCCGAGGCCGTGCCTGCGAGATAAGGAGAGGGGGTTGGGGCCATGCCTCCATTTTGTCAGTAATGCCTAATGCGGCTCCCAACACATAAGAAAGAAGAAATCATTTTGTTGGTTCCTAAAATAAAGATTATCACAATAAGCATCTATTTAAATGTAATCATATGGTGATGTTTTACATCTATTAATATACCATATGAGATGATTTCATCTTTTCCCTGCTTTGTAAGCTCAAAGAAGGCAAGGAATAACAGTACTTCTTAAATTTGTTTACTGATATGCTGCAGAGTCTATAATACATGGTCAATCAATAGTCATTGAATGATTGACTAATTGAGAGCACCCTAAAATCTACCTCATGGTGTGTGACTACAGCACTTTTAATTAACAGATCTGTTGACGTTTTGATTCATTAAAGTGTATCAGCTGTGTTTTCAGTATGCCATGCTCAGTTTGATCTTCAAGTTGCCAGAAGGGCTCCATGTAATATTTTAAGTTGTGTGAATCAATAGCTTACTGTTGCACTCAAGACCGAAAACCATATCGCACATGGTCACTAAATGATTTGAAACATGCATATGTCTAAGAGCCAGAAAATAATTGAAATTTGTAAGCAACATAGGATTAAAGACTAAAGGAGGAAATTTCCCTTGTCTTTAGTTGGGCAGAAATCTAGTTTCAATGAGTGATTTTTATTTTTCCTATTTCTATAGTGTCAGAATACATTAGCCACAGTAAGTACCTCAATCTTTGTCCATTTTTAGGCTAGTGAATATAGAAGACCAGACTGTTCTGAAGTATCATAAAATCCATATTCTGAAAATTTAGAGTTGTACTGTGATTTTTATTCCACGTATGGCTCCTAAACCATTCTTGTCTGTTACAGAATAGGCTCCATGGACCCAGATGGTGAAAAGCTCTAGCAAATTGGCAAGCCACATCCAGTTTTGAAATCCAAACTTATTTGTCTATCAAATATTTTTTCTTCATTATAGCAGCAGCAAATGCTCAAGAAAAGATATTTTGAAATGTTATGAAAAAGATTTTAAAATTTCTTGTAAAGTCTAATAACAGTATCTTTAAATAAAGTTTAGTTTACATTTTGAGTAACATGAACAAAAAAAAAATAAAAGTAAATATTTTATATACAAATTACTGATAAGAAATATAATTTCCAAATAGTTTAAACTTGAAAACTTGAAAGATAACTTTAAACTTGAAAGATTAAAATAAAGCTTCTGAAGAAGGTGTAGTTATTTTTGTATTATTGTTGTTGTTGTTCAGTCACTCAGTTGTTTCCAACTCTCTGTGATCTCATGAACTGCAGTACAGCAGGCTTCCCTGTCCTTCAGCATCTCCTGGACTATGCTCCAATTCATGTCCATTGAGTCAGTGATGCCATGGATCCATCTCATCTTTTGTTGTCCACTTCTCCTCCTTCTTTCAATCTTTCCCAGCATCAAGGTCTTTTCCAGAGAGTTGGCTCTTTGCATCCCATCTTCACGTCAGCATCTTTGCATGGGCTAATGTATTGGAGCTTCAGCTTTAGCATCAATCCTTACAATGAATATTCAGTATTCCCTAATGGAAATAAAACATGAAACATACTAAAGGTTGATTTCCTTTAGGATTGACTGTGCTTTATTTTAATCTCCTTGCAGTCCAAGGGAGTCTCAAAAATCTTCCCCAGCACCACAGTTCAAAGGCATCAAATTTTTGGCACTCAGCCTTTTTTATTGTCTGGCTCTCATAACTATGGGAAAAACCATAGCTTTGACTATATGGACCATTGTAGGTAAAGTAATGTCTCTGCTTTTTAATATGCTATCTAGGTTTGTCATTGTGTTTCTTCCAAGGAACAAATGTCTTTTAATCTTGTGACTGCAGTCACTGTGTGCAGTGATTTTGGAGCCCAAGAAAGTAAAGTCTGTCACTGTTTCCACTGTTTTGCCATCTATTTGCAGTGAAGAGATGGAACTAGATGCCATGAGCTTCATTTCTTGAATATTGAGTTTAAAACCAGCTTTTTCACTTTCCTCTTCACCTTTATCAAGAGGCTGTTTAATTCCTCTTCACTTTCTGCCATAAGGGTGGTGTCATCTGCATATCTCAGGTTACTAATATTTCTCCCAGCAATCTTGATTCCAGCGTGTGTTTCATTCAGCCCAGCATGATGTACTCTGCATATAAATTAAATAAGCAGGGTGACAATGTATATCCTTGACATACTCCTTGTCCAACTTGGAACCAGTCCATTGTTCAAGGCTATGGTTAGACTGGACATGGGTCCAGTCTGTTGCTACTTGATCTACATACAGGTTTCTCAGGAGGCAGGTAAGGTTGTCTGGTATTCCCATCTCTTGAAGAATTTTCTACAGCTTATTGTGGTCCACACAGTCAAAGGCTTTAGCATAGTCAATGAAGCAGATGTTTTTCTGGAATTCTCTAGCTATTTCTGTGATGCAATAGATGTTGGGCATTAGCTCTGGTTCCTCTGCCTTTTCTAAATCCAGTTTGTACATGATGAAGTTTTTAGTTCTCATGCTGTTGAACACTTGCTAGAAGGATTTTGAACATTCCTTTGCTAGCATGTGAAATGAGTGCAGTTGTACGGTAGCTTGAACATTCTTTGGCATTGCTCTTTTTTCTTACATGTTTTTATTTGTAATCCATTTCTATTCCCAGAAACTTAAGGTACTATATCGTAAAAGAAATATAATACCATCATCTTTTAATAAAGAAAATAATAAATACCAATAAAATAATAATATAGATGTCTAAAATAGTATTAATACATTTATATACATCACTTCTGCATCTGTTCAGTTCAGTTCAGTTGCTCAGTCATGTCCGACTCTTTGTGACCCCATGAATCGCAGCATGCCAGGCCTCCCTGTCCATCACCAACTCCCAGAGTTCACCCAAACTCATGTGCATTGAGTAGGTGATGCCATCCAGCCACCTCATCTTCTGTCATCCCCTTCTCTNAAGAAATAGCAAAACAGTGCATGCAGTTTCATTTTAAATGACAATATCTATAAATCTGAATTCAGTTTGAAACAAATTGAAATGCAATCTCCTTTCCAGTATTAACTCATATACATGTTATCATTAAAGAAATGCATTAAGAAGGAAAGAAAGACAAATTCACACAGGCTTTGAGCTGCTGGTTTTTGTGAGGCACTGTGATAGGTGCTTAAGTAAATGCATTTAGAACAAGAAAGCTCTAAGCTAGCTACTGGCTATAGATCAAAAATAATAAAGCTGAAATTTAGAAGCATAACATTTTTCATTAATTAAATATATTTAATAAGAACCTTTTATTTACTAAGCATTGTTCTGCTCTTATGGAATTTACTGCATGGAAAGAACAGTAAGATATTAATAACTAGTGATATTATTTATATGTAAACATTTGTATATAGTATAAGCTTCCCAGGTGGCTCAGTAGTAAAAAATTCACCTGTCAATGCAGAATATGCAAGAGATGCAGATTCAAACCCTGGGTCAGGAAGATCCTATGGAGTAGGAAATGGCAACCCACTCCAGTATTCTTGCCTGAAAAATCCTTTAGAAAGAAGAACCTAGTGGGCTACAGTCCATGGGATCACAAAGAGTTGGGCATGACCAAGTGATTAAACACACACGAGCACACACAATACAATGTAAAAGTGAGAATGGTGCTATCTGAGCCTGACAAAGAGTATGGGTTACAAAAATTCCTTCAAAAATCGAAAGGTGAATTGAGAAGTGAAAGGCCAATGGAAACTAATGGAGGATAATGGGTATATTGTAGGCACAAAGAGTAGTGTGTGACAAGTGCTTGCAATAAAATAAAAACATAGCTTAATTAAAGTTCTGAAAGAGATATTGTGGTGTTAGAGTCTAAGGAATGAATAAAGTTAAAACACCAAGACTGCATAAGTAAAACATGAATGCTGCTTAGGTAATTTGTAATAGTGTTTTTATTTTTCCCAAATAGAAGAAAAATAAATTCCAGGACGTTAAGCATTAAAAACTGCAGATTAACATGGAACATATTATTTCAACAGTTTAGGGAGGGATTTTAGAGGAGAATGAAATTGAAATTTGAATGCCAATTTTGAAGTAGATCCAATCATAAATTCATAATATCCTGGAATATGAGAGCAGCATGAAAAGTAAATACATATAAGAAACATGCCAAAGTAATAAAAAAACAGAGTTTAGGAATGAAAAGATGAAAAAATCTGAGAAATCATTTATTAGATATGACATACCGTTTTCATGAATTCTGAATTATGGCATATTCAACCTCAAAATCTGTAGTGAATGAGATGCCTAGAGGTTTGGTAGAAAGTATAAATGAACAAATAAAGAAAGAAGTATAATGAATAATTTAAGTTTCTAATTATTAAGGATTAAAAAAAAAATCAGATGTTTAGTGGTTTGCAGACCACAATGGGAAGCAAAAAGAACATCAATGTGACACCAGCTTTTACAGATTTAGTGCCTAATTAATTCATCATGTATTGAAGGTCTCTCATTCTCCACTCCACAGAAATTCATGCCAGATTCTCACCTATTCTGAGAGTTTGGCATTTATTTTTCAGTGAACCACACACTACAGTCATTTGTGCACTCATTTAAGAAATGTATACCAATAAGAATACTTTATGCCAGCTATGGTGTGAATCACTGGGAGCACAATAATATAAACAAAGGGTGAGTCACCCTACAGATTCAAAGAGTATATAATTATTTTTATTGTATCTTAAAAATGAAATGTGCATAAAAATTCCCTGGGGAACTTATTTAAAATGCAGAATTTTGAGTCCTTTGTTCACTGATTAAATGTGCCAGGTGGGTAAAAATATGTCTGAATTTTTGCAATCAGCAATTGAGTTGATTTTGATGCCTGTGGTTCAGAGAAATCCTGAATAAGTGGATAGTTCTCTCCAATAAGACCAACAACAACAACAACAACAAAAACCAGTTTTTTTAGCAGAAAATGTATTTTTCTCATTCTATTTTGACTACAATGTATGCATATTTTCAGTCTCTTTTTTGAAATATTAAGTCCATGGAGTTCAAGAGTGAGCAAATGTTAAAAGTCTCTTCACTCAAGATCTCCCAAATTTTGTACAAATGATGTGAGCAATACTCACTTCTTGTATGAGGTTACTGGGAATCGCTTAAACTAATCAGTGTGATTGTCTTAGTTGTGAGAAAATGACTTGGTGAGACTAATAACAAAGAATTGAGGATATTTTATGATTATTATTTTTAATGTTTAAGTAAAGGAGATCTCCCTACATGGAAGATGGAGTGATCTTCATTTCTGAATCCTGGAAAGTGTAGATATTGGATATCCATGATGTTAGCAAAAATGAGTGTGAAACTTGTACAGGGAAAAAGGCAAAACCAAGAGAATTTTAATGATATACTTAACTCTGTCTTCTGTTGTGTGATCATATAAATCCCCTATTTTTTTTTTTTTCAGCAAACTGGCTATTGTAGTTGATAACAGATAATAGTAATTTAGAGTTTTGAACTCTCTGTGTTAGATTTTTATTATCTTGTGATTTTTCATAAGTTATGAAAATTAGGAATACTTCCCTAATTGACAGAATGCAACAAAGAATCACTTACATTATTTTTACCATTTCTTATCCTTGCTTTCATTCATGCATAATGAAGTCTTCTTTTATAAATTTAGACTATATTGGAATGGTAACAAACATTAGCTAGTTTTTTTTAATCTAACAAATCTATACTCTGTCATAGAAGATCACGAGTTTTTTTAATAATGAGTACAAATCTATTGTACTATCAGTTCAGTTCAGTCGCTCTGTTGTGTCCAACTCTTTGTGACCCCATGAATGGCAGCATGCCAGGCCTCCCTGTCCATCACCAACTCCTGGAGTTCACTCAGACTCACGTCCATCAAGTCAGTGATGCCATCCAGCCATCTCATTCTCGGTCGTCCCCTTCTTCTGCCCCCAATCCCTCCCAGCATCACAGTATTTTCCAATGTGTCAACTCTTCACATGAGGTGGCCAAAGTACTGGAATTTCAGCTTTAGCATCATTCCTTCCAAAGAAATTCCAGGGCTGATCTCCTTCAGAATGGACTGGTTGGATCTCCTTGCATTCCATGGGACTCTCAAAAGTCCTCTCCAACACCACAGTTCAAAAGCATCAGTTCTTCGGCGCTCAGCCTTCTTCACAGTCCAACTCTCACATCCATACATGACCACTGGAAAAACCATAGCCTTGACTAGAAGGACCTTAGTCAGCAAAGTAATGTCTCTGCTTTTGAATATGCTATCTAGGTTGGTCATAACTTTTCTTCCAAGGAGTAAGCGTCTTTTAATTTCATGGTTGCAGTCACCATCTGCAGTGATTTTGGAGCCCCCAAAAATAAAGTCTGACACTGTTTCCCCATCTATTTCCCATGAAGTGATGGGACCAGATGCCATGATCTTTGTTTTCTGAATGTTGAGCTTTAAGCCAACTTATTCAAAGTAGATAGATTAGATAAGAAATATTATTTTTACTTTAATCAAGACATAAGAGAAATTCAGTAAGGAAACTAAGTTGATGATCATGGAAACAGAGACAGTGAAAGGACCATAGATTGAGGAGATCATCTAATGACTGAACTACATATTAAGTGTTAAATATTAGTTTCTCAGTCAATATCTTCCTCAGTGGCCAATGCAAAGACATAGAGGAAAACAATAGAATGGGAAAGACTAGAGATCTCTTCAGGAAAATTAGAGATACCATGGTAACATATCCTGCAAAGATGGGGCACAATAAAGGACAGAAATGGTATGTATCTGAAAGAAACATAAGACATTAAGAAGAGGTTGCAAGAATACACAGAAGAACTATATGAAAGAGATCTTCATGACACAGATAAGGACGATGATGTGATCACTCTCCTAGAGCCAGATATCTTGGAATGGGAAGTCAAGTGGGCCTTAGGAAGCACCACTGTGAACAAAGCTAGTGGCGGTGATTAAATTCCAGTTGAGCTATTTCAAATCCTGAAAGATGATGATGTGAAAGTGCTGCATTCAATATCCCCCAAATTTGGAAAATTCATCAGTGGCCACAGCCCTGGAAAAGGTCCGTTTTATTCCAATCCCAAAGAAAGGCAATGCCAAAGAATGTTCAAACTACTGCACAATTGCACTCATCTTACATGCTAGCAAAATAATGCTCAAAATTCTCCAAGTGAGGGTTCAGCAGTACGTGAATTTAGAAAAGGCAGAGAAATGAGAGATCAAATTGCCAACATCCGTTGAATCATCAAAAAAGCAAGATAGTTTCAGAAAAAAAACATCTACTTATGCTTTATTGACTGTGTCAAAGGCTATGACTGTGTGGATTGCAACAAACTGTGGAAAATTCTTAAAGAGATGGGGAATACCAGACCACCTTATCTGCCTCCTGAGCAATTTGTATGCAGGTCAGGAAACAATAGTTAGAACTGGACATGGAACAACCGACTGGTTCCAAATTGGGAAAGGAGTACTTCAAGGCTGTATGTTATCACCCTGCATATTTAACTTCTATACAAAGAAACTATGTGAAATGCTGGGCTGGATGAAGCACAAGCTGGATTCAAGATTTCTGTGAGAAATTTCAATAACCTCAGATATGCAAATGACATCACACTTATAGCAGAAAGCAAAGAAGAACTAAATAACCTCTTGATGAAAGTGAAAGAGGAGAGTGAAAAAGTTGGCTTAAAACTCAACATTCAGAAAACTGAGAGTATGACATCTGGTCCCATCACTTCATGGCAAATAGTTGGAAAAACAATGGAAACAGTGATAGATTTTTCTTGGGCTCCAAAATCACTGTAGATAGTGACTGTAGCATGAAAGTAAAAGATGCTTGCTGCTTGAAATAAACACTATGACCAACCTAGATAGCATATTAAGCAGAAATATTACTTTGCTGACAGGGTCCATCTAGTCAAAGCTATGGTTTTTCCAGTAGTCATTTATGGATGTGAGATTTGGACCATAAAGAAAGCTGAGTATACATGAATTCATTCTTTTGAACTGTGACGTTGGAGAAGATTTTTGACAGTCCCTTGGACTGCAAGAGATCAAACCAGTCAATCCTAAATGAAATCAGTCCTGAATATTCATTGGAGGGACTGTTGCTGAAGCTGACGCTCCAATACTTTGGCCACCTGATGCAAACAGCTGACTCATTTGAAAAGACCCTGATGCTGGGAACGATTGAAGGCAGGAGGAGAAGGGACAGAAAGGCAGGAGGAGATGGCATCACCGACTAGATGCATATAAGTTTAAGCAAGATCCAGGAGTTGGTGATGAAGAAGGAATCCTGGTGTGCTGCAGTCCATGGGGTTGAAAAGAGTCGGACACACCTGAGTGACTAATTGAACTGAGATTGGTTAAGGGGAAGTACTGAGAAATTTTTCTAATAAAATGTTCCCTCATCTGTTGATTAGCATATCATATAACTTTTTTTCTAAAACCACTTACAATACATTATTTATTATTCTCTCTCTCTCTCTCTCTTTTTTTTTTTTTTTTTTTTTGGTCAAACAGAAATTCAAGTCAACTTTCTATATCAATCTAAGAACAGAATTAAACTATATGGATTTTTCTTGTCATTTTTTAGTTGTCTAGAACCTTGATACACAAAGGGTGTGATCCATGAACCCACAATATCACCAATATCTGGAGACTTAATATAAGAAAATAATTTCATCTCTTTCCCCAAACCTCTTGAATTAGAATCTACCTATTAACATAACACCTATGTGATTTGTATGCATATTAAATTTTAAGAAGCACTATGATAGAGGTCCTTCCTAGATTTTGTTCCTTAAATTCTATAATTCAAAAGTTTGAAGCCTTTTGGTAGGGAGGGGAGTGAAATCTAAAATATTCTTTAGATAATGTGTGCTTCCCTCGTGTCTTAGCGGTAAAGAATTTGCCTACCAATGTAGAAGACAAGAGTTTGACCTCTGGTTTGGCAAGATCCCCTGGCAAAGGAAATGGCAACCCACTCCAGTATTCTTGCCTGTAAAGTCTCATGGTCAGAGGGGCCTGGTGGGCTACACTCAATGGGATCTCAAAGAGTCAGACAGCTTAGTGACTAAACAGTAACTGCCCAACATAAACATTTTAAAAAGTGTACTTCATCATATGTTTATATCCCTAATAACCCAAAATAATCACAGTTTCTTACTTGGAGCATCATAGCTCATCAGATAATGAGTTAAACATTTAAGTAGTAAACCTAATTTTCACCTCCCTCCAAAACAGGCTTTCATATGTCTAATTAATAAAGTTTAAGAAAATCAGTAAAGCCTTGAAGGAGATGATTAACCCTGGAAATTGAACACCTGTCTGTTACCTCATAACTTCTAGCCTGTGATAGATAAACTGGGCCAGATTACTATTCAGAAGCCGAACCCTATAGCTATGAATGCTTTCATTTCAATCTAACTTGTCAACCACAGATTGCTTTTTTTTTAACAAACTCATTATCAATCTTACATAATATGTTGCCAAATCATTACTTGCACCATTACTGATTAAAATTTGCCACTTTGATGTGCATAGATTATTTATCATTAGACTTGATGGGAAGGTTTGAATGTAGTCTCATATGGTTCTACGCTGAGAAATTTCTAATTGCATAATTATTAAAGTGGGCATCTTGCCATGAGAATACCAAAATTACTTCAAGAGCTCAAGCACAGCCTTATACCTAAAACAGTACAAACACACACACACATACATAGACAAACACACTGATTAGAATTCAATTTATATACCAAATTATATGTGCAACAGAGGCACTTTATATACAATATGTAAGCATGTTCTAAAAAGCTAGGATTAAATTTGTTACATTTCTATATTTAAACTGTAAGACATTGCCATTTTAAATGCACAGAAGAAACAACAAAAGGAATAACTGAGGATTAGAGGAATATTTTAAATTTTGACATTTAATTTTATTAGTAGAATAAGATTGGTAAAAAAAAAATATATTGAGCACTCTGTCTTCAATTTTTAGTAGAAATTTAACCATTTCTATTTTAATTTTAGAATATAATCCTTTTATTTGTATGATTTTTAAGTTTTCTACAGTCGTTTACTATCTCAATACTCTAAATATGATAAATCTTTTGCATTATTTGACTTAATGCATATAACAATTTATTGTATATCAGGCTATCTTCAAGATGTATTGAGAATTCAGTTATTTCTCTACCTTTACTATTATTACCCTAATCCAAGCACTTGTAACCTCCACTAAAACCACCTTCATAAATCTATGCTCCACCCTAGAGAGTCCAAAACCTTTGATGTCCAAAGGCACCTTTTGCCTTGAGGCACCTTCCTTATTTTGCAATGTAAAGGCAAAGGCTTCGTATCACATTTAGGCTAATATTCAAATTATTTACCATAGCTTAGTGTGTATAAAATTTAGTAATAGCTGTTTCACTATCTTCACCCTAATTTGTTTGCTCAGTCCAAATCTACCATATTTCTATTCCTTGAATAGTCCAAGTTTAGAGTGAACTTTGAGTATTTACACTTGCTGCTTTTCCTGGCTTAAATTTACTTCCAGACCTTTTCCCTACACTTCCTTCTAGTTTCTGTTCAACTGTTATCTCTTCAAAAAAGCACCTTATCCAACTACTCCCACCAATCTTAATCCCTTTACTTTACTTTGTGTGTGTGAAATCGCTCAGTCTTTTCCATCTCTTTGCAACCCCATGGACTATAGCCTACTAGGCTTCTCAGTCCATGGGATTCTCCAGGCAAAAATACTGGAGTTGGTTACCATTTCCTTCTCCAGGGGATCTTCCCAACCCAGGGATCAAACCCAGGTCTCCCGCATTGGTTTTCACCATTTGGTAACTAAAACTGTAATACAGATTTGTTTAAATATATGGTAATTTTCTGTCTACCTCTGAAAAATGTAACACCATGAGGGCAGGAATTTGCCTCTTTTGTTCTTTTAGTGGCTAAAAACACTGTTATATATGCATGCATGTATGTATTTATTTAACAATTAAGAGACTATAAGATAGATAGTATCTGCTAATTCTGCCACAGACAAATTGTATGACTCTGGGCAGTTCAGTTCAATTCAGTTCAGTCACTCAGTTGTGTCTGACTCTTTGTGACCCCATGAACTGCAGCACGTCAGGCCTCCCTGTTCATCACCATCTCCCAGAGTTCACTCAGACTCATGTCCATCGAGTCCGTGATGCCATCCAGCCATCTCATTCTCGGTTGTCCCCTTNTTTGAAGGGGATCATGGTAAGAACTGTTATAGATGCTCTAGTGTATATCCTCAACTCAATATATAGCATAGTATAAAGATGATGATAAATACCAAAAATACTACTGTTATTACCAGCTATTACTGCTACCACCATTATGATAATTATTACTACAATATATTGAGCTCTCACTGTATACCAGCTCTGAAATGTGTAATTGTCATAAAGTACAATCTCATTTTTAGACGTCAAAAAATTTAACAAGTTGTAGAATAACTGATACATCGATGAAATGATAGTGATGAGAATAAAGCTTAAAAATATATATATATATTTAAGAATAAGAATTCAGTTAGCTAAAATACACCATATAATGAAGATTTCATCATTTTAACTTATATGATGCCACCAGCATGCTTCAAATTATAAAGATTCATGATGACTATCAATGTGACTGAATCACTGTAGAAACCACAAAAGACTAACTTTAAACAGTGGATGTTCTTTGCTAACAATATAAAAATTTTATGGTTCATTTGTTTTCCTTTATTATAGACAAATAAACCTGTCATTAATTTAATATTCTATTATAAAATACAGAAATACCCTAATTTCCTTATTGAAGATATCAGAGAAGTATTGTATAAGTTTGTAGTATTATTCAGCTTTATTTTGTTCATTTTAATACTGTTTTTATTCAATTTTTCTGTTGCAGAAGTGGAATTGCTTTACATATTGCATAGTTTGAAATAAAATTAGAGGTGATGTCTTAATTTTTTCCTTATCTCAAAATATTCATGTTGCTATCTTTTAATAGGAAATATTTTATAAAATCATTTTCTTTGCTAGGTACTGATTACAGACTGAAAAGAAAATAGGAAAGAGAGGGAAATACAGAAATTCATTTTATTATTTCTCCCATTATTTCAATTGGTAAATTCATTTATCAGAAGAAGTGAATTATTTGGGTTTGTAAAATAATGAAACAGTTTTCTCTCAGTATCACAACTTTTAAAAAATTATTAAAATAGAATAATATATAAATAATCCTATATGCACTTGCTATTAGTTGCTTTATAAAAATTTATTGGACATGCCTTTAAATGAAGACTTTAGAATTTACCCATTGTTATATATTATTGTACCTTTTAAACACACATATCTATCTTTATATTCCACATTGCTTTGATGCTCAGATTTTTTCTTTTTTCTGCATTCCCAGGCAACACAGATGCTACTTTGTTTCATTCTTTTTTGAGGAACTTTAAGCATAAGAGAAAATTTGGCAAAGAGATAAGACTAAAGGGAGTGAATTATTCTGTCAGCTCATGAATTTCTCAATGGGGATCCATCTAACGGAATCCTTACTGTTATGGTCATGTTGGCATATTTTATTTCATATATCTATCTAAATAAATTCAATATATTTTGAAAATATATATATTTTAGAAAATTGGAGTATTGCTTTAAACAAATATACAGTTTTTAATAAGTAATAGCAACTATACCACACACATGTGTCCAAAGAATAATTTAAGGAGTAAACGAATGTTTGAAAGAACTATCACTATGCATTTGTGTGTGTGTGTGTGTGTGTGTGTGTGTGTGTGTGTGTGCACATGTTCAGTCATGTCTGGCTCCATGTACTCTAGCCCTAACAGGCTTCTCTGTCCCTGGGATTTCCTAGGCAAGAATACTGGAGTGAGTTGCTATTTCCTTTTCCAGGGGAATCTTCCCAGTCCAGGGACAGGGACTGAACCAGCATCTCCTATGTCTCCCATATTGACAGGCAGATTCTTTATCACTGAGTCTTATTGTTGTTGTAACAAATGACCACAAGATGAATGACTTAAAATGATATATGTTTACTATCTTGCATTTATGAAGATCAGAATTCCTAAATGAGTTACAGTCAAGATATTGAAGAATACCAACATTGAACTACTCAATCCTAAAGGAAATTAACCATTTGTGGATCACAATAAACTGTGGAAAATTTTGAAAGATGGAAATACCAGACCACCTGACCTGCTTCTTGAGAAATCTGTATGCAGGCCAGGAAGCAACAGTTAGAACTGGACATGGAACAACAAACTGGTTCCAAATAGGAAAAGGAGTACGTCAACTCTGTATATTGTCACCCTGCTTATTTAACTTCTATTCAGAGTACATCATGAGAAATGCTGGGCTGGAAGAA
>SJYV01051076.1:117975-138831 GCA_006410875.1 Neotragus pygmaeus
TTGACCAGTTTTCCCAGCACCACTTGTTAAAGAGATTGTCTTTAATCCATTGTATATTCTTGCCTCCTTTGTCAAAGACAAGGTGTCCATAGATGTGTGGATTTATCTCTGGGCTTTCTATTTTGTTCCATTGATCTATATTTCTGTCTGTGTTGCCAGTACCATACTGTCTTGATGACTGTGGCTTTGTAGTAGAGCCTGAAGTCAGGCAGGTTGATTCCTCCAGTTCCATTCTTCTTTCTCAAGATTGCTTTGGCTATTCGAGGTTTTTTGTATTTCCATACAAATCTTGAAATTATTTGTTCTAGCCCTGTGAAAAATACCGCTGGTAGCTTGATAGAGATTGCATTGAATCTGTATATTGCTTTGGGTAGTATACTCATTTTCACTATATTGATTCTTCCATTCCATGAACTTGGTATATTTCTCCATCTATTAATGTCCTCTTTGATTTCTTTCACCAGTGTTTTATAGTTTCATAGTTTATAGAGGCTGCCCATGTTCTTGAGGCATTGTTCTATTTCCTGATCCTCAGCGCTGCCTCTCTCACTGCTATTTCTCTGGTTTTCTCTTCTCTTTTAATGTAATCACCTTAGTGACATTAGACCCACTGGGAAAATCATGGATCATTTCATTATTTTAAAGGCAGTTGATCAGCATTCTTAGTTCCATCTGCAACTTTAGTTTCTTCCTTTACCATTGGATATGGAAATCTTTGGGAAAGCCATAACTTTGCCTACCATACTATTATATGATACTGTATACTAATAAGTAACTTGAAAGGGAGACAGACCTTGAAAGGGAGAGTTTTGGAGATTATGAGAATTTTATACTGTATTTTAAATGAAAGTAAACTAAAGAATTTAAGCAAGAGAAACATCAGTGATTCAATTTCTCTCTTTAAAGGGTTGCTTGTATGTAATGTATACAATTAATAGGAGTTTAGAATGGATTTTGTAGTGAATTTCATGAAAAACGTGAGAAAAAGAAAAATTAACAGAGCACAGATCCTCAGGTAGCTCAATCAAATTTTGGACTCCCACTTAACCTGCTAAATACCCTTGGGAAATTCTCTGTTCCCTTATGTGTAAATTGAGGATGATAGTGGTCCCAAACTCTTAGTTTTTGCTTTTATTTTTTAATAAAACTAAGGTAGTGCATGTAAATAACTTAAAGTATTAGTATATGATTCCCTTAATAAATATTAGTTTTACAAGATTTTGGAGGTAAAGCTTACAGAATGACTAAATGTGATTTTAAGACAAAATTGAAAATGACTTCTAAATTTCTGAAAATCAAGGCTTTTTTAAAGCTAAATACTAGAGTTGGAGAATATATGATTAAGTCCTCCAAGCATTTGTTTTTTTACTGTGACGCTGGCAAGAATTTCAACAACAATGTTGAGAAAAAAAGTGCATGTAACTACTGTTGCTCAAATACCAGTTTGAAATTGAGCAGAAAATCATCGTATGTTCAGTTCAGTTCAGTGTATCAGTTGTGTTTGACTCTAAGCAGTTCCATGGAATGCAGCACACCAGGCTTCCCTGTCTAGCACCAACTTGTGGACCTTGCTCAAACTCATGACCATCGAATTGGTGATGTCATTCAGCCATCTCATCCTCTGTCATTCCCTTCTCCTCCTGGCTTCAATCTTTCTCAGCATCAGGGTCTTTTCCAGTGAATCAGTTCTTCTCATCAGGTGGGCAAAGTGTTGTGATTTCAACTTCAGCAAGAGTCCCTCAAACGAATATTCAGGATTGATTTCCTTTAGGATTGACTGGTTTGATTTCCTTGCAGTTGAAGGGGCTCTCAAGAGTCTTCTCCAACATCACAGTTCAAAAGCATCAATTCTTCAGTGCTCACCTTTCTTTATGGTCCACCTCTCACATCCATATGTGACTACTGAGAAAACCATAGCTTGACTAGACAGACCTTTGTTGGCAAAGCACTGTCGCTGCTTTTTAATATGCTCCCTGGGTTGGTCATAGCTTTTCTTCCAAGGAGCAAGTGTCTTTTAATTTCATGGATTCAGTCACCATCTGCAGTGGTTTTGAAGCCCCAAAATATAATGTCTCAATGTTTCCATTGTTTCACCATCTATTTTCGATGAAGTAATGGGACCACATGCCAAGGTCTTAGTTTTTTGAATGTTGAGTTATAAGCCAACTTTTTCACTCTCTTCTTTCACTTTTAGCAAGAGGCTCTTTAGTTTTTATTCACTTTCTGACATAAGAGTGATGTCATCTGCATATCTGAGGTTATTGATATTTCTCCCAGAAATCTCAATTCTACGTTGTGATTCATCCATCACATTTCACATGAATTGCTTTGCATAAGTTAAATGAGCAGGGTGACAATATACATCCTTGACATATACCTTTCCCAATTTGGAACCAGTCCGTTGTTACATGCCCAGTTCTAAATGTTCCTTCTTGACTTGCATACAGATTTCTCAGGAGGCAGGTAAGGTAGTCTGGTATTTCCATCTCTTGAAGAATTTTCCAGTTTGTTGTGATCCACACAGTCTAAGGCTTTGGCATAGTCAATAAAGCAGATGTTTTTCTGGAACTTTATTGCTTTTTCTATAATGCAATGGATGTTTGCAATTTGAAATCTGGTTCCTATCACTCTTCTAAATCCAGGTTGACCATCTGGAAGTTCACGGTTCACATATTGTTGAAGCCTCACTTGGAGAATTTTGAGCATTACTCTGCTAGACTGTGAGATGAGAGCAGCTGTGCAGTAGTTTGAACATTTTTGGGCATTGTCTTTATTAGGGATTGGAATTAAAACTGATCTTTTCCAGTCCTGTGGCCACTGCTGAGTTTTCCAAATTCACTGACATATTGAGTGCAGCACTTTCACAGCATCATCTTTTAGGATTTGAAATAGCTCAACTGGAGTTTTATCACCTCAACTAGGTTTGTTCATAGTTATGCTTCCTAAGGCCCACTTGAATCACATTCCAGGATATCTGGCTCTAGTGAGTGATCACATCATCGTGGTTATCTGGGTCATGAAGATCTTATTTGTATAGTTCTTCTGTGTATTCTTGCCACCTCATCTTACTCTCTTCTGCTTCAGTTAGGTCCATACCATTTCTGTCTTTTATTGTGACCAATTTTGCATGAAATGTTCTGTTTGGTATCTCTAATTTTCTTGAAGATATCTCTAGTCCATCCCATTCTATTGTTTTCCTCTATTTCTTTGCATTGGTCACTGAGGAGGGCTTTCTTACCTCTCCTTGCATTCTTTGGAAATCTGCATTCAGATTCTTATATCTTTCCTTTTCTCCTTTGCCTTTAGGTTCTCTTTGTGTTTTGGTTTATGACAATTCTGTCTTTGTTCTTATAAAAGCTACTATATTTTGTAACATGCACCATTATTCTTGTACCATACAGAAAAAATAATAAATAACATTTTCAAGTATAATTATGACATACCATTCATCTAATAACGAATTACCTTTTTGATGTTAAAAGTGTGAAGGAAATTTATAGCTCAAAGTCAATATAATAGAGTTGACTATTTTTGAGACTTTGTGGAGATGAAATCATCTGGGTAAGCAGTCAGAGTAAAAAATGAATGTCTTGAGGAAATATGATGTTAGAGATGAGGTGGAGGAATAAGAGATGAAGAAATTATAGGTTTAGTCAATTTTTATTTGATCTTAGCTGTCAGTGGGAGGGAGTTGGAAGAGAACATGCTATCCAGTGAATCTTCTTTTCTTTTCTTTTCTAAATGTGGAAGCAACCGTCCACATTTGAATTTTGAAGATTTATTAAAAGGAATGAGTGCTTTTCCACAATATGTTTGTCACCAAACCATGTGTGTCATGAAGACCGCTGCTAAATCTAAAATGGGAAAGGAAATAACTCATATCAGCACCATCATAATTGGACAATTAGACTCTGGCAGGTCTACCACAACTAGACATCTGATCTACAGATATAAGATCAACACAACCACGATCAAAAAATATTGAGAAGGAGGCTGCTGAGATGGGAAAGAGCTTATTCTAGGTTTCCTGGGTCTTGGATAAACTGAAAGCTGAAACTGAGCTTGGTATCACCATTGATAGAAATCTCCCTGTGAAAATTAAAGACCAGCAATATTATGTGACTATTATTGATGCCTCAAGATACAGAGACTTTATAAAAAAATATGATTACAGGCACATCTCAAACTGACTGTGTAGTGTCCTGATGGCTGCTGATGGTGATGGTGAATTTGAATCAGATATCTCCAGGAATGAACAGATTATGAGCATGCTCCTCTGGCTTACACACTGGGAGTGAAACAATTAATTGTTAGAGTCAACAAGATGGGTCCACTGAGCCACCCTATAGGTAAAAGAAATACAATAAAATCTTTAAGGAAGTTAACACCTATATTAAGAAAATTGGCTACAAATGCAACACAGCATTATTTGTGCCAATTTTTATTTGTAATTGTGGCATGCTGGAACCTACTGGAACCAAGTGTTAACATGTCTTGGTTCAAGGGATAAAAAGCTACCCATAATAGTGGCAATGCCTGTGGAACTATGCTACCTGAAGCTCTAGATTGCATCCTGCCACCAGCTCATCGAAATGTTAAACCCTTCTATCCGCTCTCGTTGTTGTTGTTGTTCAGTCACTCAGTCATGTCTGACTCTTTGCAACTCCGTGGACTCCAGCATGACAGGCTTCCTTGTCCTTCACTATCTCCTGGAGTTTGCTCAAACCCATGTCCATTGATTCAGAGATGCCATCCAACCATCTCATCCTATTATCCCCTTCTCCTTCTGCCTGCAATCTTTGCCAGCATCAAGGCCTTTTCCAATGAGTTGGCTCTTCGCATCTCTTCTAGGACATTTATAAAATTCGTGTTATTTGTACTATCCATGTGTGCTGAGTGAAGACTGCTGCTGCTGCTGCTGCTGTTGCTGCTGCCAAGTCACTTCAGTTGTGTCCGACTCTGTGCTACCCCATAGACGGCAGCCCACCAGGCTCCCCCGTCCCTGGGATTCTCCAGGCAAGAACACTGGAGTGGGTTGCCATTTCCTTCTCCAATGCATGAAAGTGAAAAGTGAAAGTGAAGTCGCTCAGTCATGTCCGACTCTTAGTGACCCCATGGACTGCAGCCTACCAGGTTCCTCCATCTACGGGATTTTTCAGGCAAGAGTACTGGAGTGGGTTGCCATTGCCTTCTCTAGAGTGAAGACTAGTGTTCTCAAACCCAGCATGGTGGTTCAGTCAATATTACAACTGAAGTCTATTGGAATGCAGCACAAACCTTTTAGTGAAACTCTCCCTGAGGACAACACAGCCTTCAGTGTCAAGAACATGTCTTTCAAAGATGTCTATTGTGGCAGCATGCCTTACATGCTTTTTACAACAGAAAAAATGACTCACCAATGGACAGGGCTGACTTCATGGTTCAGGTGATTATCCTAAACAATCCAGCAGCCTAAATATGCATTGTGCTGGATCATCACACGACTTAAATTGCTTGCAATCTTGCTGAGCTAAATGAGAATGTTTATTATTGTTCTGGGAAAATCTAGAAAATACCTGCTAGATTCTTGAAATCTGGTGATCCTGCTACCATGATACTGTTCTTGACAAGCTCATGTGTGTTGATAGCTTCTATGACAGTCCTCATCTGGGGCACTTTCTGGATGATATTAGATGTGTTTGCTGTGGATATCATCAAAGTTGTGGACAAGGAGATGACTAGAGCTGGTAAGGTCACAAGTATGTCCAAGAAGCTCAAAATGCTAAATGACTATTATCCCCAATACCTGCCACCCCAGTCTTAATAATTGGTGGAAGAACTGTTTCAGAACTATTTATCTCAGTTGAAAAAGCCATTTCAGTTTAATAGTAAAAGGCTGAGTAAAGGTAACAATGCTTCATAAAACCTTCAGAAGAAAAGAAGAATGTCTTCTGGGCAGTTTTTGTGTGTATGAATGCTTTTGTGACAATTCTAAGTTGTTATGTTTTAAGTTATAAGTTTTGAATTTATTAGGTTTTTTTTCTAATGTAAGCATCTTGACCAAAATCTGTCACAGAATTTTGAGAGTTACTGAAGCAAATATTAATGAAGGACATGTGTCTTCTTTTAGTCAATACTATAATTTCCTACAGCCTATTTAGGTAAAATATTTCAGTAAGAGTTTCCTAAAACATATTTGTGGTCAATGTGCCTGCTCCACCAGGCCCGCAGCCTGTCATCTGGCACCTTCTTCAGGCCAAAAAGTGTCAAAATCAGCCTTGCAGTTTGCTTCTTTCCCAAGGAGGGGATGAAAATGTGGACCAGACATTCAGTAAGGAACATGGATCAATTCTACTTCAGGTGGCACTAGTGGTAAAGAACCTGCCTGCCATTACAGGAGACATAAAAGATTCAGTTTTGATCCCTGAGTAGGGAAGATCCCTTGGAGAAGGAAATGGTAACCCATCCCAGTATTCTTGCCTGGAGAATCTCATGGACTGAAGTGCCAGAGGCACTACAGTCCATGGGGTTGCAAAGAGTCAGACACAATTGAAGCCACTGAGCACTCACCATCTACCGTGATTTCAGAATTTGGCAATTTTGATTTAACATTTTTTTTTTCTGCATAAGAATTATGATTCTGTTCATCTTCTCAAAGAGGGAGGAATCACTAAGTACATAGGGAAAAACTATGAGAGCGGTGTTAGTACTATGCTTCATAGATTAGGACAGATAAGCAAAGAATAACTTTGTTTATATGTAAGGTGACTTATAAGAAGGCCAAACTCTAATCTTAAAGTTTCAAGAAATACACAAGCTTCTGTAGAATTATATCAATATTGTATAAACTTGTTGGTATAGTGCCAAATTTTAGCTCCCAGTTATTGGAATATGCATTCTCACATTTACATATATTGACATAGTAGAACCTAAAGTGCGAGGCTTCATTAGTATTGATTACTACCCTGCTAGAGTTAATGGTATCCATATTCTAGAAGAAAGAAAAGATACTGGAAATCGGAAGGAAAAAAAAAAAAAAAAGGCAGACTAGAAGAGAGGAAAAAGTGAGTTATATGGAGACAATATTTTGCAGAATGCAGGTTATATGAAGAGAAGAGGATGGGTTTCAGGACTCTTGTAAAGAAGTTTTCCCCTAATTGGTAGAGACAATTCTGCTACTGTAATGGGACAGAAGGTTGGAGTCTCTGCAGAAAGGCTGGAGAGAGATGTGGCAGGAGCAGGGCAGTTCTAATGGATAACTCGAAATCACTTAGCAAAAGACGAAGAAAGGTCAGCCACTGCAAGCAGTGGGGCAAAGTTAAGGTTGAGGAATCCCATGAAAGAAAGTGTGTGAAAATCTCTGTAGCAAAGAATGAATGAATGAGTTCAATAAAAGAAATATACTAACAAGATCAATGAAACTGAAAGTTTTGCTGAATATGGTGATAAAAGACATTTCCTTCACTGGGTTATTGTTTAAGATTAACTATTTGGCCTGATATATAATAAATGCAACTTATTAATAATAATGATTATTAATATTCAGTTCAGTTCAGTTGCTCAGTCGTGTCCGACTCTTTGCAACCCCACGAATCGCAGCATGCCAGGCCTCCCTGTCCATCACCAACTCCTGGAGTTTACCCAAACTCATGTTCATTGAGTCAGTGATGCCATCCAGCCATCTCATCCTCTGTCGTTCCCTTCTCCTCCTGCCCCCAATCCCTCCCAGCATCAGGGTCTTTTTCAATGAGTCTACTTTTCCCATGAGGTGGCCAAAGTATTACCATGTAACAAATTCCATGTTATAAAATATTCCTCAGCACCTCATTAAGCTGCTTAAATGTAAAGAATAGCTAAGTTTATTTTGGAAACAAATAGAAGTGATTTTAGAGAATTTGCCTAAGAAAAGATGATGCTGGATAATATAATTCAAGCAAGGCAAAGAGAAAAGCAAAGACAAGAGCGAATGTTTCTCTCTGTTCATGCTGATGGATATACAAATTTGAAGCTAGCAACAGGCATATGGTGGAAAAGCTAAATGGTAAACCATGTGCTAACATCATCATGAACTACCCACAGGAGACCAATAGGCTGCAATGCTGAAGTTGCCCATACAGGAGCTTCACAGGAGTGGAGTTTAATATATTGGAGAAATAATAACCATTGTGAAGAAGAATGGGTACTGTGACAGTTTAGCAACATAAAATAGTTCATTTGGATTGCAGTAACCATGAGAAATAGTGAAAAGGGTTAATTGGAGGAGCACTTCATGTCTAATCATTGCTAGCTTCACATCATATTTATTCCTTTAGGCAACAAACATGTTTGAGCAGTACACTGATCAATGAAGTAGTTCTAGGAATGATGCGAAGGAAAGAAACAATAGCAAATCTCAATCCTCAGTTATTTGACATGCTAGTGAGAAGAATAAGCTAGGAAAAAAAAAAAGAAAAATGACCATATCTGCCACAAAGGAGACATGCCATAGATTATGAGTCTCTTTGGGGCGTAAGAGCACAGTAGATGTCAACCAAACATAGACCTGAGGAATAACGTCTAGCGAGAGGGAACACCATATGCAATATTTGTAAGCAGAACACAATGCAGCACATTTATAAAATTAAGACTTTTGGACCAGAGTGTTGAGAAGGAGAGGAATGTGTGTTGAAAATGAAACTGGTTATGTAGGCAGGGGTGAAAAAAACAAAAGCACTTCAGGTTTGGTAAGAACTTGAAAAATAATAAGAAATATCTTATATGAGAAATCTCTCTTTCTGTCTTTCTGTCTCTGTCTCTCCTGTTTTTCTGTCTCACACATAGAATATAAGCAACAATACAGCAATGAATTGGAAGTGGGAGAATAGGTTAAAATTGAAGCAAATTATATATTGCAGACATTACCATAACTGGAAGTACAGAATACTTATATTTATCCATAAATAAGTAGAATATTGAGATCAAGAATCAATTAAAGAATGTTTAAGTATTTTTGGAAATATAAAGGGTGGCTCTGCACAGTGTGATATTAAAATCTAAGGTAAAGTCCTCCACAAATATGTGAGAAACTTGGCAATTTATATGAAAAAGTTTAAAATGAAGCTGTAATTATACTTTACAAAGATATACTTCAGTTTCCACAAGAGAAACAAACAATATAAGTTAATCAAGTGTGGCCTTTAAAGAGCATGGCTACAGTAAAATACAGTTGTTCTTCTGCATCTCTCTTTATAGGAAGGTTTTAATACATTTCTCTGTACCTTTAACTTTACTGAAATATTTATTGACTAAAATGTCCATAGAGGTAACTTTCTTCTTCTCACTTCAGCCCAGCTTCCATCATGCAGTTCTTCATTTCCAAAATGCATTATGACACCTGTGTCATATTCCCTCAGCCACATTTCTCACACTTGATATTCTGTTCTCTATCCTTTTTTTGACATCAGCTCTTTAAATCTCATCAATTATAAGTGTTACCCAGTTTTTTTTCAGTTTTATCTCACTCTGAAGAACAGATTTTATACTGAACCTTTCATCCAAATATGTTAAAAGTTTCCACTAGATTTCTAGACAAAAGCGATTAAAACTTTTTTTAACAGGAGTGCCCAAAATCTTTCATTATATGTCTTCCATTCAGATAGTAAACTCATGCTGAGGCTCAAGGATTTAGTTGATACAAATATTTTCATAAAATGTCAGCAGTATAAGTCTCCAGTCCTCACCTACTTCAGTGTTTTTCTATAAATTGTTCAATCAAAATTCAAGTAAAAGTAATTTATTTTCAAAGTTTGAGATTATATTAATTATACTTTATCTTGTCACATTTTTGCCAACATTCCCAAATATTTCAGACAGTGAGAAAGTATTTTCATTAACTGAGTGTAAGAATCAATAGGCCCCATTTTTAAAAACTACACCACTTTTATGACTGACAGTCAAAGGGGAAAAGAGTGACAGATTACACTGCTATCAATAACACCAGTTTAGAACTTTAGAGAAGTAAAAAATAAATATATAAAGCAGTCAGTGGACAATCTCTATGCTCCTAGGAGGGAGTTTTAAAAGTTTAGAAATGATCTTTTTGATGCATGTTCATAAGTTTGATCATTCTGACATTACAATAGAAGTTCTTAAAAATAAATACGCAGGATAGATTGGTGTATGAAAGACCCAAACTGTTTATAAGCTGGAGCAATCCATTTACATTTTGTTTAAAAGGTATGAAGGGGCAATTGAAACAAGTAACAATTCACAAGTGAATGGATTTATGTAGTAGTTCAGATGACTGTAGGTACAGGTTTATCATGGTTGACCTAGTGTGAACCATTTACTTTCATTTTAGAAGCATTCTGATTTGAATTCTCATTAAGCTCTGCAAAACACCAGACTTTCAACATAGTTTGTATAGAAATAAAGGCTATTAAGTTTTCAGCAGCCATGGAAAGCCTATAATTTATATCTTAGATAATGAGTCTTCAGATGGCTTTAAAACTGATTACATTTACATTTTTTGATTTAATCATTTCTGTTAGCATCACAAAATGATAGCACATTGTTATATGCAAGCAAAGCTAATCTTTCTGACTTACGGAAAATAAAAATACTGCTAGAAAATTTCCCTGGTTTATGCTTCCCTCTCTGTTTCTGCAAATACCTGATAGTTTCTCCTATTTATTTTGAAAATAGCATGATATTTGACTCTTAAATTCAGTGTAATGACCATGAGCTTCAGAGTTCATCGTTACTCTCATTATAAAGTCCTACTTTGATCTAGTATTCAAAATTAGATGGAATTGAAGGCTGTGAAAGTAATTTATCATTTTATGAGTATGGTAACAAGCTAATGGGCTCTTATCATGAGATATTGATTATGTGGTACAAAAATAATATAAATATATTAATTTCCTACTAAAAGTGTAGCTGGTATGCATATTTTGTATATTTTCTAGAAAATAAAATTCTACATATAAACTCTATATTGTTTTTTGATACTTTAGATGAGGTCATAGTGTGATGTTGTGATATTGTTGTTTAGTCACTAAGTTGTATATAACTCTTTTATGACCCCATGGACTGTAGCCTGCCAGTCTCCTCTGTCCAGGGAATTTTCATGGCAAGAATTCAGGAGTGGTTTACCATTTCCTTCTCCTAGGGATCTTTCCAACCCAGGGATTGAAACTGTGACTCCTGCACCTTTACCACAGAGCCACCAGGGAAGCACAAGTTGCTTATTAGTATAGTCCTTAGTCACTCAGTCATGTCCAGCTGTTTGCAGCCCCATGGACTGTAGCCAGCCAGGCTCCTCTGCCCATGGGGATTCTACAGGCAAGAATACTGGAGTGGGTTGCCAAGCGCTCTTCTAGGAGATCTTCCCAGGCCAGGTTTCAAACCCAGATCTTCTGCATTGCAGGTGGATTCTTTATTGTCTGAGCCATCAGGGAACACAGTTAATAACTGGTGTACTGTGGTTTCTACATTTTATTAACTAAGGTGAAGTGAAGTGAAGTCGTTCGGTCGTGTCCGACTCTTTGCGACCCCATGGACTGTAGCCTACCAGGCTCCTCTGTCCATGGCATTTTCTAGGCAATTGTATTGGAGTAGATTGCCATTTCCTTCTCCAGGGGATCTTCCCAACCCAGGGATTGAACCTGGGTCTCCCGCATTGTAGACAGACGCTTGACCATCTAAACCACCAGGGAAGTCCTTAAATCCACCACATTTTAGGTACTTAATTCTCCCTCTCCAAGTCATTTGGAGATTAAAATTTACCAGATTATGGGCATAAAGAACTTTTCATAATAAATTATAGATTAACCTATCATCAAGCTGAAACTCCAGTACTTTGGCCACCTCATGCAAAGAGTTAACTCATTGGAAAAGACTGATGTTGGGAGGGATTGGGGGCAGGAGGTGAAGGGGACGACAGAGGATGAGATGGCTGGATGGTATCAATGACTCGATGGACGCGAGTCTGAGTGAACTCCGGGAGTTGGCGATGGACAGGGAGGCCTGGCATTCTGCGGTTCATGGGATCGCAAAGAGTCAGACACGACTGAGTGACTGAACTGAACTGAAGCGCAGTTTATCCATTTCAAACTGAATATCCTCAGTTAAGGGAGGAAATACAGAATAGACAGGATAGCAGACAGAGTAGCAGTTAGCGCCTCTGTTTCTCTTCCTTCAAGCACACATTTTTACTGAGAGGAAGATGCCTGCCCATACAAATGAACTATGTCATGGATTCCACCTGCACAATTTCTTATAAACACGGTATTTCATGTTTATAAATATGTTAAAACTCATTTATAAACCAAAACAGTTTGGGGGAAAAATGTTAGTCTCAGCAAAATCAATTTTTTTAGACGAATCTGAATTTTTTGTTATCTGCATCTTGCTAATTTGTAAACATAATAGAAGTAGTAACCTCATTTTGTAAAAAAATAAAAAAGCAGTAACTATAATTTTACACTCTCTGCTAAGCATAAATATAGTAAACTAAGTGCCATATGGTTCATCATTATAAAAGCTAGTTTTTCCAATTGCTTTGTAAATCTCTTCAGTTTTATGGAGCATGGAAAGAAAACTAATTGCTAAGTGAGGTCATAGCATTCTCTTTCTGAAGCACTAGGCATTCATAAGCTCAGTATAAAATTTTTTTTTTCAGGAGAAAACTAAGCTGTATTTGTAAATGAAGACTATTATGATGAAATTATTATTTATTTCCCCAGATTTTTATGAGAGGTATGTTTAGTGGGCAACTATCAAGCAAATTTCAATGCTGTCCTTTTTAGCCAAATAAGATGAATTTATTAAAAATGCAATAATGAACTGTTTTAGTAATCCATTGTAAATTAGTTTTCACAAGAATGCAGACTTTCATGTGGCCAAAATTAAAGTCTTTTTAAATTGTCATAAAATAATTTAGTTATAGAAGCATTATACTTTGTCTCAAGTTTTTTATTAAATCAGCAACTAGTTTGAATATTACAAATTATGTTTTTTCTGCAAGGTTATTTTTATTTGCTAATTTTATCAGTATGACAGATGTATTGTTTAATGAAGGAAATAACATCACAGACAGTTTTGGTCTTAAGGCAGTAAAAATTGTTTCTATTGCTTACAAACTATTCTTAATGTGATTCTGGCTCTAGGTATGATCATAATAAACATTAAATCAAGATATTTTAGTCAAGTTATAATACAACTTTTAATTATCAGGCAAATAAACTATTGTTAACTTCAGGCTTTGGTTAGTGCTATTGGTTGTGTGTGAATATGTGTGTGTGTGTATTGAACAAATTTGAATTATATTTTTTCTTTATAATTTAATGAGTGATTATGTTAAAAGAACTTAAAATTATTTTGTGGTTTTAGAAAATGTGCCATATCATTTATCACGTAGAATAAAAAATACAGCTATTGACCTTTTATCATATTATTTTCTATATTTCAAATGGCTTTCATGATTCTTGTATTAATTTTTGAAGATAAATATGTACATTGGTATTACATCAATAGTATACATTATCTATATAAAAGAAAGTTGAAACTGCATACACAGTAATATTAGGTTAACACTAGAGTTTAGATTAATTAGTAGCATACATGGAAAATAAAATTTTTCTGTGTGCTTTTCTTAAATATGATGCTCAAATATAATAATAGTTCTCTTTTTTTAATCAATTAAATTGGTTAAAATGTCATATAGGAAAGGGAAACAACACTAAAACTTATGGTTAGGACTCTTGATATTATTTTAAGAAGCTTGATTTAGATAATCAACATTATATCATCTCACCATTTTGAATAATCCGTGTTGTGTTGCTTGTCTTCACGATTTTAGGAGGAACTGATTTCCTAATCTGACACTCTAATTTGGATTAAAATGACAAGGTATGGTCTCAAATTTTCTCTGCAGTAATAAGAATTTCTGCACACCACATGAGCAATGAGAAAAATATATGTATATAAGGACTATATGTGTATATCACTTAATATCACTCACATTGTGTTTCTGTGTTTGTTTAGATTCATACCTTGAACTCCAAAAGGCATTGAAAATTGTATCTTGACCTTAAAATTATGTTTCAGTGCCATTTATAAACCTAATGTATATCACTTTATGGCAAATAGATGGGGGAAAAATGGAAATAGTGGCAGATTTTATTTTCTTGGTCCTCAAAAGCACTGTGAACAGTGAATGAAACCATGTAATTAAAAGACACTTGCTCCTTGGAAGAAAGAAAAGGTATGACAACCCTAGACAGCATGTTAAAAAGTAGAGGTATCACTTTGCCAACAAAGGTCCGTCTAGTCAAAGCTATGGTTTTCCATGAAAACCACATTCAGGGTTGACTTCCTTTAGGATGATTGATTTGATCCCTTGCTGTCCAAGGGACTCTCAAGAGTCTTCTCCAGCACCACAAATCAAAAGCATCAATTCTTCGGTACTCAGCTTTCTTTATGGAGATAGTGAAGGACAGGGAAGCCTGGCATGCTGAAGTCCATGGGTTTGTGAAGAATCAGCAACTGAACAATTAATTAGAATAGTGTTTGCTGTTCTTCAGTCATGTCCAACTCTTTGTGACCTTGTGGACTGCAGCACGTCAGGTTCCTCTGTCTTCCACTGTCTCCCAGAGTTTGCTCAAATTCATATCCATTGAGTCGGTGATGCTAACTAACCATATCATCCATCCTCCGATGCCCTTCTCCTTTTGCCTTCAATCCTTCCTAGCATCAGGGTCTTTTCCAGTGAGTGGAATCTTCACATCAGGTGACCAAAATATTGGAGCTTCAGCTTCAGCATCAGTCATTTCAATGGCTGTCTCAGAATATTGTTTAGTGAGATAGAAATGATAAATTATTTACATTCTACAGTTATACATCATAGAACCCTGAACCCTTAGATGATTCACAGGATCCTATAAAAATGCCTTTCTGCCAAATAATTTAGATTGAAATTAGTTCATCACTTTTGCTTACATGTTATAAGTATTTCTCTTTATACAGTTTTCCACTGATGATAAACATTTTAAATTAATTTTATATCTAATAAATCACTGTTATTCTGATTTTTGTGAATAAAAACTAGAAATGAATGTTATTCATTATTTGATAATCATGAAGTGTTTTAACTTTCCTTTAAAACATGGATCAAATCCTTAATAACATTAGAAAATTGTAAGAATATAGTGAATAACAAAAGTTCAGTGCATACTGGAAAAAAATTACATAACTTTAAATGTATTTTTCAAGACCTCAAATTGTAATTTAAAAACTTAGTACATAATTTAAACACTAGAATTTAGAAGACCACTCAAAGGTATGATATCAGAGCTTAATATTGTCTTAACCAGTTCCTATCCACATAGCAGGATTTAAATATCTGCTACTTTTTGTTCATCTATTGCATACAAAACAAGCATATTTTCTAGAAGTACAGGTTAAATACCTTTGTGTATAATAAAATATTGACTGTTACTCTGTGTGTGTATGCTCAGTCTCTCAGTTATGTCCGACTTTTTGTGACCCATGGACTGTAACCTTGCAGGCTCCTCTGTCAATGGGATTCTCCAGGCCAGAATACTGGAGCGGGTTGCCACAATCTCCTCCAGGAGATGTTCCTGACCCAGGGATCAAACCCATGTCTCTTATGTCTCCTGCATTGGAGGCTAGTTCTTTACCATTATTGCCATCTGAGAAGCCCCAAATGAAGACAATAATAGCATTTGCAATATGTTGTGAGAGCCTATTTTTTAAACTTTTTCAAGGTGTGGTATACAAAAAATTGCATATATTTAATGAATATATTTTGATGAATTTGGCTATTTGCCAGTACCTGTGATACCATCACAACAATCAAAATATTAAACATATCCATCATTTCCAAGAATTTTCTTGTATAGTTTGCTTTTGTGTGTGCGTGTGTGGTAAGAACACTTAACATGAGATCTAATACCTTATACTTTAAAGTATAAACACTGGCTAATTAACTATAGGGCACTATGTTGTACAGCAGAGCTATAGAACTCATTCATCTTGTGGTGCACGGGGATGATCCAGAAAGACGTTGTGGGGTGGGAGGTGGGAGGGGGATTCAGGATTGGGAGCTCGTGTACACCTGTGGTGGATTCATGTCGATTTATGGCAAAGTCAATAGAGTATTGTAAAGTAAAATAAAGTAAAAAATAAATAAATAAATAAAAATGNTCATCTTGTGGTGCACGGGGATGATCCAGAAAGACGTTGTGGGGTGGGAGGTGGGAGGGGGATTCAGGATTGGGAGCTCGTGTACACCTGTGGTGGATTCATGTCGATTTATGGCAAAGTCAATAGAGTATTGTAAAGTAAAATAAAGTAAAAAATAAATAAATAAATAAAAATTATTAGGATTAAAAAAAAGAAACTCTGTACCCTCTGGGCAGCGACTCCTCATTTCATCCTCACCTCAGCCCCTGGCAACCTCCATTCTACTTTACTTTCTTCAATTTGATTATTACACTTACCATGTGTAATGTCTGGATGTGTACATCCTTGTGTAAAGGATGTCTAGCTTCAGGTGAGTAACCAAACTACCTCAGTTATCCATAACATTAAGACCTTTTATGTAAAGTTATTCTGTGTTTCTTAATCTCCTCTGCCTCTCTTAGATCCTTGCCATTTTTGTTCTTTATTGTGCCCCTCTTTGCATGCAATATTACTTTGATATCTCTAATTTTCTTGAGGCAATCCCTAGTCTTTCCCATTCCATTACTTTCCTCAATTTCTTTGCATTATTTACTTAAGAAGGTTTTCTTATCTCTCCTTGCTATTCTTTGGAATTCTGCATTCAATTGGGTGTATCTTTCCCTTTATCCTTGCCTTCTGCTTCTCTTCTTTTCTCAGCTATTTATAGCTGCTCCTCAGACAATAATTTTGCCTTGTTGCATTTCTTTTTCTTTCTGATGGTTCTGGTCACCCACCACCTGGTGAATAATGTTACAAACCTCCATCCATAGTTCTTCAGGCACTCTATCAAATCTAATCCCTTGAATTTATTTGTCATTTCCACTGTTTAATCATAAGGAATTTGATTAAGTCATACTTGAATGGCCTAGTGGTTTTCTTTACCTTTTTCAGTTTACATCTGAATTTTGAAATAAGGAACTGATAATCTAAGCAGCAGTCAGCTCCAAATCTTGTTTTTCCTGACTGTATTGAGCTTCACCATCTTTGGCTGCAAAGAATACAATCAATCTGAATTCGGTATTTAACATCTCATGATGTCCATGTGTAGAGTTGTCTCTTGTTTTGTTGGAAGAGGGTATTTGATATGACCAGTGTGTTCTCTTGGCAAAATCTGTTAGCTTTAGCTCTGCTTCCTTTTGTACTCCAAACCAAACTTGCTTGTTATTCCAGGTATCTCTTAACTTCCTAATTTTGCATTCTAGTCCCCTATGATGAAAAGGACAATGTCTTAGGAAAGCCCAGAAATACAAAATCCTTTGGTGGAACACAGATTTGATTTTCTGTTTGGATGAGGATGTAGCAGGGATACTTACAGCAGCTAAAGCAAATGTAAACTAATTTCTGTTGTAGTATATTTATTAAATATTAATTTGAATATGGTAAATGTATAGCCCAAATTTTCATATAATTGTTTAAAGGCTTTCTACTGTCTTCTTTTTATTTTTCCCTGCTAACTCTCATTCTATAGTGCCCCAAATATTCAGAAACTAATGTAAAGGTAATGCTCTGAAAATCAAAATTTAATAAAATTTAAATATGCACACCTTTATTATTTAGGCTAGTTATTATGGCTTAAGATAATTTTTTTTCAGTTTATGATGTTCTGTTTCTTTCTCTTCCTCTCATCTATTTAACTTCCAAAGTAGATCCTAATAATCTGTTAGAATATATATACATATTATATAAACATATAACACATGTTAATATGAAATTTTTTTATTCTCTTAAACAAATAAATACTTCAAGTGAAAAATGGCATAATATTCAAGCAAATAAGAATCTAACTAAATGGCTTTATTTGTGTGCATATGTATGCTTTGAAATGTTTAGGTAAAATGGAATATTGTACATTTTGACATCCACCTTTCTTAACCTGTCTAAAATAACATATGTTTACCATACATTTTTACTTTAAAATGTAAATATAACTCTTCAAATCTGTGGTGACTAGTAGAGGTGTTCAATTATCTCGCTGAGTGAAAAGGAATATTCATGACACACTTCAAGGTAAAAAGTAACAGTAAAGAAACCTGAGGATATTAGGCAAATTTTTTAAACTTTAGGAAAGATAGTCTCAAAAAGATAGCTTCTGAAAGTTGAGAAATTTTGAGACTGTTGAGAAATTACAAGTTACTGACTGCATCAATTCCCTAGCATGTGTGTGCTAAGTTGATTCAGGCATGTCTGACTCTAGGTGACACTATGGACTATACCCACCAGCCTCCTGTGTCCATAGGATTCTCCAAGAAAGAATACTAGAGTGGGTTGCTATGCCCTCCTCCAGGGCATCGTCCACACCCAGGGATCACACCTGCATCTCTTTTTTCTCCTGTATTGGCAAGTGGGTTCTTTACCAGTAGGCCACCTGGGAAGCAAATCAGTTCCCTGCTGCTGCTGCTGCTGCTGCTGCTGCTACTAAGTTGCTTCAATCGTGTCTGACTCTGTGCGACCCCATCGACAGCAGCCCACCAGGCTCCCCCATCCCTGGGATTCTCTAGGCAAGAACACTGGAGTGGGTTGCCATTTCCTTCTCCGATGCATGAAATTGAAAAGTGAAAGTGAAGTCACTCAGTCATGTCCGACCCTTAGTGACCCCATGGACTGCAGCCTACCAGGATCCTCTGTNTTGCTTTTTGCTTCTCTTCTTTTCACAGCTATTTGTAAGGCGTCCCCAGACAGCCATTTTGCTTTTTTGTATTTCTTTTCCATGGGGATGCTACTCTACTTTCAAGGTCAGGAGGGGCGGCCATGAGGAGATACCCCTCGTCCAAGGTAAGGAGCAATGGCTGCACTTTTCTGGAGCAGCCGTAAAGAGATTTCCCAAGTCCAAGGTAAGAAAAACGCAAGTAAGACAGTAAGTGTTGTGAGAGGGCATCAGAGGGCAGACATACTGAAACCATTATCACAGAATCTAGTCAATCTGATCACATGGACTACAGCCTTGTCTAACTCAATGAAACTAAGCCATGCCATGTGGGACCACCCAAGATGGGTGGGGCATGGTTGAAAGGTCTGACAGATTGTGGTCCGCTGGAGAAGGGAATGGCAAACATTTCAGTATTCTTGCCTTGAGAACCCGATGAACAATATGAATAGGCAAAATGATATGATACTGAAAGAGGAAATCCTCAGGTCGATAGGTGCCCAATATGCTACTGGAATCAGTGGAGAAATAACTCCAGAAAGAATGAAGGGATAGAGCCTAAGCAAAACCAATGCCCAGTTGTGGGTGTGACTGGTGATAGAAGCAGGTTCCAATGCTGTAAAGAGCAATATTGCATAGAAACCTGGAATGTCAGATCCATGAATCAAGGCAAATTGGAAGTGGTCAAACAGCAGATGGCAAGACTGAATGTTGACATTCTAGGAATCAGCGAACTAAAATGGACTGGAATGGGTGAATTTAACTGAAATGACCATTATATCTACTACTGTGGGCAGGAATCCCTCAGAAGAAATGAAGTAGCCATCATGGTCAACAAAAGAGTCTGAAATGCAGTACTTGGATGCAATCTCAAAAATGACAGAATGATCTCTGTTCATTTCCAAGGGAAACCATTCAATATCAGAGTAAACTAAGTCTATGCCCCAACCAGTAATGCTGAAGAAGCTGAAGTTGAATAGTTCTCTGAAGACCTACAAGACCTTTTAGAACTAACAACCAAAAAAGATGTCCTTTTCATTATAGGGGACTGGAATGCTAAAGTAGGAGGTCAAGAAACACCTGGAATAACAGGCAAATTTGGCCTTGGAAGATGGAATGAAGTAGGGCAAACACTAATAGAGTTTTGCTAAGAGAACGCACTGGTCATAACAAACACCCTCTTCCAACAACACAAGAGAAGACTCTACACATGAACATCACCAGATGGTCAACACCGAAATCAGACTGATTATATTCTTTGCAGCCAATGATGGAGAAGCTCTATACAGTCAACAAAAACAAGACTAGCAACTGACTCTGGCTCAGATCATGAACTCCTTATTGCCACATTCAGACTTAAATTGAAGAAAGCAGGGAAAACCACTAGACCATTAAGGTATGACCTAAATAAAATCCTTTATGATTATACAGTGGAAGTGAGAAATAGATTTAAGGGCCTAGATCTGGTAGATAGAGTGTCTGATGAACTATGGAAAAAGGTTCATCACATTGTAGAGGAGACAGGGATCAAGACCATCCCCATGGAAAAGAAATGCAAAAAGCAAAATGGCTGTCTAACGAGGCCTTATAAATAGCTGTGAAAAGAAGAGAAGCAAAAAGCAAAGGATAAAAGGAAAAATATAAGCATCTGAATGCAAAGTTCCAAGAATAGCAAGAATAGATAAGAAAGCCTTCTTCAGTGATCAATGCAAAGAAATAGAGGAAAAGAAGAGAATGGGAAAGACTAGAGATCTCTTCAAGAAAATTAGAGATACCAAGGGAATATTTCATGCAAAGATGGGCTTGACAAAGGACAGAAATGGTATGGACCTAACAGAAGTAGAAGATATTAAGAAGAGGTGGGAAGAATACACAGAACTGTACAAAAAGATCATGACCAAGATAATCACGATGGTGTGATCACTCACCTAGAGCCAGACATCCTGGAATGTGAAGTCAAGTGGGCCTTAGAAAGCATCACTAGGAACAAAGCTAGTGGAGGTGATGGC
>SJYV01051076.1:141622-152681 GCA_006410875.1 Neotragus pygmaeus
GCTAAAGCTGAAACCCCAGTATTTTGGCTACCTCATGTGAAGAGTTGACTCATTGTAAAAGACTCTGATGCTGGGAGGGTTTGGGAGAAGGAGAATAAGTCAACAACAGAGGATGAGATGGCTGGATGGCATCACTGACTTGATGGACGTGAGTCTGAGTGAAGTCCAGAAGTTGGTGATGTACAGGGAGGCCTGGCATGCTGTGATTCATGGGGTCGTAAAGAGTCTGACATGACTGAGTGACTGAACTCAGTACTACAGCTAAGAGATGCTGATGTGTACTTTGGAATTACTTGAAAAGAAGGAGAGAGGTGGTTAGACTAGAATACATCATGGTATACAGACAATAAGATTTGCTATATTCTAGATGTCAAGAAAAGTACACAGTGGTTTCAAGGGTCATCCCGGGTTTATCTTGCACATCTATGAACATTGGAGTGATGTTTACTGACTTGGGGAAAATGGAGAAAGAAGAGCTTTATCTGGGGATGATAACAAGGTTGAGGAAATCTGTTTCTGCCGTTTAAATATCTTGTCATCTATTAGATGTTTAAGCATTTATACATCTAATAGATGGCAGTTCTTTGTAATTATGGAAATGAGGAATAACAACTGAAGAAATAGAAACCTCCAACTCTAATTAATAGCAAAGACTATTTGATTATAACAGCTCTAACTCGCAGTAATTGAGTCTTTAACAGTGGTCAAATTGGCCCCCCAAAATTAGTCAATTTAAGAATTCATTAATTATGACATCCCCATGTACTGTACATTTTAAATACTATTGTAATATCCCTAAAGCATTAAAATAATTCAAAAAACATTAATCTGCCCTATGCTGTGCTTAGTCACTCAGTCGTGTCCAACTCTTTGTGAACCAGTGTCCAATCTTTGTGACTGTAGCTGCCAGGCTCCTCTGTCCATGGGAATTCTTTAGGCAAGAATACTGGCATAGGTTGCCATGCCCTCTTCCAGGGGATTTTTCCAACCCAAGGATCGATCCAGGTCTCACACATTTCAGGTGGATTCTTTACCATCTGAGTTACCACGGAAGTTCCAATCTGCCCTATATGAAACCTTAAAAATATTGATATTTTTATATAGATGTAACTGTTCTTGTTCTAAATAAATCAATAAGAACACCAAGCTGCCATATAAAATGTAGTATATGCAATTAAGAACCAGATAAAATAAATGTTTTATGCTAATCTCCTTTTCTCCAGATACTTTAATTCCCTAAAATCCCTGAGAAATAAAGACTTGTAATATTCTCGTTCTTAAAGTGATACAGACCTGTAGTGTTGACCAGTGCTATGTTGTAACCTGATAACCAAGGAGCTAAGCCTTTCTGATTTCATCAGGGTGTAGGCCTGTCTAGGGAGCTGGCCTTCCCATGGATCTGGTTCTCTACATAAATGCATATTCTTTAAACTTAATGTTTCAATTTTATAAGGATGTTTAGGTTATGCACAAAAGGAGTCAGAGTAAATCAGTTTAGGTAACTTATCCAACCACTAGAAACAACTCTAAATCTTATAGCATTTCTAATATAAAAAATACTTTCTATCAATTTTAATTATTAAATATTTATATAAATTAATATTTATTTTTCATACATTGCATGATTATTGCATTTTGGCTTGGTTTGTTTCATATTTGTTTGTTTTTTAAATCTTGGAACCTAAGGTAAAAAAACTTTTTTTTTTTTAACCTGGGATACTTTGAACTGGGAAAGGAAAAGCAGTGATAGAACAAAGCAGTGACTTTTACATTTCTTAAGAGTGATAAATCATTTCCAGGTACATTTATTGGACAGTACATGTAATGTGGGCAAGGCTTCACTGGGGCAGGTAGCATAATTCTACTTCAGGCAATGACAAGAAAACTTGAGAAGAAACTGCAATCAATCAGTATCTGTCCTGTTAGTCACAGATATCCAATTCTCTTCCTGATGTTTGAAGAGACACTTACCTTCTCCCAAGGGTGAAAACCCATAAGTTCAGTTCAGTTCAGGCTGTCAGTTGGACAAACCACTATCTTATCATCAGCTGCTTGAGAGCAACCAATAGAATGGATAGAATAATAGAACAATTCTGATGGCACAAGTGCAAAAAGCTATGCAGTTCAGTTCGATTCAGTTGCTCAATTGTGTCTGACTCTGCAACCCCATGGACTGCAGCATGCCAGGCCTCCCTGTCCATCACCAACTGCCAAAGTTAACTCAAACTCATGTCCAGTGAGTCGGTGATACCATCCAACCCTCTCATCCTCTGTCATCCCCTTCTTTTCCCGGCCTCAATCTTTCCCAGCATCACAGTCTTTTCAAATGAGTCAGTTCTTTGCATCAAGTGGCCAAAGTATTGGAGTTTCAGTTTCAGCATCAGTCTTTCCAATGTATATTCAGGACTGATTTCCTTCAGGACTGACTGGTTGGATATCCTTGCAGTCCAAGGGACTCTCAAGAGTCTTCTTCAACAGCATAATTCAAAAGCATCAATTCTTCAGTGCTCAGCTTTCTTTATGGTCCAACTTTCACATCCATACATGACTACTGGAAAAACCACTAGATGGACTTTCATGGGCAAATTAATGTCTCTGCTTTTTAATGTGCTGTCTAGGTTTGTCATAGCTTTTCTTCCAAGGAACAAGCATCTTCTAATTTCATGGCTGCAATCACCATCTGCAGTGATTTTGGAGACCAAAAAAATAAAGTCTGTCACTGTTTCCATTGTTTCCCCATCTATTTGCCATGAAACGATGGGACCACATGCCATGATCTTAGTTTTTTTGAATGTTGAGTCTTAAGTCAGCTTTTTAACTCTTCTCTTTCACTTTCATCAAGGTTCCCTTTAGTTCCTCTTCACTTTCTGCCATAAGGGTAGTGTAATCTACATATCTGGGGCTATTGATATTTCTCCCAGAAATCGTGATTACAGCTTGTGCTTCATCCAGCCTAGCATTTCATTCACATGATGTACTCTGCATATAAGTTTAATAATCAGGGTGACAATATACAACCATGACATACTCCTTTCCCAATTTGGAACCAGTCTGTTCCATGTCTAGTTCTAACTTTTGCTTCTTAACCTGCATACATATTTCTCAGAAGGCTGGTTAGGTGGTCTGGTATTCTGATCTCTAAGAATTTTCCACAGTTTGTTGAGAGCTATGCAGTCAAAGGCATTGACAAAATTAAGAAAGCAGAAGGAGATGTTTTTATGGAATTCTCTTGCTTTCAATGATCTAGTAGATGTTGAGAATTTGATCTCTGTTTCCTCTGCCTTTTCTAAATCCAGTTCGAATGTCTGGAATTCTTGCTTCATGTACTGTTGAAGCCTGTAGAATTTTGAGTATTACTTTGCTAGCATGTGAGATAAGTGCAATTGCGCTGTATTTTGAAAACTTTTTGGCATTGCTTTTCTTTGGGATTGGAGTGAAAGCTCACCATTTTCTGTCCTGTGTCCATTGCTGAGTTTTTCAAATTTGCTGGTATATTGAGTGCAGTACTTTAAAAGCATCATCTTTTAGGATTTAAAATACCTCTGCTGGAATTCTATCACCTCCACTAGCTTTGTTCATAATGATACCACCTAAGGCCCACTTGACTTCTCATTCCAGGATATCTGGCTCTAGATGACTGATCACACCATTGTGGTTATATGGGTCATAAAGATCTTTTTTGTATAGTTCTTTTGTGTATTCTTGCCACCTCTTCTTAATATTTTCTGCTTCTGTCCTTTATGGTGCCCATCTTTGCATGAAATATCCCCTGATATCTCTAATTTTGCTGAAGAGATCTTTTTCCTAAAAAGATTCTTGTCTTTCCCATTCTATTGTTTTCCTCTATTTCTTTGCATTGATCACTGAGGATGACTTTCTTATCTCTCTTTGCTCTTCTTTGGAACTCTGCATTCAGATGGGTATAGCTTCCCTTTTCTCCTTTGCCTTAGGTACGCTTCTTTTCTCAGCTATTTGTAAGGTCTCCTGAGACTATTTGGCCTTTTTGCATTTCTTTTACTTGGGGATAATCTTGATCACTGCTTCCTGAACAGTGTCATAAACCTCCATCCTTAGTTACTCAGGCACTCTTTCTATCAAATCTAATTCCTTGAATCTGTTTGTCACTTCCACTGTATAACTGTAACGCTTTTGATTTAGGTCATACCTGAATGGCTAATGGAAGGAGTTCACGATCCAAGCCACAGTCAGCTCCTGGTCTTATTTTTGCTGACTATATAGAGCTTCTCCATCTTCAACTGCAAGGAATATAATCAGCCTGACTGGCATTGACCATCTGGTGATGTCAATGTGTAGAGTCATCTCTTGTGTTGTTGGAAGAGGATGTTTGCTATGATCAGTGTGTTCTCTTGATAAAACTCTGCTATCCTTGCCCTGCTTCATTTTGTATTCCAAGGCCAAATTTGCCTGTTACTCCTGGTATCTCCTGACTTCCTATTTTTGCATTCCAGTCCCTTATGATGAAAATGACATCTTTGTTTGGTGTTAGTTCTAGAAGATCTTGTTGGTCATCATAGAACCATTCAACTTCAGCTTCTTCAGCATTACTGGTTGGGGCCTAGACTTGGAATCCTGTCTTACTGAATGGTTTGCCTTGGAAAGAAACAGAGATCATTCTGTCATTTTTTAGATTGCTCCCAAGTACTGCATTTCAAACTCTTTTGTTGGCTATGCGGGCTACTCCGTTTCTTCTAAGGGATTCTTGCCCACAGTATTAGATATAAGGGTCATCTGAATTAAATTCACCCATTCCTTTACATTTTAGTTCATTGATTCCTAAAATGTCGATGTTCATTCTTGCTATCTCCTGTTTGACCACTTCCAATTTCCCTTGATTCATGGACCAAACATCCCAGGTTCCTATGCAATTTTGTTCTTACAGCATCAGACTTTACTTCCATCACATCCTCAACTGGCATGGTTTTCACTTTGGCTCTATCTCTTCATTCTTTCTGAAACATATTTCTCCCCTCTTCTCCAATAGCATATTGGGCACTGACCCATCTGGGGAGTTCATCTTTCAGTTTCGTATCTTTTTGCCTTTTCATACTGTTCACAGGGTTCTCAAGGCAAGAATACTGAAGTGGTTTGCCAATCCCTTCTCCAGTGGGCCACAGTTTGTCAGAACCTTCCACCATGACTCATCCATTTCGAGTGGCCCTACATAGCATAGCACAAAGCTTTACTGAGTTAGAAAAAGCTGTGATCCCTGTGATCAGATTGATTAGTTTTCAGTGATTGTGGTTTTCATTCTGTCTGCCCTCTGATAGATAAGGATAAGATACTTGTGGAAGCTTCCTGATGAAAACTCATCAGTTCAATCAAATAACAAGATCAAACTCAAAGAGTCCCAAACTATGTGATAATATCTGCTTCTACCTTGTTACATTCACTGCTTTTGATATTGAAACCTATGTACAATAGCAAAAAACAATCCAAACAACCAACATATAAGGGAAAAGCACAATGACAACAATATAACAAATTATCTAGTCTCTACTCTTAAAAAAATAGAAACAAACATGAATACACAATGATTTAACAGGGACAAGACAATGCAATAAACACTCCCATTAAGAGGGGAAAGAATGGAATGCCTAGAGCAGTAATCAGTCAGTTGCAATGTTGCAGTTTTTCTGGGCAACTACTCTAGAGCTTGGGAAAGTTGTTTTGCCATGCTCCAGTTTTGCTTCCTGAAAAAAGTCACCTAACCCATTCTTTGCATGGCTTTTGGCTGTGCCTGCCAATAAGTCTTTTTATTTCCTATGATCCTCCCTGGGCTATGCTTAGCCCTTCAGTTGTCTAACTTTTTGTTACCCTGTGGACTGTAGCCCACCAGGCTCTTCTATCCATGGGGATTCTCCAGGCAAGAATACTGGAGTGAGTTGCCATGCCCTCCTTTGGGGCTCTTCCATCCAGGGATCAAACCCAGGTCTCCCATATTGTAGGTGGATCCTTTACCATCTGAGCCATCAGAAAAACCCAAGAATACTGGAGTGTGTAGCCTATACCTTCTCCACAGGATCTTCCAGACTCAGAAATTGAATTGGGGTGTCCTGCATTGCAGGTGGATTCTTTACCAGCTGAGCTACCAGGGAAGCCCATTATCCTCCTTGGCTGTATATAAATAAATAAGTGGGAGAACATTTCAATATTTCAAAGGGCTTCCTACTTCTGGGAGATCATAAGTCATAAATTATATTGAATTTTAGACAGTGCCAATCACTATTAATTCCATATTGATAGTACTTTTGGCCACAGACTTCTCTCGGGACCTTAATGGCCTTTTAAAAATCTATTTGCTTTCAATAAATTTTATCTGCTTATAACAGTAACCATACTTGGTATTAAAGTTAGCTTAATTAGAGCTATAGCAAGCTTAATAAGGCTTTGTGGGAGGACCAGAATTTAGCATTTTATCTTTGAACCATTTAAAACAATTTAATAGAAAGTATTTAAGAAAAACCTTAATTAGAAATTTTTCTGGGGTTTTTGAGGCACATACATAATTTTGTTTCTTGCCAAGATAATGTATTTGAATTAACCTTGCCACTCTAAGGTTTTTGGCTTGGGGTCAACAACAATAATAACTGCATCTTCAATTCTGTAAGTCTTAGAATTTCTGGACTTTATTCTTTTACATGTTTTCTTGTATCTGGCCTATTATTTTCTTAACTCATTGGTTTCTTTAGGTATTTTGTCAAGGAGAACCATTAGCAACAATGTCAACTACTAACAATCCTCTTTCCGTTATTTCCACTAAAACCACATGTTTAATAGATACATGTTTTTCTTTATATATCATCACAGGCACCCTTTACCAAGTGTGATGCCTCTGCACAGCAGCATGGAGTGCTGTCTCTAACATCCAATGACAGTGCCTCCAACACTTGCTGCCTCTTCCCAGGTCACTGTTACAAATTGAATTTTCACACATTGGAAGCACCCTATTTCTAACCATTCATTTCTCTAACAGTCAAATTTGCATAAGCTATGTAAAAAAAAATTTTTAATGGTCATGTTGCTTAACACTCAGTTGTATCCAACTCTTGGAATTCTCCAGGCCAGACTTCTGAAATGGGTAGCCTTTCCCTCCTCCAGGGGATCTTCCCAACCCAGGGATCAAACCCAGGTCTCCCAACCCAGATGTCCCTCATTGCAGGCAGATTCTTTACCAGCTGAGCTACAACAGAAGCCCCAAAAGTGAAAATCACTCAGTTACTTTGCTTAACACAGAAATGCTTACTTCTGTCTTATTTTACATGTCCCATTGATAAATGATTTGGACTTGCTCCAGATGTCCTTCAGTGTACGCCCCTTTCTGAAGAGTATTTTATCCGAGACATGCCTAAACTTTCTGCAGAGGAAAACATGAACTATAGTAGAACCAAAGGAGGGAGCTCTTAAAATTTCTGACAAAATTTGATAAATATCAGCTGCTCAAATTTTATTAAAGCAGGTCATATCACCAAACATGATAGCAATAGAAAGTAAAGTTCAGTCCTTCTAGGTGAGATACCACAAGTTACATGGCAAAATCCGCTGTCAGTAAAGCAGGTGAATATGAAGCTCCTAAAAAAGGAAAATAAATCTTTGGAACCATAATACAATTTATCACAGTCCCAAGACATAATCCTATGAAAGAAAATTTGAAGTCAGAACAAGAGAAAAATATGGGGAAAAAACTAGCATGTCTATCTTAAATTTGGAAAATATTTGGGGAAATATCTCCAAAATAAATTCATATAGAATAAATATCAACATAGTTGAAATAAAATTATATCTAAAATTTTATCTGATTGTTATGTCTTTATTAAGAAGACTCTCCCTTAAAATTGAATTAAAAATCTAAGGACCAATAAACCTGTAAAATAAATGCCAAATCAACCCTCCTGCCAATGCAGGAGACATAAGAGGAGCTCCAGTCCCTGGATTGGGAAGATCTCCTGGAGTTCTGCAACCCTCTTCAGTACTCTTGCCTAGAGAATCTTATGGACAGAGGAGACTGGCAGACTACAGTCCATAGGGTTGTGAAGAGTTGAACACAACTGAGGAACTAACACATACACACACACTTTAGTTAAAAACAGAAGCTATTCTTGTAAAATATGTATACAAATATAATACAATTTGCATTACAATGTGCAATATTTGTAATCTGAGTCACAATTTGAATTACTTTTTAAATTCTTTATAATTCAAACAGTTGCTTTTATTTCAGATATAGTATGCTATTTTGGTAGAATACAGAAATGACCACAAATTCTTATGCTTCACATATTATCACCCTTGTAACGGGATTTTATTTTGTCTCTCATGAAAATGTGGAGACTTTTCTACAACTGGAATTAGGGAAGGTTTTGTCATTGCTTTGGACAATAGGAAATTAGCCCCTTTGACACAGGCAAAACTTTTAGAAGCCTGAGGACTTTAAAGCCTATGCTCTTACTGTCTCCTTGAATCCATCTGCAATGTGAAAGAGTACAGGCTAGCCTATAGATGATGAAAGCCAAGCTTCCATTATCCCAGTCAAAATATAGCAAATGCAAAACACGTGAATGAGGCCATGCAGTGCAATCAGTCTCTAGGTAACATGCATACTGTAGGGATCCCATGAGTGAACCTAGCTGAAATCAGCTAGCTTAACCAAAAGGAGAAGCACCACATAGATTATGAACTAAAATATTAATAAGTTAAGTCAGTACCTTTGTGGATCTTTTGTCATGCAGCAAAACTTAACTGGTGCTATGTTGTAAAGATATCTTAACAGAAATCAGTCAGTTATTTAGTGAGTTCAGTCGCTCAGTCATGTCTGATTCTGTGAGGCCCCATGGACCCCATGGGCATGCTGCAGCATGCCAGACTTCCCTGTCCATCACCAACTCACAGAGCTTTCTCAAACTCATGTCTTTTGAGTCAGTGATGCCATCTAACCATCTCATCCTCTGTCATTCCCTTCTCCTTCTGCCTTCATTCTTTCCCACCATCAGGGTCTTTTCTGGTGAGTCAGTTCTTGACATGAGGTGGCCAAAGTATTGGAGCTTCAGCTTCAACATCAGTCCTTCCAGTGAACATTCAGGACTAATTTCCTTTAGGAAAGACTGGTTGGATCTCCTTGCAGTCTAAGGAACTCTTAACAGTCTCCTCCAACACCACAGTTCAAAAGCATCAATTATTCAGTGCTCAGCCTTCCTTATGGTCCAACTCTCACATCCAAACATGACTACTGGAAAAACCATAGCTTTGACTAGACAGACCTTCATCAGCAAAGTAATGTCTCTGCTTTTTAATATGCTGTCTAGGTTGGTCATAGCTTTTCTTCTGAGGAGCAATCATCTTTTAATTTCATGACCGCAGTCACCATCTGCAGTGATTTTGGAGCCCAAGAAAATAAATCAAGTCAGTTAATATTTTTCAGGCAATTCTCAAAAATATGTGAAAGTCTCTTCTTGCTGCCTTTCTGCGGACTAGCATAGAAAACATACAGGTGGATTAATATGCATTTACCTGTCTTACAGGCAAACAAAGGTATAGCACGGTATACTGAATTCATATGTACACAAGGGTTCTTAAGTAGTTTTGTTTGATGGTACATCTGGGATATGAATAATTTTTCCTCTGATAATTAAAAAAAAGTATTTAAAGTTTTGTTTACAAATATTTTGGTATAAAATGGCAATTAAAGTTTCCCTCTATAATTTTAGGAAATGAAAATGGAAAATAGAGTTTCACATGAAGTTACTGACACTTATAAAACACTGAGAGATAAAGAAAGGAGAGAGAGACAAGGGGAAAAGGAAGGAGTCCTGTTTATATCACATAAGAAGGAAATGATGCTTTATATATCCATATGCCTTTCAAAGCCTCATCCATTTAACATTAATTAATCTAGTTCTTTTATTTTACTTCTAATTAGCTTAACATTCTCTGCCATATGCAAAACAGAGAAATTAAAGCCTAGGTGACCAGTTGAAAAGAAGCATGTAATCGGCAAAAAATGACTGTTTTTGCAAGATTGCATTTTCAAATATATTCTAATGTGCTTGAGACCTACAGTAGACAAGAAGGATTGAAGTTAGCTTGTGCTTTAAATTACCTTAAGGTTATCTAGGACATTCTTTGAAGGCAACCTAATAGGATACCGAGTGTTTTGTTAGATCTGCAATAAGCAGTTTTATTTTACATCAAACAGAGGTGATTTTAATAGTTTGACCTAATTTCTTATGAACAGAGCACTTTGTGTAAAAGACTTGAGAAGATTTTGTTCCAAAATACTCAAAGACATTAGGAAAATAGCACTCTGTTATGGCTTTGTTTTCAGGTTTAAGAGTTGAACTAGCCTAAATGACCTGTTCTTCATAAAATGTCCTTTTAATTTGCTGATTTTGCTCCCAAGACATACAAGTCTACTGATGTACTGATCACTAAGTTCTGTTGGGATAATTATTTCAAAATAATTTCCCTGAGTTGCAAGGCAGGTCAAAAGGGAAAAATACTTTAATGCCTAAAGGAAGGGCACTGGTAAAGGTTTTCAAATTAATGATGTAGGAAGAATTTAAAAGGCAGGCTAATTCCAAATAGTTGCTACGTTAAAATCATTGCTTACTTCTAAATAAATACTTTATTCTGAGCCCCTGAAGGAAATGATCTCAAAAGCATTTAGAATAAAATGCTTTATAAGCCAGTTTATGTGCAAAAATTGATGCCAGAGAAATGCACTTTATCAGTGTAACAGATCAGAGTTTTAGGATGGGTATGTTCAGTCTTAACATATTTTTAATAATATCTCCTCTTCCCAGTCAAATGCAATGCAGTTCATCAGTTCAGTTCAGTTCAGTCCCTCAGTTGTGTCGACTCTTTGCGACCCCATGAACTGCAGCATGCCAGGCCTCCTTGTTCCTCACCATCTCTCAGAGTTCACTCAGACTCATGTCCATCGAGTCCGTGATGCCATCCAGCCATCTCATCCTTGGTCGTCCCCTTCTTCTCCTGTCCCCAATCCCTCCCAGCATCAGAGTCTTTTCCAGTGAGTCAACTCTTT
>SJYV01051076.1:152785-206370 GCA_006410875.1 Neotragus pygmaeus
AGTTTCAGCTTTAGCATCATTCTTTCCAAAGAAATCCCAGGGTTGATCTCCTTCAGAATGGACTGGTTGGATCTCCTTGCAGCCCAAGGGACTCTCAAGAGTCTTCTCCAACACCACATTTCAAAAGCATCAATTCTTCAGCGCTCAGCCTTCTTCACAGTCCAACTCTCACATCCATACATGACCACAGGAAAAACCAGAGCCTTGACTAGACGGACCTTAGTTGGCAAAGTAATGTCTCTGCTTTTGAATATACTATCTAGGTTGGTCATAGCTTTTCTTCCAAGGAGTAAGCGTCTTCTAATTTCATGGCTGCAATCACCATCTGCAGTGATTTTGGAGCCCAAAAATATAAAGTCTGACACTATTTCCACTGTTTCCCCATCTATTTCCCATGAAGTGATGGGACCAGATGCCATGATCTTCGTTAAGACCTAAGTATTTAATAAAAATAGCAAGTAAGATTTTTAAAAGGCCGAAAATCACCATTCTGTCTATAGTTATATCTGAAGATAGACTGAGAACTTTGGTTATTAAAACCCATCAAATTTAGAATGTTTATATGTCTTAGAAAAAAAAAGAGAAAAGTTAATGTCAAATCTTTCCCATTTTAATGGCATATGATGCAAGTTTTAAATTATTTCTGAAAAGAAATGAATATACCTTTGTACACATGTCATATAAACATAAGCAAATATTCTAGCAATTTTCAAACCCATTGAATTCAAGTTAAAGGATTTAGTCTGGACTAATCCATTCCTCTTGTTTTAATACAGTTAGTCTTAACAATATGAAAAAGATAAGAACATATTGCATATTCACAGAGATTAAATAAATACTAGAGTATGTATAGAAATGACCTTAATTTAATGAACAATAGTTTTCAGATACCTCTCTAGCCTTCTGAAATCCACTATGCTAATAGTTTTATTCTGATTAAATGATTTATTTAATATTTTGAACTCCTTTTTAAAAGTTTACATATGTTGTCCCCAAAATGTGCCTATCAGTAGGGTTTGGCAATTTACTTTATCTGCAAATGGCCAGATGGTAAATACATCCTGTTTTATGGCACATACAGTTTCCATAGCAAGTTGGCTTTTTAGCCCCCAAATAAGAACAGACAATACATTAAAGCAAAAGAGTAAATGTATGTAATTGTGTTCCAGTAAATCTTTATTTACAGAAACAAGCAGGTTGGTCCAGTTTTGCCAGTTCCTGTTAATGAGCATGAGTATCCTGAGAGAAGACAGTTGGATATAGAAATATTTCTGTTTTCAAAGAGACCTGGATAGTTCAGCAAACTATACCCCTTCTTTGAGTTCTGTCACATATTAGCATATCAAAAGTTCTGAGATTAGTTTTAAGAAATCTCTTGAAATTCATTTAGCACAGAATTTACTCATATTATCAATTACTTAGACCTTTTAAAATTGGACTTTTCAGTTATTACTGAAATATACAAATGATGTCATTAATTCATATCATCAAATCCAAAATTATTGATTATATAATTTTAACAGCAATTGTAAATATATACATTAATTAGAATTCTTATAGAAATCCATCTCAAAACACCTGAGGCAAAAGAAAGGATAAATTTCTTGAATTATATAATTAAAACTTTTCTTCACGACTGTATGTTTGTGCCAATGTGAAGAAAGAACTCTGATTAGCAGAACCTAAGACATACATCTTTCGGTGGTGTGGATCAAGGGTGGTGATATTACAGTGACTACAAAGATTGAGTTTCTCCACAGGAAAGATGGATTTCTCAAAGAATAAAGAGGTTAACTAAAGTTATAATTATTTCATTCCATCCCAAACTCATTTTGTATAATCCAAGCAATTTTTCAATAATAATTAATACTCATCATGTGCTATTTTCAAAGGAGCTACATGAAAACCAAAACCTTTTTATAGATTTAAGTCCTAAAGGTATCATTTGGGCTATTTCAAATATATCTGACTGATAATTCTGATAACAATCCCAGTTTATTTTAGCAGACACCTGGTTTGCTCCTTCTTTTAGTAGAAAATCTATAGTTTTTCCTTGTAAAAATAAAATAAATATACTGTATAGACTGAGTTATAAGTAGCAGGATTAGCTGAACTAAATGGCTAAGAAATAATTATTTAAAATGGAGGTTGAGGAGAATTAATTTTATCAAATGAGTTACAGATATTATTATATAATTTGGGTATTTTTACAATGATAATTGAAAACATTCCTAATACTTTCATTAGTGTCTTCCTAAACTTAGTTAAGTTTGTTATGGTGAATTATCTTTTAAGTTAACATTTTAACAATGAATTAATGAGGTATTCTCCAGTTAATTTCCAAAGAAATGGGCATAAGTGAATACCTTCCAATAACTCATACATGTAATACAATGAAGATATGGAGTAAGAGTTATTTAACAATCAAGAAATAATCAATAATATTTGATTTTGTTCATTGATATTGGAACAGATGGAGGATTAGGTGGACATGGAATACATCTCTCTCCATGGATACATCAGGAATACAATTTCAGACCCAGAAGTTCGTGCAGAACACCAAATGAGAGCAGAGAGGAGTACTTGACCAGACAGAAGAAAATATACAGAATCACACAAAATTCAGTAGGACAAAGAAACTAGGAGGAAAAGCAGCAGTGTTAGTAGGACTGGACCTGCCCTCAGTGGGTGAGGGATCTGAAGCAAGGGTCCGATCTCCACACCAGGGCAATTGTCTGAGTCAGAGGAGAAACATTTAAAGCTGAGAGTGAAATAGCTGATCTGTGGCAACCTGAATGGAATGAGAATCAGACAGTCCTTGCCTCAACCATACATACCCTGGACTGGGACACAGTTATCCTGGAAAGCACAGCAGCTGGGACCTGGAGTTTGGGAATTGTAGAGTGATCCCAGGGTGAAGGCTGCTGTTACCTGTGGAGAGACTGATAGAGAGGAAGTGAGGGAGGAAAATTTGATAGGAAATGCCTGTGGAGGAAAGCCCGGCAGCCATGGCAGCAAGGGGATATTGCTGAGTCATGTGTAGGGGGTGGAGCCATCACCATAGCCTCTCTCTCCCCACATGCCATCCGCAGCTGAACAATAGAGAGGGTGGCCCATCAGACACCTGATGCACTGAACTACAGAGTAGGACTCCTGCCAGGGGGGCCCCTCCATGTGCTCGACACGCTGAACAACAGAGAAGGACACCAGGCCAGGGAGCCCTCTATGTGCCTGAAGTGGGGGAGATATAGAGAAAGACTGGCCAAAGAGGCCTTCTGATCGCCAGCTAAAAGAGGCTCAAATAAAGACTCTGGTAGGGCCCTAACTCCTGTGGTGGAGGCAGTCCATATCCTTGCACACTTGGCGCTGTCAGGGTACCTGCAAGCCAAGCACCTTCATGCTCAACTGTCACTGGGGTAGAGCTGCTACAGGTAAAAAATGTCTTGTGTCTATGTGCACAGAGTCATTTCAGTAGTGTCCAACTCTGCAGTCCTACACACTGTGGCCTGCCGGGCTTCTCTATCAGGGAAAGGGGCTCTGCAGGCAAGAATACTGGAGCATATTGGCCAATACCGGTTGCCATACATTTCTAGAGTATTATATTTCCTGCTGCTCTAGCCACCAATTCTCCTGAGTACCTTGTGCTGCCAGAGCCTCTGTGACCCAAGAAATTGCATCACTCCACACTTGGCTCTCACAGGGGTAAACCCAAATCATCCAAGGCAGCCTCAGGAGCAAACCCCAGTGGATGCCCCACATGCAGAGGTGGAAATAAAACCACAATTGAGACCCAGGGGCAGTGTGGCTAAGGAAGAAGACCCCAAACCTTCCCACCAGCTGTACATGTTGCAGATTAAATCCACACGATCAACTAGGTAGTTTCTGTCTATGAAATATATAAAACATCATAGAGAGCTCCCACAAAAGAAAATGCACTAGTTCTGATAGCTGTGAACATTGGAGGCAAGAACGCATAGGAGTGGGACCAGATTAGAATCTGAGCTACCCCCACAGCAGGTCCAGAGATCAGCACAGTGATGGAGGGTATCCTAGGGAGGTAAGATGGACTGTGACTCCCAGCGAGGTAAAGGACTCTGACAGCAGTGACTCAAGAAGAACATTTATTATTCTTATGTTTTGAATAATAATTCTTATTCTACTTGTTCTGTAGATTTTTTGGGTTTCTTTCTCCTTTTATTCCCCCTCTGTTGTAGTTGTCGATTTTACTGGCATTGTAAAATCTAATTAAGCTTTTGAGTTTTTTTTCTTTTCTTTTCTTTTCCTCCATCACATTTTTTACTGTTGTTATAAACCTCTGCCTCTATGTTGGGCTTTTGCAGTTCTGTGGCATTTTCCTTTTTTTTTTTCTCTCTCTCTCTCTTTTTTAATTTTTTAAACCTACTATTATTTTTTATACATTTATTACTTTGTTTGCTTTTTATACTGTTCTTTTCCCCTTGCAGCTAATCTTTAATGTTTATAAATCTTCTTTATTTACCTCTATTTAACTTTATATATCTATTCTTTCTTTCCTTTCTTCTCAACATGTTTGTTAATTTTATTTTCATTGCTTTTTGCCCCAATTGGCACTTTACTTTGGTTTTATTTTCCAGTTTGTGCTTTAGTTACTTCTGTTCTGATAGGTATAATTTTTGGTTTCTTTTGTTGGCTGGGTCAATCAATTGCACTTTATTTTTATTGGACTGTTTTTATTTTGTTTATGGGTGTGTATGTATATGTATATATTCAGTCATAATTTTTATTGTTGTTATAAACCTCTGACTCTATGTTGGGCTTTTGCAGTTCTGTGGGGTTTTGCTTTTTTCTTATCTCTTTTTTATAATTTTAATTTTTAATTTTTTAAACCTATTATACTACACTTGATCTTAACCAAAATTAAAAAGCATACATTTGAATCAGTTCTAATGAAGTGGATGAAACTGGAGCCTATTATACAGATTGAAGTAACCCAGAAAGAAAAACACCAATACAGTATACTAACAAATATACATGGAATTTAGAAAGATGGTAATGATAACCCTGTATGTGAGACAGCAAAAGAGACACAGATGTATAGAACAGTCTTTTGGACTCTGTGGGAGAGGGCGAGGGTGGGATGATATGGGAGAATGGCATTGAAACATGTAAATTATCATATGTGAAGCGAGTCACCAATCCAGGTTTGATGCATGATGCAGGGTACTCGGGGCTGGTGCACTGGGATGACCCAGAGGGATGGGATGGAGAGGGAGGTGGGAGGGAGCTTCAGGACGGGAAACACATGTACACCCGTGATGGATTCAAGTTAATATATGACAAAACCAATACAATATTGTAAAGTAAAATAAATAAACAGAAAAAACTAACAAATAAATAAAATAAACCTATTATTTTTTTCTTCATTTAAAACTCGGTTTGCCTTTCCTACTGTTCTTTTTCCCTTGTAGTTAATCTTTAATGTATATAAATCTTCTTCAATTACCTCTATTTAACTTTGCGTATCTATTCTTTCTTTCTTTCCTCTCAACATTTTGTTAGTTTTATTTTCATTGTTATTTTCCCCAATTGGCACCTTGCTTTAGTTTTGTTTTCTAGTTTGTATTTTACTTTTGTTCTTAACTAGTGAATATAATTTTTTTATTTCTTTTGTTCACTGGGTCAATCTACTGTATTTTATTTTTGTTGGACTCTTTTCACTTTGCTCATGGCTTTATATGTATATGTCTATATTCCATTATTTTGATTATCATTTGCCTGATTTTGTAACTGCCATTTGTCTGGGTTTCCCTTTTGGCTCAGCTGGTAAAAAATCCACCTGCAATACCGGTGCCCTGGGTTTGATCCCTGGGTGGGAAGAGCCATTGGAGAAGGGAAAGGCTACCCAGTCCAGTATTCTGGCCTAGAGAATTCCATGGACTATGTAGTCCATGGAGTTGCAAAGAGTCGGACACAATGGAGTGACTTTCATTTTATCACTTTTGGATATTTATTTTAATCTCACTTAATGTCAAAACAAACCACTTGTGGAATCTTCGTGCCTTACCATAGATCAAACCCTGAGCCTTTGGAGTTGGCAGTGACTCCAAGACCCTAGGCTACCAGAGAACTAACCCTCAGTTCAGTTCAGTCACTCACTTGTATCCGACACTTTGCGATGCCATGAATTGCAGCACGCCAGGCCTCCTTGTCCATCACCAACTCCCAGAGTTCACTCAAACTCACTCCATTGAGTCGGTGGTGCCATCCAGCCATCTCATCCTCTGTCGTCCCCTTCTCCTCCTGTCCCCAATCTCTCCCAGCATCAGAGTCATTTCCAGTGAGTCAACTCTTCGCATGAGGTGGCCAAAGTATTGGAGTTTCAGCTTTAGCATCAGTCTTTCCAATGAACACCCAGGACTGATTTCCTTTAGAATGGACTGGTTGGATCTCCTTCCAGACCAAGGGACTCTCAAGAGTCTTCTCCAACACCACAGTTCAAAAGCATCAATTCTTTGGTAATCAGCTTTCTTCACAGTCCAACTCTCACATCCATACATAACTACTGGGAAAAACCATAGCCTTGACTAGACAGATCTTAGTCGGCAAAGTAATGTCTCTGTTTTTGAGTATGCTGTCTAGGTTGGCCATAACTTTCATTCCAAGGAGTAAGTGTCTTTTAATTTCATGGCTGCAGTCACCATCTGCAGTGATTTTGGAGCCCCCAAAATAAAATCTGTCACTGTTTCCACTGTTTCCCCATCTATTTGCCCTGNAAGACACTAACAGACATAAAAGGAGAAACTGACAGTAATGCCATAATAGTAGGAGATTTTAGCACCCCACTCACACCAATGGACAGATCATCAGAGCAGAAAATTAATAAGGAAACACAAGTCTTAAATGACACATTAGATGAGATGGATCTCATTGATATCTTCAGGATATGCCATACAAATGCAGAAGAATACACCTTCTTCTCAAGTGCATGTGGAATATTCTACAAGATAGACCACATCTTGAGTCACAAATCAAACCTCAGTAAATTTAAGAAAATTGAAATCATATCCAGCATCTGCTCCAACCACAATACTATGAGACTGGTTATAAATTACAAGAAAAAATATATATATAAGAAACACAAACAAGTGGAGATTAAACACACGTTTCTACATAACCAATAGGTTACTGAAGAAATCAAAAGGGAAATTAAAAATTTTCTAGAAACAAAAGACAATGAAAACAAGACAACTCAAAACCTGTGGGATGCAGTGAATGCAGTTCTAAAAGGGAAGTTTATAGCAATAGAATCCTACCTCAAGAAACAAACAACAAAAAAAAACATTGAATAGACAACCTAACTTTACCCCCAAAACAACTGGAAAAATACGAACAGAAAAACCCCAAAATTAGTAGAAGGAAATAAATAATAAAGATCTGAGCAGAAAGAAACAATAGTAAAGATTAATAAAACTAAAAGATGGTTCTTTGAGAAGATAAACAGAAATGACAAGCATGTAGCCTGACTCATCAAGAAAATAGTGAGAAGAATCAAATCAATTAGATTAGAAATGAAATCAACAAATCAACAAAATTAGAAATGAAAAAAGAGAGGTTGCAACAGACAATGCAGAAATACAAAGAGTTATAAGATACTATTACGAACAACTACATAGCAATAAAATGGATAATCTGGAAGAAATTGACAGCTTCTTAGAAAAGTTCAGTCTTCCAAGACTGAATCAGGAAGAAACAGAAATTATGAACAACCCAATTACAAGCTCTGAATTGAAGCTGTGATCAAAAATCTCCCAAAAAACAAAAGGCCAGGAACAGATAACTTCACAGAATTCTATCAAAGATTTGGTGAAGGGCTAATGCCTACCCTTCTAAAATTCTTTCAAAAAATTGCAGAGGAAGGAATACTTCCAAACTCATTCTACAAGGCCACCATCACCCTGATACCAAAACCAGACAGTGACAACACAAAAAAGAAAACTACAGGCAAATGTCACTGATGAGCATAGATGCAAAAATCCTCAATAAAATTTTAGCAAACAGAATTCAGCCACACATCAAAAAGCTCATACACCATAATCAAGTTGGGTTTATTCCAGGAATGGAAAGATTCTTCAATATATGCNGTGACAACACAAAAAAGAAAACTACAGGCAAATGTCACTGATGAGCATAGATGCAAAAATCCTCAATAAAATTTTAGCAAACAGAATTCAGCCACACATCAAAAAGCTCATACACCATAATCAAGTTGGGTTTATTCCAGGAATGGAAAGATTCTTCAATATATGCAAATCAATTGATGTTATACCATATTAACAGATTGAAAGATAAAAACCATATGATAATCTCAATAGATGCATACAAAGCCTTTGACAAAATTCAGCACCCATGTATGATTAAAACTCTTCAAAACTGGGCATAGATGGAACCTACCTCATAAAGGCCGTATATGATAAGCTTACAGCAAACATTATTCTCAATGGTAAAAAACTGAAATCATTCTCCCTAAGATCAGGAACAAGACAAGAGTTTCCACTTTCACCACTATTATTGAACATAATTCTAGAAGTCTTAGCTACAGCAATCAGAGAAGAAAAAGAAAGAAAAGTAGTCCAGATCAGAAAAGAAGAAGTAAAACTCTCACCGTTTGCAGATGACATAATACTGTACATAGAAAACCATAAAGATAGTATCAGAATATTACTATAACTAATCAGTGAATTTAGCAAATTTGCAGGATACCAGATCAATACACAGAAATCACTTGCATTTCTATATACTAACAATGAAAACTCCGAAAGAGAAATTAATGAATCAATCCCTATCACCACTGCCACAAAAATAATTAAATTTCTAGGAATAAACTTACCTAAGGAGATGAAAGAACTGTACATAGAAAATTATAAGACACTATGAAAGAAATCAAAGATGACATAAACAGAAGGAGAGATATTCCATGTTCCTATGTAGGAAGAATCAATATTGTGAAAATGACTATACTACCAAATGCAATCTATAGATTTAATGTGATCCTTATCAAAATACTAATGGTATTTTTCACAAAACTATTACAAAAAATTTCACAGTTCATATGGAAACACAAAAGACCCTGAATAGCCAAAACAGTCTTGAGAAAGAAGAATGGAGCTGGAGGAATCAACCTTCCTGACTTGAGATTATACTACAAAGCTACAGTCATCAACAGTATGGTACTGGCACAAAAACAGAAATATAAACCAATGGAACAAGATAGAANCTGAATAGCCAAAACAGTCTTGAGAAAGAAGAATGGAGCTGGAGGAATCAACCTTCCTGACTTGAGATTATACTACAAAGCTACAGTCATCAACAGTATGGTACTGGCACAAAAACAGAAATATAAACCAATGGAACAAGATAGAAAACCCAGAAATGAACCCATGCACCTATGGGTACCTTATTTTTGACAAAGAAGGTAAGAATATACAGTGGGGTAAAGATAGTTTCTTCAATAAATGGGTGCTGGGAAAACTGGACAGCTATACATAAAAGAGTGAAATTCAAACACTTCCTAACACCATACCCCAAAATAAACTCAAAATGGATTAAAGACCTAAATGCATGACCAGAAGCTATAAAACTCTTAGAGGAAAACACAGGAAGAACACTCAATGACATAAATCAAAGCAAGATCCTCAATGACCCACCTTCTAGAGTAATGGAATTAAAAACAAAAGTAAACATTTGGGACTTAATTAAACTTAAAAGCTTTTCCACAGCAAAGAAACTATAAGCAAAGTGAAAAGACAACTTTCAGAATGGGAGAAAATAATAAACAACTGACAGTGAATTAATTTCTAAAATATACAACCAGTTCATACAACTCAATGCCAGAAAAACAAACAACCCAATAAAAAAGTGGGGAAAAGACTTAAAGAGTCATTTCTCCAAAGAAGACATACATACAGGTGGCTAACAAACACATGAAAAGGTGCTCAACATTGCTCATTATTAGAGAAATACAAATAAAAAGTACAATGAGATATCACCTCACATCAATCAGAAAGGCCATCATCAAAAAGTCTACAAACAATAAATGCTAGAAAGGGTGTAGAGAAAAGGGAAAACCCTTACACTGTTGGTGGGAATGTAAATTGATACAGCCATTATAAAAGACGGTATGGAGATTACTTTTAAAAAAATGAAATAAGACCATACCATATGACCCAGCAATCCCACTTGTAGACACATAACCTGAAGAAACAAAAATTGAAAAAGACACATGTATCCCATTGTTCATTGCAGCACTATTTACAATAGCTAGAACATTGAAGCAACCTAGATGTCCACTGAAAGATGAATGGATAAAGAAGTTTGGGTAAATATACACCATGGANAAACAAAAATTGAAAAAGACACATGTATCCCATTGTTCATTGCAGCACTATTTACAATAGCTAGAACATTGAAGCAACCTAGATGTCCACTGAAAGATGAATGGATAAAGAAGTTTGGGTAAATATACACCATGGAATTTTACTCAGCCATAAAAGGAACAGATTTGAGTCAGATATGATGAGGTAGATGCACCCAGAACCTATTATACAGAGTGAAGTGAGTCAGAAAGAGAAAGATAAATATCGTATTCTATCGCACATATATGGAATCGTGAAGAATGGTACTGAAGAAGTTATTTACTGGGCAGCAACGGAGAAACAGACGTAGAGCATAGACTAGTGGACATGGGGAGAGGGAAGGAGAGGGTGAGATGTATGGAAAGAGTAACATGGACACTTACATTGCCATATGTAAAATAGATTTGCCAACAGGAATTTGCTGTATGGTTCAGGAAACTCAAACAGGTGTTCTGTATCAATCTAATGTCATAGATGGGAAGGAGGTTCAAAAAGATATATGTATATCAAATGTATATATGGGTATACATATATTCCCATGGCTGATTCATGTTGAAGTTTGACAGAAAAGAATAGACTTCTGTAAAGCAATTATTCTTCAATAAAAAATAAATTAAAAATAAAGCAATTGATATTAATGCAAAATGAATCTGAAAACATGAGAAATATTGCCTTAAAACAAATTTTGATGTGTTCTTAAAGTTTAATCATTTAGTCACACAAATCAGCCTATATTTTTATATTTACTTCCATAAAACTTTTAGAACCCATATCTTACCTATGAAAACTTTCAGTTGACAGTTTTTAATAGATCAAAAGTTTAAGATAGTTGCTATGCAGAAAAATAATTAAAGCTTATGATAAGTGGACTAAAAACAACATATTAGAGCAAGATGATATCATAATTCCATAAACTAAATATATAATTACATAAACTAAATTAAATAACATGCAGCCCCTGAATTTGTAGCAGACACAAATTACTACAAAGAGAAACTATGAATTTCAATTTGTGCTATCCTTCAGAATCTCCTAGGTAAAAGTTTACAAGCTAAAAAATATTTAATGTGATTAAATATGCCAGAATGTTCAGTAATGAGGCCAGAGATCAAAACTAATCATATGAATTATGAACAGGAAAAACCTGCAGGGTTATGATGATATTGTATATTAAAAAATTAAAACTAAAATTACATGAACTGCAGTTTCAATAATCAAGATAAGTAAGATGATAAAAAGAAAAATAAAGTTAGTCTATCTCCATCCATTGATATATTTAATTCTTTCATATTTATTTTATTCATTCAACAAATTCATTCTTATTGGGCACTACTATATACACTTAAAATAACTACAACATTAATAAATCAGATTCTGTAAATAGAAGCTTGAACCAGAAGTTCAAGAAACTCAAGTGTGCTATTTTGTAACTCAATCCAGTTTTTTTTTTTTTTTTCCTAGAACAAGTATGTAACAGTTGTATGTGGTTTCTTACTATATCTTCCACAGGGTAATGTTTTATGAACTTTTCCAAGCCTACCTCAAATATTCAAGAACCTTAAAAGTGAATGTTACATTCTCCCTTTCCTGTCCTGTTTTTTCTTCACATTGTCTGATTGATTCTTTCTGTGAACACCTAGAAACTCTTGCATAGGCATCTTCATCTTGGAACCTGTTTCTGGGTAACACAACTGAAGACAGGATATAACGTGCAACTAGTGTAAATTCTTTAGTTTCTTTCTATTGCAAAAAAAAAAAAGATATTTTAAAACACTCTTCTCACAAAGTTGCCATGGAAGTGAAAACAATTAGCACAGAGCTGGGTGTGTGCATATCATAAATGTTTGCTATTTTATTAGTTGATATTTTCTGTTATTAATTAGGGAATTTTTCCTGTGTTTGATTCTCCTTTCTCTTACCTGCTTTTTCAAGTACTTTTTATATTAATTATGTATAACTAGATTATCTTATATTAATAACTTTATAAATTGAAACCTTACAAAAGAAGTGATATTTGTCTGAGCTCTCATAATGCTGTATGATCATTTATAAAATACTAGGCTGTCTATGATTTTCATCTGAGGGCATCATTGGAAAGAGGAACTTAACAGGACAGACAATGTTTGTTTGCAATCCCAAAACATCTGACTTAATATGGAATGTCTTCTTTAAATAATATTAGTAGAGGGAGATGTAAGCCATTGCCAGGAATTATAATATTAACATTTACTGAGAAAACACTCTCTCCTATTTTTCACACCCACAGCTTCCTTTACTGCCCAAAGTAACCAAGCAAATTTATTTCACTATGTTAATTTTCTACATGTAAAATGATATGTGAAGCCAAGAAAGGTTGAGGAACTTGACTTACATAAAGGTGAAGAAATGACTTTTGGAGACTTGTTCATACATATAACTAGTATAAACTAAAGCAACATAAAAATATTGGTGACAAATTTAACTCTTTTATTCACTGCAAAATTATATACATTATATATATTGCATAAATTAATATCAAATATTTCTCCTAATGGTTGTTTTTGTCCTCAGATACACTGGATTGGATTAAACCTATTTTTCTCTATATCAGTCAGTTAGTTCAGTTACTCAGTTGTGTCCGACTCTTTGAGACCCCATGGACTGCAGCACGCCAGGCTTCCCTGTCTATCATGAACTCCTGGAGCTTACTCAAACTCATGTCCATCAAGTTGGTGATGCCATCTAACTATCTCAACCTCTGTCATGCCCTTCTCCTCCCACCTTCAATCTTTCCCAGCATCAGGGTCTTTTCCTATGAGTCAGTTCTTCCCATCAGGTGTCCAAATATTGGAGTTTCAGCTTCAGCATCAGTCCTTCCAATGAATACTCAGGACTGATTTCCATTAAGATAGACTGGTTAGATCTCCTTGCAGTCCAGAGGATTCCCAAGAGTCTTCTCCAACACTCCAGTTCAAAAGCATCAATTCTTCAGTGCTCAGCTTTCTTTATAATCCAACTTTCATATCCATAAATGACTACTAGTAAAACCATAGCTTTGATTAGATGGAACTTTGTTGACAAAGTAATGTATCTACTTTTTAATATGCTGTCTAGTTTAGTCATAGCTTTTCTATACAGAGGAAAACCAGAACTTTTCTCTATATAGGTCTCTGTTATTTTAAAGAGTGAAGAGAGCCCTTAAATTTAAATTTATTATCCTATGATTCACATTCAGAAAATTACTCCTCAAGCAACAATGAAATTACTTGTTTCTTATATTTACCTATTCTCTTCCCTATCCCTGAACCTAGTACTTTCATAGATGATTTTCTATTACTTGGTGTCATAAATTCTTTATTTAAATTTTTCAAGTTTTATTAAACGTATATGAATGTACAAATGATACATTTTTTAGTTTTGATTGAACATTATATATTACATTCTTTCTGCCTTACATCCTTTTTGGAACCTCAGTATTAAGTCACTAAAATTCATGTTGTTGTGTGATTACCCCACTTTACCATATGNATATGAATGTACAAATGATACATTTTTTAGTTTTGATTGAACATTATATATTACATTCTTTCTGCCTTACATCCTTTTTGGAACCTCAGTATTAAGTCACTAAAATTCATGTTGTTGTGTGATTACCCCTAACTTTACCATATGATGTGAATAGACAACAAATTGTGTGTAAATTTTTCCTACCAATGGACATTTAAATTGTTTCCAGGTTATTATTCCTAACTACTACTAACAGAAGAGTGGTATAAACATCCTTTTTCTTGTCTTTTGATTCAAATATGCTAAAATTTATCTTGCTTATACCAAAAAAGTGCAATTGTTGAATAATAAGAAATGTAACCAGTCAACTTAAAAAAAATAGTGCTAATTCATTTTCAAAAGCATTCTGTACTTCCTACCACTTTGAAATGGATAGCCCTATTGATCTATATCTTTTCTAATGTTTGGTGTTATAGCATTCTTAGTTGCTTCCATGGAATGTTCAGTTCAGTTCAGTCACTCAGTCGTGTCTGACTCTTTGCGACCCTGGGAATCGCAGCACGCCAGGCCACTCACGTCCATCGAGTCAGTAATGCCATCCAGCCATCTCATCCTCTGTTGTCCCTTTCTCCTCCTGTCCCCAATTCCTCCCAGCATCAGAGTCTTTTCCAATGAGTCAACTCTTCGCATGAGGTGGCCAAATACTGGAGTTCCACGTCAGCATCATTCCCTCCAAATAAATCCCAGGGCTGATCTCCTTCAGAATGCACTGGTTGGATCTCCTTGCAGTCCAAGGTAAATAAAGTTATTTAATGCAAAAATGTAAAAAAAATTATTTCAAAAGATATTTTAAAGTACATGTCCCTTTTTATTAATTATATTTAGCTTCTCTTCGAATCTTTATAGCAAATTGTGGCTCCTCGTCTGAGAAATCATTTTTTAGGATTTTTGTCTGTAGTTCATTTGTATTATTAATCTTTTGATTTATTGATTTTTAGTAGTTTGTAATTATTGGTATCAATAACTGATATGTGCTCTCGATTTAAATTTATAAAATGTAAATATCAAATATGAAATAAAGTCAGTTCAGTCGCTCAGTCGTGTCCGACTCTTTGCAACCCATGGACTGCACCACACCAGGCTTCGTGCACATCACAACACCTGCAGCTTACTCAAACTCATGTCCATAGTGTTGGTGATGCTATTCATCCACGTGATCCTCTGGCATCCCCTTCTCCACTTGCTTTCAATCTTTGCCAGCATCAGGGTCTTTTCTAGTGAGTTAGTTCTTCCCATCAGGTGGCCAAAGTATTGGCATTTCAGCTTCATCATAAGTCCTTCCAATATTCAGGACTGATTTCATTAGGATAGACTGTTTGGGTCTCCTTGCATTCCAAAGGGCTCTCAAGAGTCTTCTCCAACACCACAGTTCAAAAGCATCAATTCTTCAGTGCTCAGCTTTCTTTACAGTCCAACTCTCACATCCAAACATGACTACTGGAAAAACCATAGCTTTGTTTAAATGGATCTTTGTTGGCAAAGTAATGTCTCTGCTTTTTTAATATGCTGTCTAGGTTGGTCATAGCTTTTCTTCCAAGGAGCAAGCGCCTTTTAATTTCCTGGCTACAGTCACCATCTTCAGTGATTTTGGAGATACCCAAAATAAAGTCTTTCACTGTTTCCACTGTTTTCCCATCTATTTGCCATGAAGAGATGGGACCAGATGCCATGATCTTAGTTTTCTGATGTTGAGTTTTAAGCCAACTTTCTTAACTCTCCTCTTTCACTTTCATCTTTAGTTCTTCTTCACTTTCTGCCATATGGATGGTGTCATCTATGTATCTGAGGTTATTGATATTTCTCCCAACAATCTTGATTCCAGCTTGTGTTTCATCCAGCCCAGCATTTCATATGATGTACTCTGCTTATGGGTTAAATGAGCAGGATGACAATACGCAGCCTTGACATACTCCTTTCCTGATTTGAAAACAGTCTGTTGTTCCATGTCCAGTTCTAACTGTTTCTTCTTGACCTGGATTCATATTTCTCAGGAGGCAGGTCAGATAGTCTGGTATTTCCATCTCTTTAAGAATTTTCCACAGTTTTTTGCGATCCACACATTCAAAGGCTTTAGCATTCTCAATAAAGCAGAAGTCAATTTTTTTCTGGAACTTGCTTTTCCTATGATCCAACAGATGTTGGCAATTTGATCTCTGGTTCTTCTGCCTTTTCTAAATCCAGCTTGAAAATCTGGAATTGCACAGTTCATGTACTGTTGAAGCTTGGCTTAGAGGATGTTGATCATTACTTTGATAGCTTTATATAGTCAGCAAAAAGAAGACCAGGAGCTGACTGTGGTTCACATCATGAACTCCTTATGCCAAATTCAGAATTAAATTGAGGAAAGTAAGGAAAACACCAGACCATTCAGGTTTGTCCTAAATCAAATCCCTTATGATTATACAGTGGAAGTGACAAATAGATTTAAGGGATTAGATATGATAGACAGGGTGCCTGAAGAACTATGTATGGAGGTTCATGACATTGTACAGGAGGCAGTGATCAAGACCATCCCCAAGAAAAAGAAATGAAAAAAGGCAAAATGGTTGTCTGAAGAGGCCTTACAAATAGCTGTGAAAAAGAAGAGAAGTGAAAGGCATAGGGGAAGGAAAGATATGCTGATTTGAATGCAGAGCTCCAAAGAATAGCAAGGAGAGATAAGAAAGGCTTCCCTCAGTGATCAATGCAAAGAAAAAGAGGAAAGCAAAGAATGAGAAAGACTAGAGATCTCTTCAAGAAAATTAATGATACGAAGGGAACATTTCATGCAAAGATGGGCACAATAAAGGACAGAAATATTATGGACCTAACAGAAATAGAGGATATTAAGAAGAGGTGGCAAGAATATACAGAAGAACTATACAAAAAAGATCTACATGACCCAGATAACCACGATGGTGTGATCACTCACCTAGAGCCAGACATCCTGAAATGTGAAGTCAAGTGGGCCTTAGGAAGCATTACTATGAACAAAACTAGTGGAGATGATGGAATTCCAGTTGAGTTCTTTCAAATCCTAAATGATGATGCTGTGAAAGTGCTGCAGTCAATATGCCAGCAAATTTGGAAAACTCAACTGTGGCCACAGAACTGGAAAAGGTCAGTTTTCATTCCAATCCCAAAGAAAGGAATTGCCAAAGAATGAAACAAAGTAGCTAGGAATATTATGTTCTGTGTGTGTGATTAACTGAGGTTAACTGATATGTGCTCTCGATTTAAATTTATAAAATGTAAATATCAAATATGAAATAAGAGTCCATTCTGTTTGCAACACTGTGCACAGTTTCTCTGTGCAACTATTAGTATTCATCTCAAGTATCTAAAATAATTTAGGTAAACATAAGTGTTCTGATGATGACCTCAATTTAAATTTGACCCTGCCTCAAATTTCTTAATGCTAGTAGTTAAAATAATATATTTGCTTAGTAATGTTTTTATCAATATCACAGTTAAGAATTGGAGGAACTTTAATGTCATATTGCAGGCCACTACTTTTTTATGTTTTTATCAACTTCCATCTGCAAACTTCCATTTGCAGTGTTTCCTTTATTTCTCTTAAAGATCAAATTGGTTTACTGGATATTGTCCTAGCCATGCACATGACTTCAATTTTGCATAGGTTAGCAAAAATCATTTTCCTTAGCTGTAGAAAATAGTTGCAATCATATTTGTATTTTTCTGTCTGGTTAATGTAATATGAATTGTTCACCTTTCAAAATGTTTTATGAATCTCTAAGCCTTTGACCTTTTTATTACATTTTTATTACTATACCATCTACCACAATTATAGTTCAATTGCCCTGCTGTCAATGATTTTCCTTATTCTGGTCATAAATCTTGCCCTGTTGAATTCTTCCTGTTACTGCTAATCTAGCACTGGAACTGGTTCTTAGATATCCATTTTCTCCTGAGCACTTATCAATAATTTTCAGATTTTTCAGTCCTTTAATGAATCAAGATTTCCTTAACATTCTATTTCCTTTGGTGTCAAAATGATGATAAATTATCAGGTTCATTTTCCCATTCAATTTCTTAACTGAAGGATTTTAATACTTTTCTTTCTGATATTTCAATCAAAGACTGCAATCATTCCATTTTTAGGGTAATCCATTTTTGATATTGAAAAAGTGTAAGTTGTCCAATTTTTTATGAAGAAGGATTATTTCTGCATTTGAGCAATTTCATCTTTTTCCTTACCTTATCCACTTAGTACTTTGCCCTACTTCAGTTGCTAGTCACTTTCCCTCCACCAATATACTGCCTTCAGAAATGCTGGCATTGTATTTTGTTTTGTTTTTCTTTTCTCAAGTTCCTTAGTTTTACCACACTTGTTACTGTTTCATTAGGGGAAAATCATTTTAGAATATTCAATTTAGATGTTATATGCTCTATTTTCTTCAGTTTTACAGAAACAATATATATAATATCTGGGAGATGGGGACATTATTTTGCCTAATTAAAACAATCTGTAATTTTCAGTGGACATATTACTTTTTTATGGCTCAGAATTGGTGCAAAACTATTTAATGGGTCTATATTTCATAATCCTTGCAAGTCTGGGCTCAACCCACCTTTCCAGCTTTCCCACCCCAAACATTTTTTTATATGCTTTAGGATCTTCTCTTTCATAATCCTGGTTAGACTTATTTGTGCATTTCTAGAATTACCTCAGCAATTCTTAAGATCAGTAGGTATTTGCCATCAATTTTTGTTATTAACTCAGCTAAATTTTTGTGCCTGTATGAAGAGCTTGCCAATTATGTAATGTAATCCTGCACTCTTCTCTCTGATGGTGTAGAGTCAGAATTGTGAAATATACATACTGATCATAACCCTGTTCTTTTTAAATCTTGATTAAAAGGAGATTCATGTTGAGGTTTGACAGAAAACAACAAAATTGTGTAAAACAATTATCCTCCAATTAAAAAATAAATTTTATTTATTTTAATTTATTTATTTATTTATTTATTTATTTAACTTTACAATACTCTATTGGGTTTGCCATACATCGACATGAATCCACCACAGGTGTACACAAGCTCCCACTCCCGAATCCCCCTCCCACCTCCCACCCCACAACGACTCTCTGGATCATCCCCGTACACCAGCCCCAAGCATCCTGCATCCTGTATCAAACATAGACTGGTGATTCGTTTCTTACATAATAGAAAAGGAGGAAAACCTAGTTATATGAGGTGCGAACAGTGTTACCTCCACTGTTAATTATTTTCTAAGTACTTTTAGAACTGTGCGAGGTGGATGTTGAGTGGAAGAGGGCTAACTGAATATTAAATATAAAATGTAAACCTATCATTCATTTCTTCTAGTTGTATTTCCTCAAAACATACAAGACACTTGAGAAATATATTTGACTTAGGTGGGCATTTTCAAAGAAGTATGAGGAAGATTTAGTGAGATAAAATTTGGTGAAGGTCAAATTCTACATGATGTTGTGCAAATTGTATTCCAATTTGTTTTGATGGATTGCACTTGACAATTAATTAGAAACTTATGAATAAACATTGAAAGGTAGATTTCATTAAAGAAAACGTGGTTCAGCCCTAAAAGCTCTATGCCTTTAGAATAATAACACTGATTATGATAGTTTCCAGACAGTTAACTCACAAAAGTTCAATGTAAATACATTTTACTTTAACTTCTATATGATAGCTTTTAGATTAAGTTTTAACTGAATATATATATATATGTATGTATGCATGGATGTTAAGTCACTTCAGTTGTGTCTGATTCTTTTCAACCCTGTGGACTGTAGCTCACCAGGCTCCTCTTCTCCAGACAAGAATACTGGAATAGATTGCCATGCCCTTTTCCAGGGGATCTTCCTGACCCAGGGATTGAACCTGTGTCTCTTATGTCTCCTGCATTGGCAGGCAGGTTTACTATTAGCACCACCTGGGAAGCCCATATATATGTACATATAACCATATATCTATATATATGAGTGGATATGTATATTCATATGTGTCCATATCTATACTTGTTTGAAAAGAAATATATATATACATATACTCAATTCTTTGCCTTTCTAACTTTCTATAGTTCCTTCATTCTACTCCCATAGTTATCTTAAATTTACCATGACCAATAGCTATACCATCTCTAAAGTTTTAAGTTTTATCACTGTACCACTAGGCCACTGCTCTTAAGTACTTTAGAATCCTTTATTCCAATATTTGTAAAGTATTTTCATGACTTCCCATCCATGAACCTTTCTACTTTTTTAAAAAAAGCAAATAATAGCAACAGAAAGCATGATGACTTCTCTCACTTAAAATCTGTAAATGCATAAATTGCAAGTGAACACTGAGGAGCATGGAGTTAAAACTGCTGGCCTGTGATTGTGTTGCTTCCTTGGGAAGGTAGGGAAAATCCTTTGAGGCAAAGGAAGAAAACAGAGCATGGATCCAAGCTAATATATTTGTCAACTGCACTTCCAGGTAAGTAAACTAATGATCTTTATTAGAAAGAAGGACCATATCTATAGGATGTTTCATAGCTAAAGTATATCTTATATTAAATAGACCTCTGAATGTCTGTGATATGGCTCACTGGATAAACTCTCATAAGCTATGCTGCTTCTGCTGCTAAGTCGCTTCAGTCATGTCCAACTCTGTGCGATCCCACAGAAGGCTGCCCACCAGGATCCTCTGTCCCTGGGATTCTCCAGGCAAGAATACTGGAGTGGGTTGCCATTTCCTTCTCCAGTGCATGAAAGTGAAAAGTGAAAGTGAAGTCGCTCAGTCATGTCCGACTCTTCTTGACCCCATGGACTATAGCCCACCTGGTTCCTCCATCCATGGGATTCCCCAGGCAAGAGTACTGGAGTTGGGTGTCATTGCCTACTCCAACAAGCTATGCAACAGTCTGTAATATTAAACAGATATGTGAAGTTACCTAAAAATCTGCCTGCTGTGTAAAGTGGCTTACAGAACACACTAGGGACTTCAGTAATTATTCTGGGCCACAGAGCACCTGTCTGATACAGGAATATAGAACAAACATAGATATACATAACATCCAGGTAGTTCACTAATTATTCAGCCCCTCTTAAATGACTTATTACTTGAAATTATTAGCATATCTTGATCTCTGATTCATGTCATTCTGGTTATGTGATCCTCATATTTGGCTCATACACTCAGTGTTTTACTTTAGTGAAACTCTTTCACTTTAGTGAGTATGTTTACTTTCTTTCCAAAACAAACATTTGCACCCTCTCGTCTCTTTTAAATGTCTAACCCGCAGAAGCAAGCTAAGTTAAGAACAGAGAGGTAATCAAGTGAGAATTCCATAATTCTCCACATTCAAGTTTACCAACTCACATGCAGTGGGACTTAAACCCTCTTTTTCCTCTTTCTAAAATGAAGAAAGCATTTCTGTACTTTTCTAAAGCTAGCTCCACTTGGTGCCCTAGATTCAATATATTCTAGTCTTTAGAATTTTGCTTTGACAGTTATTCTCTCTCTTTTACATCATCAAATTAACTCTTTCTACCTGTGTATTTTCATTAGCTAGCAACATGTTCTATTATTTTCTTCAGGCGTTCTTACATTTGCTATATGACCTCTCTTCACTTGCTACTAACCAGGTTTCTGCTGGTGTTTCAGACTACCCATTGAAGGAACTGTCCCTGCCAATTCCCTAATCTCCTGTCTCAAAGTCTTCCCTTAAGGCAGAACAACCAGACCTCTTACCATACCATCCCACACGAACAGCTGAAATCCATGTTGTAGATTGTCCTCTGTGCTCTTGATGCTCATCTGTTTTATAGTTTCTCACTGAGATGATCTTTCATAGATCTTTGAAAAACTTATATCATTTGGCTTTTGTGACAGTACAGTCTGTATTCTGTCTATACCAAGCTGTCCATTTTTATTTCTCTTACTGAATATTTTTTTTCCTGCTTTATATTAAAAATTTGGAATATCCCAAAGCTTGTGCATGTGCCCTGCTTTCTTCTCCAGGTCTTTTCATTCAGTGCAATCAACAAATTCATATGTATGAAGATGATTTTGCTCCTAAGCTCTACATGTATGTTTCAATTGCTGATTTATTTCCACTTGAATATCTGTTAAGGCATTATACACACAACTTGCCCCAAATCAAATTATTATAGTTAATTTGCAATTGGTTCATTTCTTTTTCCAGGAATCCTTACCAGTGTTTACTCAATTACATCTTTAGTAATTGAGTAAAAGTTTTACTTGTACTTTAGTAATTGAGTAAAAGTGTTTACTCAGTTACATCCTTAGCTGGCACATTTAATCCCTCTCTCAAGGCCTTTAAACTTATAATTCTCTCTGCTTTCAAATCTAACCACCCCTTGTCTTTCATCCCTACACTGGCTGGAAACTCCATCTCATCATTAATTTCTTGATTGATATGTTAACTCTGCTGAGTGCTTTCCCTGATACCTCTATCTACCATAAGCCTCCATTCTTGTTATATTTCTTACATGGTCTCATTTTGTTTTCTTTAGATAGTTATCATTGTTAAACTAGTTTGTGTTTATCACCCTGTTTATTTCCTCTCTCTCCTTACTAGAACACAAGAAGCATCAGAGAAGTATCCTTGTCTGTTTTGTTCAGGGACATTGTATGTAACATATGAAAATCATTTTGGAATGATTTGATACATTTTCAGAAAATCTTAAGTTTGACTCACAGACCCACCAATCAGTAGGTTCATGACCTATTAAAAGTTACTTAAGCACTGCAAAATTGTTATTATTTATAAGTTATCCTTATCTGTCAAAATAAAGGTATTACTATAACTTTGCAGCATACTTACAGAATACACAATATAGTGCCAAGCATAATGTCTATATACCTAGGATTGACACACATATGTTCATTTCCTTCCAGTTGCCCTTATGAAAAGTGTGCACAATGTAAATCACTTAGTTGAAATATGGATATAAGTAATGTAAATTATTAGCTTACATTTAGAGATCTTATATAAAGCTCTGCTTTAAATGTTTCATACATATTGCCATATATATTCTTCACAATAACTTTATGGTATAGATCCTATTGTTTTCCTCAGTTTATAGATTGGGAACACTGTGAAGTTTGATATTATTGAAGTAGATTTAATTTTAAGTGATAGGAGTAGGTGTCCATTGAAGCAGTCTAGCACTACAGAAGGTGCACTTACCTTCATGATATACTGTTTCCACTTAGAAATGAAAAGTATCCATGCATCTTTATGCTCAGTGTGTGTGTCTGTGTGCTTGTTTGAGAATGTGTGTTTACAAAGAGACAAAGGACAAATAAGACAAAATTACCAAGTTTGTAACTCATAAATGTTTAGGTTTCCTCTTTTCCTCCTTTAAATTCCTCCCCAAATTGTTGCTGTTTTATGATCACTCTTACTTGAAAATAAAATAGAGAAGTGGTGGAAATATTAAAATTTCCAGTATTGGCAATTAGGAATCACTTGACCAGATCTTGGTATTAGGTGCTGTATTCTTTTTGAATGTTCATGTCATAAAACTGCACTTGTTTATTTTTTTAAATGGGATAAAAGTTAAGTGATGCCAAAACTTAGTCATAGCATCCAATTAGGTGGGGCATTCTTTCTTTAAAACTTTTATTAAATTATTTTAGGCTGTGCTTTTCTGGTGAAAACTAAAGGCTTTTTAAAATACCAAATTATTATTTTTTTTTTCTTATTGAAACACGATAACACCAAAGTTGCCTAAGCAGTCTTATAGACATAAATAAATGTGTGAAGGGCTTCCTGGGGGTGGAGCTGTTGTGATTCCCATTATAGTCAGTGGGGATCATTGACCTTAATGGCAATCATGTGGCGAGAGGCTCATACAACACTTACAAAATTTGAATTAGGGCCTTTTGCTTAAAAAAAGAGCCATATTGTACTTTTGAAAATATATAGAATTTTATATTCATTTCCTGGATTTACATATTTTTAGACAATTTTTAGGTGAAGGAAAATTTGTCCCCCTTTTGTGTATGTCATAATCAATAAAGATAACAGTGTAGTAAAATCAATTCCTATATATATATATATATACATATATGCTTCCAGGTAGCTCAGTGGTAAAGAATTTCCCTTCCAATGCAGGAAATGTGGGTAAGATCCTTGGGTTGGGAAGACCCCCTGCTAGGGGAAATGGCAACCCACTCTAGTCTTTCTTGGAAAATTCCATGGACAGAGGAACCTGGCAGGCTATAGTCCATGGTTCTCAAAGGGTCAGAAACGACTAAGCAGCTGAGCACACACACAGACACGTGTATCGCCAGTCTTGTAAGATGTTCTGGAACTGATTGTTTTATCACTGAATGGTTCAACTAGTAAAATAGCAAACATTTATGATATGCACACACCCAGCTCTGTGCTAATTGTTTTAACTTCCATGGCAACTCTGTGAGAAGAGTGTTTTAAAAAATTTTTTTTTTTTTTTTTTTGCAATAGAAAGAAACTGAAGAATTTACACTAGTTGCATGTTATATCCAGTCTTCAGTTGTGTTACCCAGAAACAGGTTCCAAGATGAAGATGCCTATGCAAGAGTTTCTAAGTGTTCACAGAGAAAATCAATCAGACAATGTGCAGAAAAAACAGGACAGGAAAGGGAGAACATCTAGTAAGTGTGAGATCTCAGGCCAAGTCCAACAGAAAGACATTTCAACCTGATTCCTCTATTCTGTCCAGTCAGTCATCTGGGGCCATGGAAGCTACAAATTCCCAGTAATGTCTAGGTCTCTCTGAAAGAAAAGAAAAGTGAAAGTTAGTCACACAGTCCTGTCCAACTCTTTGCAGTCCCATGGACCATAGTCTGCCTAGCTCCTCTGTCCATGGAATTCTCCAGAGTACTGGCATGGATTGCCATTTCCTTCTCTAGGGGATCTTCCTCACCCAGGGACTGAATCCAGATCTCCTGCATTGCAGGCAGATTCTTTACCAACTGAGGCACTAGGGACCCTTTCGATATGTACAAAGCAGGCTCAAGTTGCTGAAGAGCTGTAATCTTCAGAGCATATTGAAGCTGGAGTGAGAAAGGCAGAAAATGTTAATAGGGATCTAGGAAGGTCTAAACAGAATAACAATACTAGCAACAAGGCTTAGCCACTAAGCAGCAGAGCCAAGTTCTTAACCCAGGCATTCCATTCCCAGAGCCCCAAATCTAATTAAAAGTGTTAAACTAGCCTTACTTTTAACAGTATGGACAGAGGTTGTGTCTAGGCAACAGAAAATTATGTGAGACTTCTACACTTCAGAATGGCTGAGGAAGTAGTTGCAATTAACATACATACCAGAGCTCCACCTTTGCAATAAGTCTATGGTACTATATGTAAATATATTTTGAGGGCACAAACTGAGTTATAAATTCTGGGATCTAATGTACAGCATAGTATTTATAGTTAATATTATATAGTGCACTTGAAATTTGCTAAGAAAGTAGATCTTAAGTGTCCTCACCACAAATAAAAATGATTTGAGATGCTAGGCATATAAATTAATTTCTAAATTATTATGATAATCATTTCATAATGTGGTGGTGGTTTAGCCACTAAGTCATATTCAATGCTTGTGACCCCATGGACTTCAGGCTGCCAGGTTCTTCTATCCATAGGATTTTCCAGGCAAGAATACTGGAGTGGGTTGTCATTTCTTTCTCCAGGGGAACTTCCTGACTCAGGGATCGAACCAGGATCTCTTGCGCTAGAGGCAGATTCTGTTCTGACTGAGCTACCAGGGAAGCTTTATGTGTATTAAATTGTCACACTGTATACCTTAAAAATCACATTTACAGCATGTGTGTGTGTGTGTGTGTGTGTGTGTGTGTGTGTGTGTGTATAGTCATTCATACCTCAGTAAACCTGGAAAAGATGATAAAAATATATTTTTGGAATCTTTATAATGCTTCCTTTGTTAAAATGAGTAGCTAATGACACACTAGTCTTAAGTCTTTATATCAGTGGCACTACTTATTCCCCTTCTTCTTAAGGGGACCATTGGCTATTTTTGGTTTTCTGAAATTATGTACAAAACTTAATACTGACTTTCAGTTCCATACACATATACTTTAAAAAGATTTACACAATATTTTACTGGGATAACTTTGGTTATACAAATCTGTTAGGAAATGATTCACTTCATAATTTATTTAATTTTCTGAATGATTAGTGTATTGTATTACTACATGTATTTAGTTAATTTCCTATAGTTTTTTTCTATTCATTACTCATTCTTTATATTTTCCTCTGGACTATATTCTCAATGATTAATAATATTTGTATCTGTATCTCACCTGCTGTTAGAATTTTCTTCGAGATCTTAATTTTAATTACCATATATTCAGGATTAGAATTCCCACTTGATTCTCTTGTACAGCATCATTTCTCCACAAGTGTTCTCCATCTTGCCTTTTAGCTTTTTGAACATAGCAAGCAGGTATACCAAAGCTTATTTGAAGAACGCCAATGTCTGAACCACAGTTTTTCTATTTCTGTGGTCTGTTTCTTCCCTTGGATTTCTTTCATGCTATTTTATCTTCTTACGGGCCCAGAATATTTTACTATGTGCCAGATACTGGGTTTGCACAATCTTTGTAGTAAATAATTTGATGTCTGGGGTAAGTTTTTCTTCCTCCAAAAGAATTCTACGTGTGTTTGTGGATTTTCCTTACCTTGAGGATGAAGTACTTCAGAATGCCAATCAGGGTATCAGGTTCCACTGATCTTCCTCTGCAAATGTTTACTCCTCTGGGCCTCTGGAATACTGGCCAATAATGTTTCAATACTGTGTTATTTCTTACATACTTTCAAAGGAAATATTAGTATTTATTCAATTAGTGTTCACTTCATATTATCATCTTTAATGGGAAATTTTAAATAAAATTGAAAGGGTGGTATTTTTAAATCTTGAGAAAAACCTAGCATTGGATCAATAAACTGTTTATAGACACTAAAATTTAAGTATATAATTTAAAAATTCAAAGTGAGTTTATCTGTCTCATGTCTTCAACACTTGCTTCAAATGAATCATAGATTTAACTTTAGCTATAAAAACTTTAACATGTTTGAGAAGAATACAAGAGTGATACAAAGGTAGAATTGCCCATAAAAATAAAATATTTATAAATTTCACCAAACACAAGTTAAACTATTTCATATGGTTAAAATATAAACTAAAAATGAATGGAGAGAATATTTGTAAGACATAGTAAGAAGCACAAGGTTGCCAGCCCCCAAGAAGACTTTCATTTTGTTCCACTCAATCATTATACATTCCTTGGTCTTCAAAGAAACTGTGATTCTAATTTCTAATATGATAGCTTAGTTTTGCCTGTTCTTTGTTATATAAATAGATAGATTCACATGATATATATATATATATATATTGTTTTTTAATCTAGCTTCTTTGATTCAACATGGAAAACATATTCATGCTGTATATAACTGCCTTTTTTTTAACCGTTTCTGTCTGGAGTTATTTGAACTAGAGTATTTGATCGAACTTGCTAAAAAAATGTAATGTTTCACTGATAAATATAAACTAGCTTATGTTATAATGAATACAGCCATTATAAAAAAATCTCTGAGTTCAGAGTTTGGGAAATAGAAAATTACGAATGAAATGTTTTCTTCCTTACAAAGTATATTTTGCTAAACTAATAGATGGGAAATTTTAACGAGTTAAATTTGGAACAATGTTGAGAAATTCACCTCTTTCTATGATGAAGTAAAACGGAACAGAATTAAAATACAGGAATGACTGGTTTCAGAAATTGGACAACAGATAATAAAAGACATTAAATCCTGAGAGAAGAGAAACAAATAAGATGATCCACATAATTGGCTGAGCTAACTGCCTGGAGGGCTTCCCTGGTAGCTCAACTGGTAAAGAATCCAGTTGCAATGCAGGAGACCCCAATTTGATCCCTGGGCCAGAAAGATCCCCTGGAGAAGGAATAAGCTACCTACTCTGATATTCCTGGGCTTCCCTGGTGGCTTAGACAGTAAAGAATCCACCTGCAATGTAAGAGACCTGGGTTCGATCCCTGGATTGGAAAGATCCCCTGGAGGAGGGGATGGAAACCCACTCCAGTATTCTTGCCTGGAGAATCCCCATGGCCAGAAGAGCCTGGTGGGCTATAGTAACATGGTGTCACAAAGAGTCGGACACAACTGAGAGACTAAGCACAACTGCCTGGAAAGAGTTTCCAGGCTGCAGCACAGGGAGCAGAAACACTCAGCAAAGGTACTGCTGAATTCAGGACACTGGGCTCAGAGCTCATGTAAACCCAGACATCTAAGGATTGCATGTTAGAATACCAGAGAGGAGAGGAAGGCAGAGAGAGCTCTGAAGATCTACAGAGTGCCTCTCCAGTCTTTAAGTAAGTAAGTCACTCACTCAGTCTATGTCTGACTCCTTGCGACTCCTCTCCCGCCATGGACTGTAGCCCACCAGGCTCCTCTGTCCATGGGATTCTCCGGGCAAGAATACTGGAGGGGGCTGCCATTCCCTACTCCAAGAGATCTTCCGGTCCAGGGACCCAATGCACATCTCTTGTATCTCCTGCATTGACAGGCAGATTCTACCTCTGTTGCCACCTAAGAAGCCCCCTCCAGTTTTTAGCTGAATACTGAACAGCTTGTGCATGAAAAGAAGCAATGAAGTAAGGGGAAAAAACCCAGAGGAGGAGCAGGTAGTAAACTCAGAGCTCATGGCAGGCTACCAATAGAGCAAGTAGCTAGTGGTCAGAGTGGAGAGACATCCTATGAGGTGACTGATGGAAGGAGTATCCTGTTCCACTGTGGCCTTATTGAATAACAACTTTATATTGATTTTCTCATTTGGAGAAGATTAAAAATGATCAAAGCAACTTTTTCCCAAAAAGGTTTGATAGTGAAATATTGTTTCACTCACAGGAATAAAATATTCATTAAACATTTTCTTTATAGAAGTCTTGTTAAACCTTTAAATTATAGATGCAACTGTAAGCGATTCTGATTCAGTTGTTCTTGGGTTCCAGGAATCTGCATATTTGAGAAGTATCTCTAACGACAAAGAGGTGTGAGTGAGATTTGAGAAATACTGCTCTAGCATAAACAGTAAGTTTCCAATAAGGCTCTGCTTTGAACATTAGAAATAGGTAAGTTAGACAGGACACCAGTGGTGGCGGCAGAGTTGGAGCTCCATCTCATGGGGCTGGTGCTCTACGAGCAGGAACATCAATCAGGCTCATGTTAACAGCAGAAGGAGAGAGAAGGAGAAGGATGAGGAGGAAAAAGATGCCTTGGTGAGCAAGCAGTGACAGTGCAATGCTCCTTGCTTCCTCCATGAGGCTCGTTGTGAACATAGACATGTGCTACCCTCAGGCCCCCTGACCAGAATGATGAGAACACCTGTGAAATAATATTAGAAAAGTATATTCACAATCTCTATGGTATCATCAGTCAAATATTTCTTTTTCTTTATTAAATGTTTTATTTCATATTGGGGTATAGCTGATTAACAATGTTGTGATAGTTTCAGGTGAACAGTGAAGAGACTCAGCCATACACATACATGTATTCATTCTCCTCCAAAATCTCCTCCCATCCAGGCTGCCACATAACATTGAGGAGAATATTTCTACAATAAAAAGATTAGTCTTACTTTCAGACAGTTATTGATTTCATTGCTTGCACACAAAGATTGCAAACAGGCCATAATATCAAGAACACAATCTTATAAAATATCAAATTCGAGCCTAAAACAACTGCAGTAGAAAATTTTAAGTGTTACTGTTTGCCATTACTTAAATACAATCCAAGAAAAGAGTGAGATAAAATGGTATACATGAGTATTGCAAAAGTTTTACTACTTTAACTGATGCATCTTGGTAAAGGCAGTAAGAATTTGACAACATAGAATGGCTTCAAGCCATTAGCTTTGGAAGTGCTTTGAGAGTTGGGATAGTCAATTAGAAAAACTCAGTTTTGGTTCTCCTCAATGTGGGCTTAAATTTATGGTAACCCTTTCATCTTTTTTGTGTTCTTGGTTCTATCAATTTTTGAGAGAGGAGACCAGATCTTAATACATATTAAATAGATTTATACATTTATGATAATCAAACCACAGAAAAATAATATTTCATTATAATTTTAGCTGAATTTGAATGCCAGTATAATAAAGCTTCAGAATTTGAGCCTCAATAAATAAAAATCCATAAGCAGGTAAACTGATAATATAAAACTATAGCTAATAAGAAATAGTTAATTTCCATAATGATGTTCCATGCAGCTATGCAAACAGCTTGAAGTCTGAACTCCACAATTCTACTCCTGTCTCATATGGCTGTCATGAGCCTCTCTTAGAGTCTTGAAAAATATCAACAGTTTTAGAAATACCATGTACTATTTCAAGAAAGGAATTAAACAACCTTTAAAAATAAAAATAATCCAGATAAGGAAAGAAAGGGAGTCTTTTTTTCCAAACTTGGTATCCCTAGAAACTTTTGAATCTTTCTTGGGAGGCTGATCACAACCTTCAGCACTTTTAGCAGCTCTCACCTATCGAAGAGGATGGTTTAGATGTATTCCATTAGTACCTTACAGTTATACAGGATTTAGTGTGTTTTAAAGAATAAAATCACACAATCTGCTGGCCACAATCTGCTGGCCACAATCTGCTGGCCTTCTTTGAAAATTAATATATGAATAGTTATGACTATACTTGAGAAACTTTCTTATGTGACTATGAAAAGTTGCTAAACAAAAAAATAATATCAAAATAGATATCTAGATACATGATTGGTTATATTTTAAGGCAGGCAGTGACAGAAGTTTAAGATGTACCAACCTGTCTGCCCTGGAAAGAAGCAGCCAGAACTAAACAGGCAAGTTTATACAAGAACAGGGCAAAAATGAAGTTAACGGCAGAATCACAGGAAAACTACTAAATCAANTCAAAATAGATATCTAGATACATGATTGGTTATATTTTAAGGCAGGCAGTGACAGAAGTTTAAGATGTACCAACCTGTCTGCCCTGGAAAGAAGCAGCCAGAACTAAACAGGCAAGTTTATACAAGAACAGGGCAAAAATGAAGTTAACGGCAGAATCACAGGAAAACTACTAAATCAAAAATCAAAATTTAAAAAAGTACCTATGTTACTGCTATTCTTCCAGTAACACGAAATTTGCAGTATCAGGCCACTGGGGTTATTGAAGGTGAAGCTGCAGAAAACAAAGATGAATTAAGTGTCAGGCAAAGACTGTGATTTTGAAAAGCAAAAGAAAAGATTCCCAAAAAGAAAATGATGATTATAGTAGCAGATGATATAGAACTAGATGAAAACAAATCAAAGATCCTGCAGTGGAGTGGCAAGAAATACAAGGAAATATACCAGGGAAGGAGAAAGCTTTACTGAAAATCACATCAAAGATAACTCAGCCTGCTTGTAGTCTGCACTTACCTAAGGGGATGGAGGGCGGGGAACAAGAATGGTGGTAGCTATACATCACAGTTAGGAAGGAACAGATTAATATCTAGGCTATATCAAGTATATAGAGTGTGAAAAGGAGGTAAAACTTAGTGTTTTCCTCACCAGGAAACCTGAATTGGTCAGATATTATTAGTGAATTTCAGGTGACTCAGAGGGTAAAGCGTCTCCCCACAGTGCAGGAGATCCGAGTTCGACCTTGGGGTCAGGAAGATCTCATGAATAAGGAAATGGCAACTTACTCCAGTATTCTTACCTGGAGATTTCCATGGACAGAAGAGCCTGGTAAGCTCCATGGGGCCCCAAAGAGTTGGACGCGACTGAGCGATTTCGCTTTCTTTTCTTTCTTTCTGCTATAAAAACACACATAGTAGAATATAGGAGGGGGTGGGCCCCAAAGTAAGGATGAGCAGTTTGAAAATAACCCTCAGTAGGAAAAATAGTAGTTAGATGCATTTAAAACTATGCTGATTGGAAAATGTATAATAATCTAGAGACAGTGAAGAACAGATGATGATCTTTGTTTCTTCAGTGTGCATGTGTGCTTAACCAGTGACATGAAAAAAAAAAAAAGCTTTAAAATTCTTGTTTGATATTCAAATGATGAAAAAGCCTTTTTAAGAGAAATTTCCAGAATTGTGTCATGTTTGTTGTCTAACTAATGTACAGTCCCCATAAAGGGAGAACATAAAAAGCAATCTACAAATGAGCAACTATTTGCATTCAGCTTTGTTTGTAGAAAAAATTAAGATTAAAACCTTAAACATATTTTCAGTAACATCTGCTCTAATTTTAATTTTTTCATAAATTCTAATATTTATTTGTTTTTTATTTGACAGAATCTTCATAACAAGAATAGTATCGCAGGTTCATTCATAGTTTTACATTTTTTTAAATTTGTTATGGTCATAAACTAGCATTTTCTCATATTTTGCACAATGCCACAGTTTGGAACTTTCCTTGTTTTAATTTCTCACAGTTATCATGAAAATAACCCTTAATAAAGTCAAAAAGCCTCCTTCTGCAGATCAATGTGAGATCTAATTATTTTGGTAAAATAAGTGTATAAGTATTTATAGGACAATGTTATCTGATACTGGGTGCTTTTGTGTTATTCTACTTTTTACATTTTTTTAAAACATGAGTTCATTTTTTATTGAAGTACGGTTGTTTTAAAATGTATTAGCTTCCGCTGTACAACATAATGATTCCGTATTTTTAAGATTATGTTCTATTTAAAATTATTTTAAAATATTGGCTATATTCCCTCTGCTGTACAATACATCCTTGTAGCTAATTTTGTAAGAAAGAACTTGCAGCTCTTAATCTGTAACCATATGTTGTCTTTCCCCACTTCCTTCTTTCCACTGGTAATCAATATTGTGTTCTCTAAATCTGTGAGCTTGTTTCTCTTTTATTATATCATTTTTGTTTTATTTTTTAGATTATACATATAAGGTGTTAACATATACAGTGCTTGCTTTTCTCTGTTTAACTTAGTTCACTAAGAATAATCCCTTCCAGGTCCATCCATACAGTTTCAAATTACAAATTTTCTTGCTGCCTTTAGAACTCTCTATCTTTAAGTTTTGCCATTTTAATCATATGTTTTGATGTGGGTCTCTGTAGGTTCATCTTCACTGAGGCTGTCTGTGCTCCTATACTTGGATAATCTGTTTCCTTCTTCACGTTGAGGAAGTTTTCAGCCATAATTTCATTGAAAGCATTTTTGGCATCCCTCTCTCTCTTCTTCTTCTTCTGGAATCCCTACAATGTGAATGTTAATGCACTAGATGTTGTCATTTTTAAATTTTTTTTCTTTTTGTTCTTCCGAATGGGTGGTCATTATTTGATCTTTCAGATCATTTATGCTGTCTCTTATACACATNTGCCAGCCTTCAGAAGTTGTTTTGTGGAATTTACTCAGCGTTGGATTGTTCTTTTGATGAAATTGTGTGGGAGAAAGTGATCTCCCGTCTTATTCCTCCGCCATCTTCCCGCCCTCCGTCTCTGACCATTCTTTTGTATGTTTTCAAGTTCTTTGCTGAAATTCTCATTGTGCTGGCAGCATCAATTTGGTGAGAGGTGTGGCCAAGCATAGAGGAACTAGAGTCAGAGCTAGAACTTCTATGTTCAGTGATCGCCACTTTCCTATCAGAGGCAATGGCTGGTCTCTGCCTTTCCAATAATGGCACCTTCACCCTGGAGCTACAGCAGGAGAGGCCAGAGTGGGCTCCCAGACAGGCTGAGTGGTGTGCTGAGGTGGTCCAGCCATGCCGTCAGAGCTTGAAAGCTCCTGGTCTACTGCTCCCCGGAACTTCAACAGTGTCTGCCTTAACCCCATTCAGCTACGACGCTGGGTTCTAGCTGTTTTTCTCCTCCAAGTGCACACTCTCATTTGCCCTAGTATGGTGCTGTGCTGGAGCCAGAGGGGCCAGAGCGGGTGCTCAGGATGGTCAGGGTATGCACTCTCTTGGTTATGGGAAACTGGCCAATGCCCCTGGCAATTTCAGTTTGTTTCCTCTGCCTTGCTCCTGGATGTAAATAAGCATCTGTGACTCTTCACATGCAGAGTCTTAGATTTTTACAGCATTCTTGTAAGTCTCACTGGCTTTCACAAGGCCCCTAGCTAAGGGGCCTTTCTTCCTGGTGTCCAGTCCCCGGGATCGGGTGCCCAATAATCGGTATGAACTGCTCACTCCCTAGGAGGGATTTCTGAGCCCATGATATCCCACTCCTCTTCTGTGCCCTTTCTTACGAGCATGGGTCCTGACCCGATTGCCTCTCTTTTCTTCCTATTCCACTTCCTGTAGACCTTTCTTTACAGCCTTGGTTGTAGAAGAGTCTTTCTGCTGATCTCCAGTTTGTTTTCAGTGAGAATTGAAACCCATATGGGTATATTTTTGATGTGTTTCTGGAAGGACAGGAACTAAGTGTTCTCTTATTCTGCCATGTTCATATCCTCCCTCCATTACACTTTTAAAAATTATGAAAGCTGAAAATACTATAAGTGTATAATGTATGTCACATGTTTGAAGAAAAATAAAATGTAATAATTCACAAAAATAATAAGTATATTCCCAGAATTAATCAGTGATATCATCCAAACTTTTCCTGTTCATACAGGAACATACAGCAGGTCTTGTTGTTATTGTTCAGCTGCTAAGTCATGTCTAACTGTTTGCAATACCATTGACTGCAGTATGCCAAGCTCCTCTGTCCTCTACTCTCTCCAGAAGTTTGCTGAAATTCATATCCATTAAGTCATTATGCTGTCTAATCATCTAGTCCTCTGCTGCCACCTTCTCCTCCTGCCCTCAATGTTTTCCAGCATCAGGGTCTTTTTCAATGATTTGGTTCTTCACATGAGGAGGTCAAAGTCTTTGAAGTTCAGCATCAGTTCTTCCAGTGAATATTCAGGATTGATTTCCTCTAGGATTGACTAGTCCGATCTCTTTGTTGTCCAAGGGACTCTGAAGGCTCTTCTCCAGCTCACAACTGAAAAACATCAATGTATCAGTGCCCAGTTTTCTTTACGGTCCAGCTCTCACATCTGAACATGACTACTGGAAAAATCATAGCTTTGGCTATATGGACCTTTGTTGACAAATTGATGTCAATGCTTTTTAATACACTCTCTAGGTTTGTCATAGCTTCCCTTCCAAAGAGCCAGTATCTTTTAATTTCATGACTGCAGTCACCGTCCACAGATATTTTGGAGGCCGAGAAAAGAAAATCTGTCACTGTTTCTACTTTTTCCCCTTCTATTTGCATGAAGTGATGGGACCAGAGAGGCCATGATCTTATACACATACCAATACTTGTAAAACACTCACCTGGCTTATGAAGAGATATATTTGAAGTTATCTATTCCTAGTTAAATTCAAATAGTATTCCTTACGAACGTATACATGCTCAGTCACTTGATCATGTCCTATTCTTTGGGACCCTATGGATTGTAACCCGCTAGGCTTCTCTGTCCATGAAATTTTCCAGGCTAGAATACCAGAGCCAGTTTCCTCCTCCATGGGAGCTTCCTGACCCAGGGATCGAACCTGTGTCTACTGTGTCTTCTGCATAGCAGGGGATTCTTTATCATTTGAGCCATCAGAGAAGCCTGTTCCTTCGGAAAATCTTCTCTAAACATCCATGCCAGAGTGATTCTCACTACTTTAAATTTAATATCATCCCATTGCACTTTTGTAACACCTGCTGCAGCTGTTTATCCCTGTTTATATTATTATTTATCTATTGTCTTATTCTTTTTCCAAATTTTTACCTACCTGAGAACACACATTGGATTTATTATCCTTGTCATTTTGTTCCTAGTGCCTAACACAGAGCCTGACACATAGTAGGTAATAAAAAAAGTATGATTAATTAAAAATTGATTAAAAAAATGTTCTTTGAAAGATGAATATTTAATACCTGAAATAGCTAATACTTAATATTACTGCTGTATTTAATGTGAAATATGTCCCTACTCTGCAACAATCAAATGCATCTGTCACTAAATGCTCTTAAGTATTACTGTCCACATGGCATGCTTGAAGAAACTCAGAGTTTNCTGAAATAGCTAATACTTAATATTACTGCTGTATTTAATGTGAAATATGTCCCTACTCTGCAACAATCAAATGCATCTGTCACTAAATGCTCTTAAGTATTACTGTCCACATGGCATGCTTGAAGAAACTCAGAGTTTAAGAACTTTTCTGAATGTTAAATAGCCAATATATCAAACAGAGATGGCATTTGAACATGAACTTCTATCAGTTATTGCCACAATATGAAACAAACAATAAGAACAAAACTCATTTGTATACAAACACAAGGATTTGTTTAGCTCTTGTTACCATGGATGGGCTGAAAGTTAGCCGCTCTAGGCTTGGGACATCTGTGGATTATGCTGATCATAGCTAAACTTGTTCATGCTTTAGGTCAGGAGTGAGCTAATATAGAAGGCTATTCATGGTCACTTGGCCTTAAGGGCTCTGTTGTTGTTCAGTATTCAGTGGTATCCGAATCTCGGTGACCCCACGGACTGCAGCATGCAAGGATTCCCTGTCTTTCATCATCTTCTAGAGCTTGTTCAAACTCATGTTCATTGAGTAGTGATGACATCTAACCATCTCATCCTCTGTCATCACCTTCTCCTCTTTATTGGAAAAGACCCTGATGCTGGGAAAGATAGATGGTTTGTATCAGGTGACCTAAATATTGGAGCTTCAGCTTCAGCTTCAGCATTAGTCCTTCCAAGGAATATTCAGGACTGACTTCCTTTACGATTAACTGGTTTGATCTCCTTGCAGTCCAAGGGGCTTTCAAGAGTCTTCTCCAACACCACAGTGCAAAAGACGCTTGCTCCTTGGAAGAAAAGCTATGACAAATTTAAACAACGTAGACTAATTAGTCTATTAGTTGAATAGACTAATGGTCAAAATAAGATTCCACAGTTTGATTAAAAGGAATACCAATAGAAGTGAATGTATAGAGGATGCTTAACCTTGCTTCTAATAAAATAAATTTAAAAATTAGCTTATACTGAGATACCTTTGCTCATGTATCAGATTAAAATTTAAAACATATTCTGTTGGTGAAATTTGGAGACATTTGAACTCTCATATCTTGCTTGTGAGAATACAGAATGATACACATTCTAGAAAGAAGTAGGCTGGTGGCTCAGCTTGTAAAGAATCCGCCTGCAGTGTGGGAGACTTGGGTTCAATCTCTGGGTTGGGAAGATCCTTTGCAGAAGGGAACATCTATCCACTCCAGTATTCTGGCCTGGAGAATTCCATGGACACTACAGTCCATGGGGTCTCAAAGAGTCAGACACAGCTGAGTGACTGTCACTTCACTAGAAAGAATAATATGACAATATCGATTTATCTATCTATCTACCTGCTTAACTTCCTACCTATATACATTTACTAAGCATATGTAATATGTTACAAACATAGAAAATAATATATGTAAATTGTATTAACTATAGCATACATCTTAGCGATTCATGATATTGAACAAATATCTATCTACCCCTAGACCCTTTATGAATTTTTTAAGGAACTCTAACAGTCACAGGCTATTAAGATTCTGATATTCTGTTCTTATCAAAATTTAAATATTAATTATTAACCAGATTATTAATTACATTCTCTTTCCATAAGTATATACTTTTGGAAAGACATATAACTTATAATAACAGATAAAGGAAAACCAAATTTAAAAAAACTACTTACAAAAACTGTTTCAATTAAAACAATTTTCCCAAAATAACATATATAGCAAAATAGTTACTCAGTCATGTCCTATTCTTTGTGACCCCATGGACTATAGGCCTCCAGTCTCTCAGCCCATGGAATTCTCTAGACAAGAATACTGGAATTTGGGTAGCCATACCCTTCTCTGGGGGGTCTTCTTGACCCAGGGATCAAACTTGAGTCTCTTGCATTTCAGGCAGATTCTTTACCATCAGAGCCACCAACGAAGCCTATATAAAGGGAAAGGATGACCAAATGTCATATATTTTATTCTCATTGATGCAGTACCACCTGGTTTCACGGTATATTGTGTTTCTTAAATTTTGGCTGCTGTTTGGATTATCTAAGAACACTAATTATTAAATCTTCAATTATCTTTAGATATTTATTAGTTTTAGTTCTCTAAAAGGCAATATTAAATATCACAATATTAAAAAGCAAAATTATATATGTACTGCTGCTGCTGCTAAGTCGCTTCAGTTGTGTCCAACTCTGTGCGACCCCACAGACGGCAGCCCATTGGGCTCCACCATCCCTGGGATTCTCCAAGCAAGAACACTGGAGTGGACTGCCATTTCTTTCTCCAATGCATGAAAGTGAAAAGTGAAAATGAAGTCGCTCAGTTGTGTTTGACTCAGCGACCCCATGAACTGCAGCCTACCAGGCTCCTCCGTCCATGGGAGTTTCCAGGCAAGAGTACTGGAGTGGGGTGCCATTGNGGCAGCTCTCTAAGCTCCGCCATCCCTGAGATTCTCCAGGCAAGAACACTAGAGTGAGTTGCCATTTCCTTCTCCAATGCATGAAAGTGAAAAGCGAAAGTGAAGTCACTCAGTTGTGTCTGACTCTTAGCGACCCCATGGACTGCAGCCCACTAGGCTCTTCTGTCCATGGGATTTTCCAGGTAAGAGTACTGGAATGGGGTGTCATTGCCTTCTCCAAGGACCTACAGAAGCAGAAGATATTAAGAAGTGGCAAGAATACACAGAAGAACTATACAAAAAAGATCTTCATGACCAAGATAATCATGATGGTGTGATCACTCACCTGAGACAGACATCCTGGAATGTGAAGTCAAGTGGGCCTTAGAAAGCATCCCTACGAACAAACCTAGTGGAGGTGATGGAATTCCAGTTGAGCTAGCTCAAATCCTGAAAGGTGATGCTGTGAAAGTGCTGCACTCAGCATGTCATCAAATTTGGAAAACTCAGCAGTGGCCACAGGACTGGAAAAGGTCAGTTTTCATTCCAATCCCANTCTCATCCTCTGTTGTCCCCCTCTCCTCCTGCCCCCAATCCTTCCCAGCATCAGAGTCTTTTCCAATGAAACATTTACAGGACTACAAAGCTACAGTAATCAAAACAGCATAGCACTGGTACAAAAACAGACACTTAGATGAATGGAATGAAACAGAAAGTCCAGAAATAACCATGTGCATATGCTTAATTAATCTATGACAAAAAGGTAAACATATATAATGGGGGAAAACAGTCTACTTAGTAAGTTGTACTGGGAAAACAGGACAGCTACTTATAAAAAAAATGAAATTAGTACATTTCTCACATCATATAAAAAATAAATTCAAAATGCATTAAAGATCTAAATGGAGGACCTGCAACCATAAAAGACCTAGAAGAGAACATGGGTAGAGAACTTTTTGACAATTTTGGGGGGATGAATCACTTCAGGCAAAGAAAACAAAAGCAAAAATAATCAAATGCAATCCAATTAAACTTAGAAGCTTTACAAAGCAAAGAAAACCACCACCACCAAAAAAAAAAAAAAAGACAACCTTCTGAATGGGGAAATATTTGCAAATGGTATGACCAAAAGAGGGTTAATATCCAAAATATATCAAAAGCTTGTACAAATCAACATCAAGAAAACAAAAGCCTTATTAAAATTGGCAGGAGACCTTAAAAGACATTTTTCCAAAGAAAACAGATGACCAATAGGCACATTAAAAAAAGATGCTCAAAATAATCTTCAGGGAAATGCAGATCAAAATCATAATGAGTTAATCACCTGATCTTCAGTCACCTAACAGAATAGCTATCATCCAATATCTACAAATAGAAACACCGGTAAAGGGAGCCCTAATACTGTTGGTGAGAAGGTAAACTGGTTTAGCCATCATGGAAAACAGTGAGGAGATCACTCAAAAGCTAAAACTGTAGTTGTCATTATGACCCGGAAATTCTACTCTTGGGAATGCATCCAAAGAAAACAAAAACTCCTATTCGAAAAGATACCTAAACCCCAGTGTTGATAGCAGCACTACCTACAATAGCCAAGATATGGAAGCAAACTGAGTGCCCACCAACAGCTGGATGGATAAAGAAGATGTGATTTTTGTATATAATATATAATGGAATACTACTCAGCCATAAAAATAAAATAATGTCATTTGCAGCAACAGGGGTGGACCTAGATATTATCATAAAAAGTGAAATAAGTCAGACAGAGAAAGACATACAGTATGATATTAGTTGTATGTAGAATCTAAAATAAGCTAGTGACTATAAGAAACTAGAAGCAGACTTACTAGTGAATAGAAGAGATAATGGTTATAGATAGGGAGAGGGTAGGGGTGACATAGGGTAGGGACTCAGAGATAATTAAACTAATTAAAAGGAACGAGTAAGGAAAGTATATACTGTGCAGCAGAGGGATATAGCCAATATTTATAATAACAATCCAGTGCAATCAATACAAGCATTAAATCTCTATGGTGTACCATGACACTAATATATTGTACCCATGACATTAATATATGTCCACTATACTTTTATAAAAAATGAAAGAAAATATAAAACTTACTAGTAAGAGTAAATATAGAATCAAATACAAAATACTATTATATTGTAATGTTGCTGTGATTTACACAGTACCTACCATTTAGCAGAGTGTTAAGAGACAAGGTATTAAGAATAACTATATGTAGAAAAATGCATTAATTGTGTATAATATATAAATATTTAAATTGTGACACTAGTAACAAGTTAATGGGAGGGAAGAAATAAAAGTATAAATATTCACATGTGAGTAAAGTTAATATGTTGCTAATTTATAATGGGTTGTTATAAGTATAAGCTATTTTATGTAAGCCAGATGGTATTCACAAGGAAAATACTTATAGAAATTTACATATATAAAAAGAAAGAATTGATGAACATCAATAAAAAATTAATGAAACACAAATAAAAGCAGGAAAAATGGAAAATAGGAACAAAGGAAGAACAAGACAAAGAATAATAAGCAGAATGTCAGTAGTAAGCTCTTATTTATTAATATTTATTTTAAACTTAAGTGAATTAAACACTCCAATCAAAGGACAGTGGTTAAGTGGATATCAAAACAATAACAAAAAAGACAGCAGAGGTCCCTATATTTTTTTGGACAAAATAGACTTTGCCAGAAACTGCCATGGAAGACAAACAAGATATAATAAAAAAAAGTCAATTCACAAGGAAGACGTAACAATTATAATAACATATACACTAATCACCAAAGCACCACAAAACAAACACTGACTGAAACTGAAGGGGAAATAGATATTATAATAATAGTGGTGAGTTACTTCAATACCCTATTTTCTATAGAGACAGATTATCCAAAGAGAAAATTGATAGGAAACAGCAGATTTGAACAACACTATATACCAAAAGAGATTAACGGTCAACTATTTTTTAAAATTCAGGACATATCAAAGAGTGAACCATTTCCTTTTAACACATTATTGACCTGAGATATATTATGGCCATAGGCATTTGTTTCTGCAATATCTTCCGAGAGAATGGTGTGTTAAAATATGTTTATAGTGTTCAGTTCAGTTCAGTTGCTCAGTCGTGTCTGACTCTTTGTGACCCCATGAATCGCAGCACGCCAGACCTCCCTGNCCAATGCATGAAAGTGAAAAGTGAAAATGAAGTCGCTCAGTTGTGTTTGACTCAGCGACCCCATGAACTGCAGCCTACCAGGCTCCTCCGTCCATGGGAGTTTCCAGGCAAGAGTACTGGAGTGGGGTGCCATTGCCTTCTCTGCAGATGTGTATATGTGTGCATGTGTGCAGTACCTATAACTTAGAATAACTTCAAGACATAGTTAACTAAAAAAGTACTACTAAGTCAGAAAACGATCAATAAGATTGAGATCATAATTTGTCGTTTCTATGGTATTATCGTAAGAAGGTAATAAGTTATATTGATTTGCAATGGATGCCCTAAAAAATACCACAGGCTGGGTGGTGAATAGAAAAGCAATTTTTCTCACCTTTCTAGTGGTTGGTAAACAAAGATAAAGGTACTTAGCTTCTTGTGTGTCCTCTTTCCTTGACTTGTAGAAGACAACTTTCTCACTGTTTCCTCATATGGTTGGTCTCAGTCATTTGTATCCTGATGTAAAGAATCCACCTGCCAGTGCAGGAGAAGCAAGAGACACGAGTTTAATCCCTGGGTCAGGAAGATCTCTTGGAGTAGAAAATGGCAACCCACCCTGGTATTCTTGTCAATGGAAAATTTCCATTGACAGAGGTGCCTGGAGAGCTACAATCCATGGGACTGCAAAGAGTTGGACATGACTGAACAACTGAGAACACACACACACACATTCCCTTCTCTTCTTTATGTGGATTCAAGTTACCATCTGACATCATTTCATCAATTTTTCCTTAAGAATTTATTGTAGGTAGGTCTGCTTGCAAATTTTCTCTCATTGTTGGTTTGTCTAGAAATGTTTTTATTTCCCTTTCATTTTTGAAGAAGAATTACCGTGTATAAAGAATTTTTGTTTGACAAATCTTGTCTTTCAATATTTGAATATGTCATTCCATTGTTTTCTGGCTTCTATTATTTCTGATGAAAATTCAACCATTATTTGATTCATTGTTTTGTGTATATGATGTATCATTTCTCTCTTGCTGCATTCAATATTTTTTCTTTAGTTTTGGCTTTATGCAAAGTTGTTATAATGTATCTCCATGATATTTTCTTTGATTTGATTTTATTTGGAGTTCAGTGGACTTTTTGGAGGTATCATTTGTCTTTTCCCCAAATTGGGATATTGATAACCTTTATTTATGCAGATATTTTCTCATGAATTTTTATGCTACTGTTATTCGTGTGGATACATTTAATATTCCTTCTCATTATCTACTTAAATTATGAAATCAAATACATTTCTCTTTTAAAACNTTGGAGGTATCATTTGTCTTTTCCCCAAATTGGGATATTGATAACCTTTATTTATGCAGATATTTTCTCATGAATTTTTATGCTACTGTTATTCGTGTGGATACATTTAATATTCCTTCTCATTATCTACTTAAATTATGAAATCAAATACATTTCTCTTTTAAAACAAGCTTTTTACACTATGGATAACCATAAATGATTTTCTTTATTGGAAAAACCATTTTAATCATACTTCCACTATTATAATAGACTTTTTTCTTTGCTTTAGAAATTAAGATGAAGCCTACATTAAAAGATGACATTGGATTCCTAAATATAATATTAAATATAAATTAACATTTATTTCAGGATTCAGATGGTCAGGCTTACAGACTCTTTCCATTCTCAGTTTGAAACACACAAAGACATATTTTGCCTTGAGTAAAAATGGAGCGTGGCTTTTGCTGTAGNACATTAAAAGATGACATTGGATTCCTAAATATAATATTAAATATAAATTAACATTTATTTCAGGATTCAGATGGTCAGGCTTACAGACTCTTTCCATTCTCAGTTTGAAACACACAAAGACATATTTTGCCTTGAGTAAAAATGGAGCGTGGCTTTGGCTGTAGAATGACAATTATTTTCCAGTATGTATCATGTAGTTTAAACAGCAAATTCTTCCTTTGGCTGTGGGCATAAATAAACAAGATAGTCACAAACTACTAAAAAGTAGGAAATTTTTGCTGTGTTCAAGTTTAGAGAAGTTTACTGTAAAACAGATGAAAAGGGAATTAGAATTATGTCATGGGAAAAAATATACGATTTATAGAATAAATATGATTGATTCAGGTTAATAAATGTGGCTCAAATTAAAATACAAATATTGTGTTTATATTTGCCATGGTACTTCTTACAATGAAGGTATGATAAATTCTGTCATTGGATCATAACTTTTCTGAGCAATTTACTAAGTAATCATTTAGTATGCTGTGCAGTTCATTTTTAGATATGTAAATAAATGATTAGCAAAGGTATCAGTCTTAAAGAGATAATATAATTTTGATATTATAAATTTTTATATCCATAAAAAACTAAAAAATCACTTATTGTCCATAAAAATCTATTCATATATATTATTTTTATTTCTTCACAATATAAATACTGAGTCACAGAGAAATTAAGTGACCTAAAGACAAGGTGTCAAGCTAGGATTTAAAGACAACTTTTTTTCCAGGCCCCACACTTTCAGGCCACTTTTCTTTGATTACAACAGTTTTGAAAATTAATGGTAATATGAGCATGAATCCTAAAAGATGATGCTGTAAAAGTGCTGTTCTCAATATGTCAGCAAATTTGGAAAACTCTTCAGTGGCCACAGGACTGGAAAAGGTCAGTTTTCATTCCAATCACAAAGAAAAGGAATGCCAAAGAATGGTCAAACTACCTCACAATTGCACTCATCTCACATGCTTTCAAAGCAATGCTCAAAATTGTCCAAGGTAGGCTTCAACAGTATGTGAACCAAGAACTTCCAGATGTTCAAGCTGGATTTAGAAAAGGCAGAGGAACCAGAGATCTACTTGTTAACATCCACTGGATCATAGAAAAAGCAAGAGAATTCCAGAAAATTGTCTACTTCAGCTTCATTGACTATGCTAAATCGTTTGACTGTGTGGATCACAACAAACTGTGGAAAATTCTTAAAGAGATGTGAATGCCAGACCACCTGACCTGCCCGCTGGGAAATCTGTATGCAGGTCAAGAAGCAATAGTTAGAATGAGACATGAAATGACAGACTAATTCCAAGGAGTATGTCAAGATGGTATACTGTCACTCTGCTTATTTGACTTCTATACAGAGTGTATCATGCAAAATGCCAGGCTGGATGAAGCACAAGCTGGAATCAAGACTGTGGGAGAAATGTGAATAACCTCATATATGCAGATGACACCACCTTTATGGTAGAAAGCAAAGAGAAACTAAAGAGCCTCTTGATTAAAGTGAAAGAGGAGAGTGAAAAACCTGGCTTAATACTCAGTATTCAAAAGACTAAGATCATAGCCTATGGTCCCATCACTTCATGGCAAATAGATGGGGAAACAATGGAAACAGTGACAGACTTTATTTTCTTGGGATCCAAAATCACTGCAGATTACAACTGCAGACATAATTAAAAGACACTTGCTCCTTGGAAGAAAAGCTATGACCAACCTAGACAGCATAGTAAAAGGCAGAGATATTACTTTACTGACAAAGATCCATTTAATCAAAGCTATGGTTTTTCCAATAGTCATGTATGGATGTGAGAGTTGGAGTATAAAGAAAGCTGAGCGCCGAAGAATTGATACTTTTGCACTGTGGTGTTGGAGAAGACTCTTGAGAGTCCTTTGGAGTACAAGGAAATCAAACCAGTCAATCCTGAGGGAAATCAGTCCTGAATATTTATTGGAAGAACTGATGCTGAAGCTGAAGCTCCAATACCTTTGCTACCTGATGCGAAGAACTGACTCATTGGGAAAGACCCTGATCTTGGGAAAGTTTGAAGGCAGGAGGAGAAGCAAACAATAGAGGATGAGATGGCTGGATGGAATCACTGACACTTTTGATATGAGTTTGAGCAATCTCCAGGATTTGGTGCAGTCCATGGGGTCAGCCATGTATGCTGCAGTCCATGGGGTCGCAACATGTTGGACACGCCTGAGCCACTGAACTGACTGACTGATGAGAATGAAGATATCTGCATGGCAACATTAACTCTTGACAATGCTAATAATATAATTTTTCTTCTGTAGTGTCGACAACTTATACGTATTAGCCAATTATATTTAATTGGTTATATATTTGATAATTCTGTTTTAAATTTGTGAAATGTGAGAGAGGCATTCAGGAATCATACATCCAAGTTCACATTTCACTACTCAATTATTTACATTTATTCATTTTCAAATGTATTGCTTGTGTTAGTCACTGGAGATATACTAGTAATGAGGATTTTGAAGTGTTCTTTTTATGGATCTTAAATTCTGATGCCAAAATCAGAAGGAACCATGTAGACCTATATGTTTATTGTACATAAGACTACAGATTTTAATAGATTTTTTGCAGAATATTTTAGGGTGATATACTGATTTCAACAGGATAATTTACCTGTGAAATTTCAGCATACAGACAGAGACCCCCACCCACCCTGATCCTCTAGGTTAAGTGTGGCAAGAAATATAAAAAGGCATATTCCAGTTAGAAGAAACAAGTGGAAAGCCCACACATGAAAAAATAGTTGAATATGGTTTAGAAACTGAAAAGCCAGAATATCTGCAGGATTGCAAAACTTGGAAACAATGATACAAGTCGAGGTTGTAGTTGGAATAGGACTCATGAATAGTTATTAGAAGATGCCAGTATGTGATTGCTAGAAAAATCTGCCCTATTCACAATAATGGCTACCATTCATATCCCTGATTTTGGACCTGGTCTCCTGTAACCAACTGACTGATTCACCGTGAACATTTCTAGGAATTTAAGATTAAAAATATGGCACACAATAGGCATCAGAGAGAGCTGAACCATATCGATGGCATCCATTCCATGTGCTTCTTCAGCTGACAAACCTGGGACAAGTGGAAATAGGATTTTGTAATTTTAGGCATTAAAAGGAAGGTAGGAGGAAATAATTAATTTTCATCCCAAAGCCCTACACTGAACATATCAAGGTAGTTTCAATATCAAGAATGAGTATATTCTCTCTCTTAAGATTCTTAACATAGACACAAGGGAAACCTTCTAAGACATGATATATTTACATAAATTAGTAGCATTACTTTTACTCTTCTTAATTTAACTAAACAATTTTAAAGTGTCTGTGATTCAAATATTAACTATCCTGCCATGCAAATATTTATCACTTTTCATTTATTATTACCTTATAACTCATTTCTTTTACATCATTCTTATATCACATTACATTTAAAAATTATTTGCTATACTTATTAAAATTATTTCATAGAGTAGGAAGAAGTTAAATTTTTATCTCAAACTGACAATTTTTATAAAGAATATTTTTGTTTCTAAATATCTAGAGAGAGAACAAACTTAGCTTTGGAATTAGAATAGTTAGACAACAGGCAAGTTCACAGGTTTTATGCAATGCTTTATACATGAAAATTTAAATAGGAGGATGTCAGAACACTAGCCTTGGGATAAATCCACTGCTTTCAAGTTTTTCATGCTCAAGGTATATATTTTATTTGTTAATGATTCCAATCTTAATGATTAGCACAAATGAACAGTTCTGGATAAGGATGATTGATTTTATGTTTGGCATTCTAATTATTATTTCCTTGCCTAGGCATTAAAACTCAATTAAAATATGCTCTTACAAAGAATAACCAGAGTCCTGCACATACATTATATGTATTAATCTTAAAATAAGAATTTCCAGTACATCAAATGGGCAGTGACTTTATGTGCATAGAAAAACCACCATAAAAGTTAACGATGTCTCATGAAATAATAATAGTACTTATTAAACTATAAGCAGAGAATTACACACATATATAGTCATTTAAAGCTCTGCTTATATCAATGTTTTATTATGGCTGAATAGAAAATTAAATATTTGTTTTAATTTATGAATAAAGGTAAATTTTTCAACCTTTCATATTTGAAGTACACAAATTATTTGGCCATATGAATAGTGCAGAAACGATAAAGTAATAGTAGCATTTATAATTAGAATTTCAATCAAGAAATATTTTTAAACTGGAGATTATACTAGGCATGTGATATATAGAGAAAAATGTAGAAATAGACAATCATTTTCTACTCCCAGTGATTTTATTATACAATAGAAAATGCCCATGTATGTGTATATGTAAGCGTGAATGTGTATATCATACATAAAGTATCCATATATGATAATATACATATCTGAGTCAACTCTGTCAATTTTAAGCACTATTTTCTTCTTAAATATAAACATATATGTATGTATACACATGGTTATTTATGCAAAAATCAGCATAAAATTTTATTTTTTGAATAGAATGATGTAAGTACATTTCTTCATAGAAAAAATTTTAATAGGAAAAGTCCCTTTGAACTGAAAATAGGGATTGATACTAATCATATTTAGCATATTTTGTAGAATTTCGAGACATAATGTGTATTGAATACATGGAGTAGGCAGGGTTATATAGTGTTCTTTAGGTGGGCCATATGAAATATTTCTAACCATTCTGACAAGTAAAACATTGCTTAAAGAAGCCTCATAATCAAATCTGATTTTAAGGGAATAAGCGAGTGTCATTCTAAAGCTGACTGAAAGAAGTCATAATTGTTTAATTAAAACTCTGAAGTATATAACCTATATACAAGAAATATAAATACAAGTGAAGGAAAAAAATGATTATTACTCATCAATAATATCACTTGATTTACTAGGCATAAAGCATAGGAAGGTGAAAATCACTGGAGAACTCTGAGATTTCAGTAAAGTGGTCAGTTGCACTGATAAATGTGAGAGAAGAAATATTTTTCTTAAATTTTAATAGCATATAGCAAGTATAATTTAAAAATTGTCTACCTACATTTTTAAAATATAAAATCTAGAAATATAAACATCTTTAGAACTTACATAAAGAAAATTATACAATTCTATTTTAAGACCTAGGGTAAAATTGGTTTATGTGGAAGAATCATGTTGTCAACAGAAAACTTTTCATTTTGCAAAGACATTTAATGTCTCTGAATGTATCTATACCTATGTAATGTAATCACTATACAAATATTAGAACAAAATTTTTCATAGATGGAAAAATACTCTAAAAGGTGTTATGGATCTAGCTAGAAAATTTTGTCTAGAAAAAAAACTGAATAACTGTAAAGAATTGGTCTTGTGTAGTACCCAAAATACATAACTTGGGCTTCAGCTTTAGAAGCAAATATAGGAACTAAACCATAAAACTAGAGCAGAGTTCTGGATACTTCTTACCATGCTAGGTTTTACTCCTCTAATTTTTAAATCACAAGAATGTTTTGAAGTCCTGAGAGAGGAGAAGGAAACATATCAGGATTTGAAAGCAGTTACTATTTAACATTCAGTATAGAAGTGTAAAATTCAACACTTACACAAGTGGTTTAAATGTATAAGTTTAAAGAAATATATACCAGTCCTGAATGTGATTTCAGTGCCAGATTTAAATCTATAGTAGGAATTTACTAAAATGTATAGAAATCTATCAAGTTATTTTAAGATGCATGATAAATATCACTTCTCATAATCAGAGGGATTATGAAATAGCCAACTTCCTAATCAGTCCCCCCTTCATTGTAGTAGTAATTATAACCAAGTGAATACCAAAGGGAATCAAAGGATTATCTTGCTCATCAGCCACATACATTCAGTCTATCAGTTTTAAATCTTTTTGTTGTACTCTCAGAGTATATCAGTATTTTAAGTCTGTATTTTTAATCTCATCCACTTTCTCCTCATCACCCCAATCAGCAATATTCTAAGTAAGCACCTAAGAAAGCAACTTTTCCCTGCTTTTCTGCCGGTTTCAAAATCACTTCTCCATTTAGCACAGAATGACTTTATTTTTTAAATCATGTTTTCTTACCAAAAAACCCCACATTTTTCTTTTTTGTACTTTAAAATCTAAATGCTGTACAATAAAGATAAGGATCTTTATGATCTGGCCCCTGTTGAGCTTTCTCCTTTCATCTCTTGCCAATTTCTCATTATGATCTAGTCACACTAGTCTCTGCTACTGCTACTGCTGCTGCTGTCACTTCAGTCATGTCCGACTCTGTGCGACCCCATAGATGGCAGCCCATCAGGCTCCCCTGTCCCTGGGATTCTCCAGGCAAGAACACTGGAGTGGTTTGCAATTTCCTTCTCCAATGCATGAAAGTGAAAAATGAAAGTGAAGTCACTCAGCTGGGTCCGACCCTCAGCGACCCCATGGACTGCAGCTTTCAGTCTCCTCTGTCCACGGCGTTTTCCAGGCAAGAGTACTGGAGTGGGGGTGCCACTACCTTCTCCGACACTAGTCTTTATAGTCTTCTTATTGAGAGCTTCCCCACCTTAGGGTTTCTGCATAGTTGTTCATTCTCTATGAAAAACATTCCATCAAAGTGTTGCAAAGTGTCATCATCTCATGCTTTTATCTGCACTTAAAAGTCACCTACTCCAAGAGGCTCTTTCTGAATATAGCATGAAGGAGGGGCATAGCTTTTGTGATACTTCTATATTTCCCCTATGGCATTCATCTCAATGTGCACTTAATCTAAATATATATATATATATATATATATATATATATATATATATANTAAAGAGTTTTCTGAACCTCACTGGCGTGTGTCTGTGTCATTCCCATCCTGGCTGGGGGAGGAAAGTATTAAAAAGGGAAGCGGCCATCCGAAGTCAGTAAATCCGTCATCAGAGATGACAGCTGTGGGTTTGCATTCTTGTTTTACTGCGACTTTGAGCAAGTTGGTGAAGGTGGCTGTGGCATCCTGCTCAGGTCTGTGAAGAGTTATGCCTTTCTACTGTATTAGCTACTGAAGGGACCCTACCACTTAGCACCCTCTGGGGAGCCTTCCCTTTTGCAGTGCAGGGAAATTTACCCCTTGTGACCAACTGTTAAGCTTCCTTTGAAGCCTCTTTTAATTCAGATTTGGTTCAGCTCACAATGGCTTCTGAGTCAGTGGGGAAAACGTTTAGGATATGACAAACTAGCAACCTGTATTTTTTACATACCGTTAGAGAAATCATGGGTCTTTTATACCTGCATTTTTTTGCTTTTTGTTGGGAGAGATGTCCCTCTGAGACTCCTCAGTTCCTTGCTTTATATTCTTTCTCCTCTTTAAGCCTCAAAGCCTCTGTGCACAGTAGCAGGCTTCCCTTTGATGATGCAGGCTGGGGAAAGTTTCATGTGAAGCTCGCCAGAGCCAGCGGTCTGCGGTTAGAAGGGAGACTGACTAGCTGAGTTAAGCATCCATCCCATCCTGGTTGGGGGTGGGGGTGGGGGTGTTCCTCAGAACAAGGGGGCTAGTTCCCCTTCCCCAAAGGCTTTGGAGGGCACTGCAATCTCATGGGCTTTGTGTGGGCCCAGTGTGCCCAACCTGACCCGCACCCTCCCCCCCCACACACACTATGGCATGCTTTCAGAACTGTCCAGCTCTTCATTATGTCAGGATACTGAATTACTACACGTGTTTCTTTTCAGAGACAGAGCAGGAGAATNTCTGTATGTCAAACTGGAATACTAACTGTTGACTGGTTATGATATGTTTTCTGTTCAATCAGTCAGTCACGTCCAACTCTTTGCAACCCCACGGACTGCAGCATGCCAAGCTTCCCTGTCCAACACCAACTCCTGGAGCTTGCTCAAACTCACGTCCATCAAACTGGTGTTGCCATCCAACCATCTCATCCTCTGTTGTCCCCTTCTCCTCCTGCCTTCAATCTTTCCCAGCCTCAGGGTCTTTCCCAGTGAATCAGTTCTTTGTAACAGATGGCCAAAATATTGAAGCTCCAGCTTCAGAATCAGTTCTTCCAAAGAACATTCAGGACAGATTTCCTTTAGGATTGACTGTTTTGATCTCCTTACTGTCCAAAGGACTCTCAAGAGTTTTCTTCTCTAAGACCACAGTTCAAAAGCAACAATTCTTTGGCACTCAGCTTTCTTTATGATCCAACTCTCATATCCATACATAACTATGTATGTTTATAATAAGTTTATATTCAAATAAATGAACAAGATCATTGCTTGGTCAAAGATTGTTTATAGAAGGAAATGCCACTTATTTGGCTTGCTACTTTTTATGCCTAAAATTATGAAAGAGTATAAAATGAGAACATAACTATGTGCTTATTCATCAGTAATGTATCTAGGCACAAAAATTTTTATCAGAAAGTAAAATATTTAAGATTCCAGGTTACTAAATAAGTTTGTATGTTTCTGAGTTCTAGATGGTAGACTGCTAAGTATTGCTATGCTTTATAATGAATATAAGTAAATATATATATTTTACATATATCCTCCAATTCAATTTGAGAAACATGCAAAAAAATTATGACAAAAATCATTTCACATAAGTAGTTTTGGACTTAACTATAACTCTGATAATGATTATTTGCGTGCATTCCATGTTGGTTCAGTCACATCTGACTCTTTGTGACCCTATGAATTGCAGCCCAGCAGGCTTCTCTGTCCTTGGGAATTCTGGACCAAAAAAATGAAAGGGTTATCTGATAGAATTGAATTGACTCAAATCACACAGAATTTGGAAAAAGTTCATTTTTTCAAATAAATGAACCACAGAAAGCGAAGTCCACATTTATATGCTGTGGCCCCTAACAGCACTCTCCAGTTGTTTAGCAAGGAGCGGTAAGTGTTGTCTGGGAAAACTTCATCGTTATTGGCTTAAGTCATCAGAGGGATTCAGGACTGTAATGCAGGGGAGAAAACTGGAAAAGAGGGTGTCATACAATGTGAACTCAAAAGCTCTGAATTTAATCCACTCATATCCATATCCTTGGCATGTGCACAAGATACTCTCAATGAGTCCAGAGTAGAAGAGCTGGGTTCCACTCCCTGAACTCTGGGACTCTTCCAGGTAATAAACTGACACAGACACCAGCTCACCTTGTTTATTTTCTGTCTTTCAGTGATCACTGCCTTGGACCGCTTGTTATCTTGCTTCTGAAAACATTTTTTTTCCATATATTTTTCCTGAATATTGTGTTATTTCAGGCAAGAAGAAACGATTCTTGCTAGAAGGGGGAGTCCTCCAATTTAAGCCTTTAACATTACAAAACAAATAACTTTAGGCAGTTTTTAAATAAATTTCATAATATTTCCTACCTACGTTATATGTTATTTAAAAACTGCATTGAACATATTAGACACAGACTGGGAAACTTTATATCATCCAAGAAGACGCAAACTATTACAAGATTGAAAGAAAAGTGGTTTAAAAGTTTGGTTAAAATATGAACTTTTTACCTTTTGGAATCTAGTCGATAGAATTTGGGTTTGGGATTATTTCCTAAGTAATACTTTTGTCTTCTTTGTACCAGAGCCAAGCAAAATAACAAACATAAAAACTGACCACTAATTCACTTGCAAACGATCTTTAAGGTTATAAACAAGAATTTGCAGAGTAAAACATATATGGACCTTTGAGAGATAGGAAGAGAACTATTAACTGTTGGGTCAAATTACAGAATATACATCATAACCCATCAAAAATGAGCCCAATAACATTCTTGATTCCTAGGGGGTACCTAAATTTTAGCATATTTTCTCAGCCCTCGAAGCAGAATAGATTAAAAGGGAAAATGTCAATCACTAGAAATAGATGGAATGAAGAGTGCCTTCTGAGCCATCCTAGAAAGTTCCCTTTAACTTTGGATTCTGACATGTTTGGAAAGCCCTGAATATAAAGACATACCCAATCGGGGATGTCTTTTGTTCTTCCAGAGCCTTGAAGTATAACCTCCAAAAGGTACCCTTAGTTTCTTTGCATCGTCACAGAATTGAAGCTTGCTAAATACATAAGTTCCCTCTGCTAACAAAAAACATTTATCAGCTCTCTAGACCAGTGTCTAATTTTCTAATGTTTTCTTTCCTTCTGGGAGATATTTTGTATCTTTATCTTCCAATATTTCTACTGAGTACTAGGCTATTATTTTCTCCCATTCCAAAGGCTGTCTTTTAACCTT
>SJYV01051076.1:207608-280411 GCA_006410875.1 Neotragus pygmaeus
GAAGGGGAGGAGCCTGGTGGGGTACAGTCCGTGGGATCCCAAAGAGACAGACACAACTGAGCATGCACATAGGTATCATACTTTTACCTTCTTTTTTTTCCCTTTTCTTTTAGTAAGCAATTACTTACTAAAGCTTTCTTTTACCAGGGATATTCAAAAAGCTAAAACTATTAATAGTGATCTCTTAAGTTTGATTACTTCAGTCTTATCTATTTCCTTCAATTTGCATTTTTCTTGTTTCACTTTTGTGTCTGCATTTAATTTTAGATAATTTTCATAAGGTATTTTCTTTACATTTCTTTTATTAAATTTGTGGTAATCCTTAACTGTCACTTTGTATTTAGTGACAGAAAAGTAAGACTCTGATGGAAGATCATTTCCCATCAATTAAACAGACATGGACTCCATCAGAGTATCTTTATAATTTTTCTTTTGTGTTCACCACAATTCAGAGAAGTTTATTCCAACATCAAAAATGGATTGTAAACCACACTGGTAAATTTTGAGCTTAGCACGAGTAGTGGTCTCTACATTCTATAAACATTCATGTAATGTCCACTCTGAGGCCTCCTGGAGGAGGAAAAGACAAACCATTTCCTTGCTTGGAAAATCCCATGGACAGAGGAGCCTGGTGGGCTATAGTCCATGGTGTCACAAAGAGTCAGGCACAATGGAAGTGACTTAGCATGCACTCATGCTGAGGCCTCCATTGTGTCTGATATCCATTATATCTACTACTGTGGCAAGAATCAGTTAGAAGAAATGGAGTAGCCTCATAGTCAATAAAAGAGTCCAAAATGCAGTATTTGGGTGCAATCTCAAAAATGACTGACTAATCTTGGTTCATTTTCAAGGTGAGCCATTCAACATCGCAGTAATCCAAGTCTATGTCCCAACCACTAATACCAAAGAAGATGAATGGTTCTATGAAGACCTAAAAGAACTTCTATAACTAACATTTTTTTTAAAAAGTCCTTTTTTCATCATAGAAGATTGAAATGCAAAAGTAGGAAGTCAAAAGATAACTGGAGTCACAAGCAAGTTTGTCCTTGGAATACAAAATGAAGTTTTATATTCCAAACTACAGTGGCCAACTGTACAGTTCAGCCAAGAGAACACATGGTTCAAGGCAAACACACTCTTTCAACAAAAGAAGAGATAACTCTACACATGGACATCACCAGATGAGTCAAGGCTAAAATCATATTGATTATATTCTTTGCTGCTGAAGATGGAGCAGTCTTGTACAATCAGCAAAAACAAGACTTAGTGCTTACTGTGCCTCAGATCATGAACTCTGATAGCAAAATTCAAGTTTAAATTGAAGAAAGCAGGGAAAACCACTAGACCATTCAGATATGACCCAAATCAGATCATTTATGATTATATAGTGGAAGTGACAAAAAGATTCAAGGGATTAGATTTGATAGACAGAGTGCCTAAAGAACTATAGACAGAAGTTCATAATATTATACAGAAGGCTGTGATCAAAACCATCCCCAAGAAAAAGAAATGCAAAAGACAAAATGGTTGGCTGAGGAGCCCTTACAAATAGCTGAGAAAAGAAGAGAAGTTAAAGGAGAAGCATAAAGGGAAAGAAATACCCAAGTAAATGCAGAGTTCCAAAGAATATCAAGGAGAGCTAAGAAAGCCATCTTAACTAAACAATGCAAAGAAATAGAAGAAAACAACAGATGAGAAAGACTAGAGATCTCTTCTGGAGAAGGAAATGACACCCCACTCCAGTGTTCTTGCCTGGAGAATCCCAGGGATGGGGGAGCCTGGTGGGCTGCAGTCTATGGGGTCGCACAGAGTCGGACGAGACTGAAGTGACTTAGTAGTAGTAGTAGAGATCTCTTCAAGAAAATTAGAGATACCAAGGGAACATTTCATGCAAAGATGAGCACCATAAATGACAGAAATGGCAAGAATCTAAGAGAAGCAGAAGAGATTAAGAAGAAGGGGCAGGCTATACAAAAATGTCTTAATGATCCAGACAACCGCAATGTTGTGGTCACCCATGAAAAGCCTGACAACATGGAGTGTGAAGTCAAATGGGCCTTAGGAAGCATTATCATGAACAAAGTTAGTGCAGGTGACGGAATTCCAGCTGAGCAATTTAAAATTCTAAAAGATGATACTGTTAAAGTGCTGCACTCACACTGTTTATAATGTCCAGGACATGGAAGCAACCTAGATGTCCATCAGCAGATGAATGGATAAGCAAGCTGTGGTACATATACACAATGGAATATTACTCAGTCATCAAAAAGAATACATTTGAATCCGTTCTAATAAAGTGGATGAAACTGGAGCCAATTACACAGAGAGAAGTAAGCCAGAAAGAAAAACACCAATACAGTATACTAACACATATATATGGAATTTAGAAAGATGGTAATGATAACCCTGTATGCGAGATAGCAAAAGAGACACAGATGTACAGAACAGACTTTTTGACTCTGTGGGAGAGGGAGAGGATGGGATGATTTGGGAGAATGGCATTGAAACATGTATAATATCATATATGAAACAAATCACCAGTCTAGGTTCGATGCAGGATACAGGATGCTTGGGGCTGATGCACTGGGATAACCCAGAGGGATGGTATGGGGAGGGAGGTGGGAGGGGGTTTCAGGAGTGAGAACTTATGTACACCCATGGTGGATTCATGTTCATGTATGGCAAAAACCAATATAGTATTGTAAAGTAAAATACATAAATAAATAAATGAAATAAAAAGGATCCCTATTTAAAAAAAAAAAAAAGGGCTGCACTCAAAATGCCAGCAAATTTGGAAAACTCAGCAGTGGACTCAGGACTGGAAAAGGTCAGTTCTCATTCCAGTCCCAAAGAAGGGCGATGCCAAAGAATATTCACACTACACAATTGTGCTCACTTTACATTCTAGCAAGGTAATGCTCAAAAGCCATCAAGGTAGGCTTTAGCAGTACATGAACTAACTTCCAAGTGTACAAACTGTATTTAGAAAAAGCAAAAGAACCGCATATCAAATTGCAAACATCCACTGGATCATAGAAAAATTAAGAGAATACCAAAAATGTCTGCATCATTGACTATGCTAAGCCTTTGACAATGTAGATCACAACAAACTGTGGAAAATACTTAAAGTGATGGGACTATCAGCTCACCTTACCTGTTTCTTGAGAAATCTGTATGCAGGACATCAACAGTTAGAACCAGACATGGAAAAACAGACCTGTTCAAAATTGGGGAAGGTGTACATCAAGGGTATATATTGTCACCCTGCTTATTTAACTTCTGTGCTGGGTACATCATGGGGGAATGCTGGGTTGGAAGACTCACAAGCTAGAATCAAGATTTTCAGGAGAAATATCAACAACTTCAGATATGCAGATGATACCATCCTTATGCTGAAAAGCAAAGAAGAACTAAAGAGCCTGTTAATGAGGGTGAAAGCAGAGAGTGCAAAAGCTGACTTGAAACTCAGCATGCAAAAATTAAAGATCATGGCATTGAGTCCTATCACTTCATGGCAAATAGATGGGGAAAAAGTGGAAACAGTGACAGACTTTCTTTTCTTGGGCTACAAAATCACTGTGGACAGTGACTGCAGCCACAAAATTTAAAAAATGCTTGCTCCTTGAAAGAAAAGCTGTGACAAACCTAGACAGCACATAAAAAAGCAGAGGCATCGCTTTGCCAACAAAAGTCCATATAGTCAAAGCTATGGTTTTCTCAATAGCATACATCAATGTGAGTGCTGAACCATAAAGCAGGCTGAGCATTGAAGAACTGATGCTTTTGAACTGTCATGCAACAGAAGACTCTTGAGTGTTCTTTGGACAGCAAGATCAAACCAGTCAACCCTAAAGGAAATTGGTACTGAATATTCATTGGAAGGGCCTGATGCTGAAGCTGTCCCACCAATACTTTGGCCACATGATGTGATGAGCCAACTCATTGCATAAGACCCTGATGTTGAGAAAGATTGAGGACAGGAGGAGAAGGGGGTGAGAGAGGACAAGATGATTGGATGACTTCATCAACTCAATGGAAATGAGTTTGAGCAAACTCTGGGAGATACTAAAGGGAATAGTAAAGGGAAGCCTGGCATGCTGCAGTCCGTGGGGTCACAAAGTCAAACATGACTGAGCGACTGATCAACATCCAGAAATATTTTCTCCAACCTGTAGAAACTGAATCTCCAGGATTCTCCCAAGTGGCAGAAGAACATTCAAGGTTGTAAAATTAACCTGGTAGCTATACTGATCTTTTTCTTCAAGGACTACCACATATCATGGTTTTCTCTCCATCTCATCTCCCCACTCATATCTTTTTAAAAATCTTTTAATATATTTGTGATGTAAATTGATTTTGCTTTTATTGTTTTAGATTAGGGATTTTGTTTCAGTTTAGTCCTATTTCTATTCAGTTAATATCCTACTAGATCTCCAGATATATATTACTGTTCTCTCTTCTTTGTTTTGTCTTTGGGCAAAATACCTTTAAAAAATTCCACTAAGTTCATTTTAGTGACTTGCAGATATAATGGAAATTATTCTTCTTTCCACTGATTTTAATCAGAAGTTTTACTTTTATTAAACATTTCTGTTTTTCATGTTACACTAGGTAAAAATTAATCAAATTATAAAAAAGAAAAAAGTTGCACTTCATAACTATCAGTATAACTACCACATATATGCATATAAAGGAATACATTATCAAAATACTTTCAAACTCATTATATACTCATCAAGCTATAAGAAGTCTGCTGAACAGAAGTTTAAATATAAAATTTATTTCTTGGGCATAGTTTTAGCACAATGGGTCAGTTTATATTTTACTGATACAGGTTTTAACAAAGGACAATGTGCTGAAATAGATTTAATGGAGTTTCCATATTTATTATCCAACAATATACAGCAGAAAATTTATTTTTAATGTGTTATTGTATTTTCATTGTATTCTTCTGAGATTGTCATTACAAAGAGCCAAAGAATACATATATATTTCTAGAAGTTCACATTTTCTTAGAAAAGAATTGCCTAATTTTATGACCATCATTTATCAGACACAGACGCTATATCCTGACTCTACAAGAGATAACTAATTTATTATTAATAGAGCTTTATACAAACAAGCATTCATGACATCAGTCTGCCCTCTTTAACTGTACCTCTGGGCACCTGTGAATCATTTATGAGGTGATGAGATGTCACACAATTGAAGATTGCAAAGTTACAAAGCATACCATGGCACACGCTTGCACCCACCAACCTCCAACTCCCCCACCCCAACACACAAGCACATGAATTTCTTTTCATGACAAATAGTTTTATTTGGTAAATCAGCAAATATTGAAAACAATTGCCCTATTAATTAAAAAAAATTTCCCAGTAAATAGATTTTAGCCTAATAGCAGAGAGATAATTGTATTGGGACATCGTGATTGGTTATAAATTATATTAACTATAAAGTACAATAAGAAGGTTAACCTTTTAAAAGTTGAAGAGACTGTTAGCAGAATGTCAAATTATCAGATTAGACTATCATATGTCATGGATATAATGGAAGAAATCTGAAAGTCTTGAAACAAGCAAACCATTCTTATATTTACAACATTAAAAATACATTACTAATATCTTGCCTCACCACACAAGGTTTATTATACCTGACATAAGAATGCACCCTGTGAGAGAACAGCTACACAACAGTTGTCATAAAAGTAGACTAAATATTAGGAATATATTTTATTTTAGAACTTTATTTCTTTTTATTCTATTCATGAACTTCAAATATTATGAATACAGAGCAAGGCATATCACAGAATGAATCACACTGTTAGACAATAGAACTCTGCTCAGCTAAGTCATTAATGTCAAATATTGTTCATAACAGTGGCTTCCCAGGTGGTACAGTTCAGTTCAGTTCAGTTCAGTTCAGTTGCTTAGTCGTGTTCAACTCTTTGTGATCCCATGAATCACAGCACGTTAGGCCTCCCTGTCCATCACCAACGCCCAGAGTTCACTCAGACTCACGTCCATCGACTCAGTGATGCCATCCAGCCATCTCAACCTCTGTCGTCCCCTTCTCCTCCTGCCCCCAATCCCTCCCAGCATCAGACTCTTTTCCAATGAGTCAACTCTTCACATGAGGTGGGCAAAGTACTGGAGTTTCAGCTTTAGCATCATTCCTTCCAAAGAAATCCCAGGGCTGATCTCCTTCAGAATGGACAGGTTGGATCTCCTTGAAGTCCAAGGGACTCTCAAGTGTCTTCTCCAACACCACAGTTCAAAAGCATCAATTCTTCGGCAATCAGCTTTCTTCCCCCAGTCCAACTCTCGCATCCATACATGACTACTGGAAAAACCATAGCCTTGACTAGATGGACCTTGGCCGGCAAAGTAATGCCTCTGCTTTTGAATATACTATCTCGGTTGGTCATAACTTTTCTTCNCAATCAGCTTTCTTCCCACAGTCCAACTCTCGCATCCATACATGACTACTGGAAAAACCATAGCCTTGACTAGATGGACCTTGGCCGGCAAAGTAATGCCTCTGCTTTTGAATATACTATCTCGGTTGGTCATAACTTTTCTTCCAAGGAGTAAGTGTCTTTTTATTTCCTGGCTGCAGTCACCTTCTGCAGTGATTTTGGAGCCCCCAAAATAAAGTCTGACACTGTTTCCACTGTTTCTCCATCTATTTCCCATGGAGTGATGGGACCGGATGCCATGATCTTCGTTTTCTGAATGTTGAGCTTTAAGTCAACTTTTTAACTCTCCTCTTTCACTTTCATCAAGAGGCTTTTTAGGTCCTCTTCACTTTCTGCCATAAGGGTGGTGTCATCTGCCTATTTGAGGTTATTGATATTTCTCCTGGCAATCTTGATTCCACCTTGTGTTTCTTCCAGTCCAGCATTTCTCATGATGTACTCTGAATATGGTCAAGAATTCACTTACTAATGCAGGAGGCAGAGGAGACGTGAGTTTGATCCCTAGGTCTGGAAGAACTCTAGAGTAGGAAGTGGCAACCCACTCCAGTATTCTTGCTTGGAAAATTCCATGAACCAAGCAGCCTGGTGGGCTACAGACTGTGAGGTTGCAAAGAGTTGGACTGAACTGAGCAACTGAGCATACACACTGATTTTTCATAACATAATCTGGCAAAATACAGTCATGGCAGTAATAGATAACAACAATTTAGTACTCATATTTTGACTGCCCTAAATGCAAGATATATTTGCAATATAAGAAAACAGTAGGAGTTATTTAGATTGACTAAATATGTCATAATCTATATCCATCTCTCTCAGAAATTGCCTGATTTTAAAATATAACTTATCATTGCTAATAAAAATAATTTTTGCTTATTAGATATTTGCTGTCTTGAGAGACTATTCTAATAACCATTTTCCCAGTTCTTTAACAGAAGACATCATAATAAACTGTTTCATGCAAAATTAGAGTGCATTGAAAAACTTAAACATTAATAATTGTTAAAATGAGTCAATGATGGCAGAATGACTAAATGATTCTAAATGATCATTCTAAATGATCCAGTATGAAGAACACTTTTTATGTCTCAGTATTTTCAGATGACCACATGATACCATTTATGCTCTAAGTATTGATTGATTCTGAATGTACTTAATTTAAGGAAACAATATTAATTTACCTTGAAAACATGATTACCTGTCTGTATGAAAAATAGCAAAACAAAAATCTGTAAGATTATTCAGACTACAGACAAAATTTTACAAGTATATAGATTAAAAGGAACTACAGTAATTCTATGGCTTTCTAGTTATCCACTGCCCATAAAAGATGTCAATTTCCTAACCAATAAATATATGCAAATCTTAGAAAGATTAACTGGCAATTTAAATTTGCAAAGACATTAAAATATATAATCAATCACCATCAATAGATAATTAACCCTATTGTTAATACTTTTATATTTATTAGTAATATAATTCTATAAAAGAAAAATATCATAGCAAATAAAGCCATCTACATGTATTAACATATAATAAAACTATAACAGCATTTTTAATATAAATTTATTTATTTTATTTGGAGGTTAATTACTTTACAATATTGCATTGGTTTTCCCACACATCAGCATGAATCCGCCACAGTTATACACATGTTCCCCATTCTGAACCACCCCCGTCCCTGCTCCCTCCCTGTACCATGCCTCTGGGTCGTCCCAGTGCACCAGTCCCAAGCATCCAGTATCATGCATCAAACCTGGACTGGTGATTCGTTTCACATATGATATTATACATGTTTCAATGCCATTTTTAAGAGAAGTTTATTTTTTCTTCAACTTTCAGAAAGACTTGCTTGATTTCTAAATAACTTTTTTGTTCAATTCAGGTTTTAAAAATGACACATTTTTAATATCTAACATGCATTAGTGTTTCATTGTTAATATTGATCAAAAAATCTGAACAGGTCTATGATTTAGAAATGGCATTTAAATGTAAGTTATTTACTTCAGTTCCTTAAGTTCTTAGAACATCTGAGTGATCTATAAAAGGAACCCATCATTGTGTTGTCAAAATGAGTGATTATGACTTTTCATTGTCAAGAACAAATGATTACAATTGTTTTAAACATGACTTTAACATTTTATAATTGCACACACATTACATTTTTGCATTTTTGTTGACTAGGATGAGTCAGGTTTCTGATTGTGGTGAAATAAAAATAAAAAATGAAATAATTTATACTTTAATATTTTTAGTACTCATCTACACATTAAAATATAAATGATGTATTCCCTTCTATCATAATTAAGTGTGACTATCTACAAATATTATTTCACTCAAACCTTAGTAAAAGGGTGATTTTAATGGCATAACAAAGGGCACTTAAGATGTAAAAGGAAGATTTCTTTGGTAATCAACAGGAATGTATTATTCAGTAGACCTGCCAACTTGTTTTACCTGCCAATATATCATGCTGTTACTCGCATATCTATTCTCTTCAGACCCCATTACCTGGCAGAGTAAAAAATATATATATACATATATCTGGTCTTTTCCAAGCGGATCTTCAACATTTGTTGGAAAAAAATAATTTTCTAGGACTAAATTAAATGGAAAAGAAATCCAAATAACTGAGAATTTTAGAAGCCATGAGAGTGCCTTTCTCAACAGTGTTTTATTTCCAGAGATTAGTAATGTGCTTAGCTCAATATATGTATACAATCTGGATTTTAAAAATGAATCAATCAATCAATGAACATAAAGTTCTCAAACCTAAAATGGTTTTTAGATTTATATTTGTGAATAAAATAAGGCTCCCACCACCTTTTGAAGTTCTAGAAATGTAAGGCAGAGTACAATTGAATGAAGCATTAAGTATTTTAAATGCAAATTGCAGTTTTACTTGTTAACTGACACATTTTCAGTGGTTAACAGGAAAAGTTAATTCCAACCCCATCTATAAATACAAATATTCTCATAAAAATCAAGTCAACATTTTGAACTTCAACATTTTTCAAAATTTATGGTGAAAATTGAAATGTGTTGCAATCTTTTTTTAAGAGAATGTGTAATAAACTCTTTGTAGGAAACTACCCTCAACATGAAATCCCTTTTTCTTGTCATTTTAGCAAAGCTATACTGTAACAAATCTTAAACCAGGCACCCCTATGGTCTCCTCATTTCTGTCCCAAGAACACTTATCAAGTCTTTTGGTCATGCGAGAGCTTGCCTATCTTGTTGGTTCTTTTGTTACATCGAAGTAGAAATGAAGAATAAATAACAGATGACCAGATCTCTTCTGTAGGTTCCCCTTCAGTAACCTCCTGAACTGTGTGGACAGATAGCATCTAAAGAAAGAGCACAAGGAGTTGACAAGCCTACATGCAGAGAGAGATGGCTTTATATTTGATTCCTTATCTCAGTGATTAGCTGAGATTACTTTCCCTTTAAAAACTTTCATGACTGATCTGAATCTTAACAGTTGGTTTTTGAGGGAACACAAGTCCATCTTCTCCCCAGATTGCAAGAATTCTGATTAAAAGCAACTTTCTTTTCCAGCAACAAATTGCCTCTTGGGTATTGATTTTTGCACAGCAAGACTCTGTATCTGAGTTCAGTAACAGATTTTGGCATCCAACACAGGGCTGCATTCCTGCAGTGTCTAGATCCTCCAGGCTTCCTAAGTTGAAGCTGCCAGCTATACTACCATGCTGGGTTGGCTGTGAAGAACCAGCTGCTTATGGCTAGTCAGCCCAAAGAGGGGTATTCTCAGGGAAGTCCCAGCAGCTGCCAAAACTATTCTTTCCTGGGATTCTCCTTATCTCTCCCTGAATAGCACCCACTGCCAATTTTCACTTTCAGTTGGTAGGAATAGAAATGTGCATTTGGATGCACTGACAAGCTCCGGGACCCGGTTTTCCAACTGGAGCATGTGCAGACAGCCTCCTTCTTTAGCCAATTGATTCTAATGTGAATCTTCCATTGAGGACTGTTTGTGAGCACCAGGCACCATTTGGTAAAGGGTAAAGGGTGCTCTTTGGGGCCAGTTGATTCTGACATGTGTATACCCTTGAGAGGCATTTTTTTTTTAATTTTATTTTTACTTTATTTTACTTTACAATACCGTATTGGTTTTGCCATAAAATTGACATGAATCCACCATGGGTGTATACGAGCTCCCAATCTTGAATCCTCCTCCTCCCTCCACCCCATATCATCTCTCTGGATCATCCCCATGCACCAGCCCCAAGCATCCTGTATCCTGTATTGAACGTAGGCTGGCGCTTCATTTCTTACATGATAGTATACATGTTTTGATGCCATTCTCCCAAATCATCCCACCCTCTCCCTCTTCCTCAGAGAGGGAGTGTCTGACTAGGGCCTGCACTGGTCAACCTGNGATCTACCTGTCATTGCAGAAGACACAGGAGATGCATGTTCAATCCCTGTGTCAGGAAGATTCGCTGGAGGAGAAAATGGCAACACTCTCCAGTATTCTTGCTGGGATAATCCCATGGAGAGTGGAGGGTGGCGGGCTGCAGTCCATGGGGTTGCAGAGTCAGACACAACTGAGCAACTAAACAACAACAACATAATCTTTCAGTCATTTTCCCTTCCCTACCCTGACGCGCCTGTTTCTTACACTTATATGATAGGTATAGTTAATAGAAAATGGGAAAAAGCATGTGGTGTAGGTAGTAGTTCTTTCTGTAGATACTGATGTTTTTGTGGACAGGAAATACAATTTTCTGTGTGATACATTTTGAGGGCTCATTCAGGTAAACCTGTAAGCTTCAGCAGATAATCAGCTAAGTTTCCTTTCTCTATAGGCATGTCACACTTCACCAAGGAGTTCTCTTGCAGATCTTGTGCAAGGCTTGAGACACCAGAAGCAGGAACACTGAGGGATGGGACCATAAGAAGTCAACCTTCATGAAAAGGCACTTCCCACATCAGGGATCTGTCTCTCTGTGCCTTGATTCTGTGTGCTCAGTTACTCAGTCATGTCTGACACTGTGACCCTGTGGACCGTAGCCTATCAGGCTCCTCTATCTATGGGATTCTCTAGGCCATTTCCTATTCCAGGGATCATCCAGAGACAGGGATCGAACCCATATCTCTTGCATTGGCAGGTAGAATTATTTACCAGGGAAATGTAAATAGAAGAAGGGGATCCTAGAAACAGTACTATTTTAATACCTGTGATAGAGCTGTCATTGAAGTCTGAATAAAAGTGCAGCAGTCTTATAAGGATTTTACATGTTAACATGATCCCTTAACTTCTCAACCAAACTATAGGAGATCCATTAGTGTGGGAATGGATGGAGGTGGTGGAAAAGAAGAAAAAATTAGAGCGCAGATGGTGCTTCTCTTCTTGCTGCAGGTCCCTGAGCCTAAGATCGAGTTTCAAACTGGATCTGGAAACTCTGAATTAGATGTTAGCTGGGCATCTGAAATTGAACTAGACTGAAAGTTTTAATGTAATACTTACAAATGCACATAAATTATCAAATAAGACTGGTTTAATAACAAAAAATCAGACTGTCCAGTCAGCTAAAATCAGGGATCTCACTGAGTGTCAAGATTTACTAAATAATTTCATGAACACAGGCAAGCAAGAGGTGCTGCGAAGCAAAAAGTGATTTGGGAAAGAAAGTTCCCCAGGCTTCCCCCTTTCTGTGTTAGGTATATATCTCTGGCCCAGAAGAGATAAGATTCCTGATGAGTTTGTAGAGTGCTTCACACAGTAGCAAGAATTTCAGCTATGACATATCTCCATTTTATGTCAGAGATTGCATAGCTTATATAGATTCCTCCAGGGATATCAAGTCTGAGAGAAATTGCAGTCTATTTGTTACAGGTAATTCTTAAGCAGAGTCATCTTATGATGTATATTTTGAGATGTTCTCCTTTCAGCAGATACCATTTTTTATAATTATTTGGGGATACAGATGAAAGGAAACTAGTCACATTCATCTATCCTCTGTATCTTTTTCCTCTGTAGGTGTTCCCCCTGTTTAAGAGAATAAATAATGTTCAGATAAGTTACTTTGACTCAGTTGGAAAATTGAAATCTTCCTGTGATGTCATTAAAAGGAAAAAATACCCAGTTGAGCATGTTCAAAGTTAGAATTCAGTGTGATAAAATTATCAAGAGATGATATGCATTCAAGGATACACTATTTAAATTGAAATGCCACTTGACATACAGAAAAATATGGCAAAAAAGATTACATCAAATAATTGAATAGATTCTGATAAAATGTGACCACGTATCCTAGTTTGCAATATACATCCCAGAAAACATCTAACAGGAATGCATGAGAGGATATGTGAGAATGTTCGTTGTAACATCATTCGTAGTAGCAGGGAGTAGGGGCCAGACTAGATGCCTGTCTCTGAATGACTGGGCAAAGAAAATGTGATAAATAGAATGCTATGAAGAGTTAGAAGCAACAGCCAGTTCAGCTGTTCAGTCATGTCCAACTCTTTGCAACCCCATGGACTACAGCATGCCAGGTTTCCCTGTCCATCACCAACTCCCAGAATTTGCTCAGATTCAAGCCCATTGATTCAGTGATGCCATCCAACCATCTCATCCTCTGTCATCCTCTTCTCCCACCTTTAATCTTTCCCAGCATCAGGGTCGTTTCAAATGAGTCAGTTCTTCACATCAGGTGGCCAAAGTATTGGAATTTCACATTCAGTATCAGTTCTTCCAATGAATATTCAGAACTGATTTCCTTTCGGATGGACTGGTTGGATCTCCTTACAGTACAAGGGACTCTCAAAAGTCTTCTCCAACACCACAGTTCAAAAGCATCAATTCTTCCACACTCAGCTTTCTTTATAGTCCAACTCTCACATCCATACATGACTACTGCAAAACCAAAGTTTGACTAGACAGACTCTCGTTGGCAAAGTAATGTCTCTGCTTTTTAATATGCTATCTAGGTTGGTCATAACTTTTCTTCCAAGGAACAAGCATCTTTTAATTTCATGGTTGCAGTCACCATCTGCAGTTATTTTGGAGCCACACCCCTCAAAATAAAATCTGTCACTGTTTCCATTGTTTCTTCATATATTTGCCATGAAGTGCCGGGACTAGATGCCACAATCATAGTTTTCCAAATGTTGAGTTTTAAGCCAACTTTTTCACTCTCCTCTTTCACTTTCATCAAGAGGCCCTTTAGTTCCTCTTTGATTTCTTCCATAAAGGTAGTTTCATCTGCACATCTGGGGTTATTGATAGTTGTCCCAGTAATCTTTATTCCATCTTGTGCTTCATCCAGCCCAACATTTCTCATGAGGCACTCCGCATATAAGGTAAATAAGCAGGGTAACCAAATACTACCTTGACCTACTCCTGTCCATATTTGAAACCAGGCTGCTATTCCATGCCCCTTTCCAACTACTGCTTCTTGGCCTGTATAATTTCTCAGGAAGCAGGACAGGTGGTCTAGTATTCCCATCTCTTTAAGAATTTTCCACAGTTTTTTGTGATCCACATAGTCAAAGGCTTTGGTGTACTCAATAAAGCAGAAGTAGATGTTTCTCTAGAACCCTTTTTCTTTTCTGATGCTCCAGCAGATGTTGGCAGTTTGATTTCTAGTTCCTCTGCCTTTTCTAAATTCAGCTTGAATATCTGAAAGTTCATGGTTCATGTACTGTTGAAGCCTGGCTTGGAGAATTTTGAGAATAACTTTGGTAGAGTGTGAGATGAGTGAAATTGTGTGGTAGTTTGAGCACTCTTTGGCATTGCCTTTCTTTGGGATTGGAATGAAAACTTACCTTTTCTAGTCCAGTGGCCACTGCTGAATTTTCCAAATTTGCTTACATATTGAGTACAGCACTTTCACAGCATCATCTTCTAGGATTTGAAATATCTCAACTGGAATTTCATGACCTCCACTACCTTTGTTTGTAGTGATGCTTGCTAAAGCCCATTTGATTTCACATTCCAGGATGTCTGGCTCTAGGTGAGTGATCACATCATTGTGATTATCCAGGTCATGAAGATTTTTTTTGTATAGTTCTTCTGTGTATTCTTGCCACCTCTTAATATCTTCTGCTTCTGTTAGATCCATAACACTGATGACCTTTATTGTGACCATTTTTTTGCATGAAATATTCCTTTTATAGCTCTAATTTTCTTGAAGATATCTCTAGTTTTTCCCATTCTATTGTTTTCCTCTATTTCTTTGCATTGATCATTTAAGGAAGGCTTTCTTATCTCTCCTTGCTATTCTTTGCAACCTTCATTCTAATAGGTATATCTTTGCCTTTCTTCCAGCCTTTCACTTCTTTTCTTTTTCAGCTATAAGGACTCCTAAGACAGCATTTTGCCTTTTTGCATTTCTTTTCTTAAGAGATGGTCTTGATCACTGTCTCCTGTGCAATATCACAAACCTCCATCCATAGTTCCTCAGCCATTCCATCTATCAGATCTAATCCCTTGAATCTGTTTCTCACTTCTACTGTATAATCCTAAGGGATTTTATTTGGGTCGTGCCTGAATGGTCTAGTGGTTTTGCCTACTTTCTTCAATTTAAGTCTGAATTTGGCAATAAGGAGTTCATGATGTGAGCCACAGTCAGCTCCCAGTCTTGTTTTTGTTAACTGTATAGAGCTTCTCCATCTTTTGCTGCAAAGCATATAATCAATCTGATTTTGGTATTGACCATCTGGTGATGTCTATGTGTAGAGTCTTTCTTGTGTTATTGGAAGAGGATGTTTGCTATGACCAGTGGATTCCTTTGGCAAAACTCTATTAGTCTTTTCCCTGCTTCATTCTGTACTACAAGGCCTAATTTGCCTGTTACTCCAGGTGTTTCTTGACTTCCTACTTTTGCATTCCAGTCCCCTATAATGAAAAGGACATATTCTTTGGTTATTAATTCTAAAAGGTCTTGTAGTTCTTTATAGAACCATTCAACTTCAGCTTCTTCATCGTTAATGGTCGGGGCATAGACTTGGATCCCTGTGATATTGAATTGTTTGCCTTGGAAACTAACAGAGATCATTTTTTCATTTTTAAGATTGCAACCAAGTACTCTATTTCATACTCTTTTGTTGACTCTGATGGATACTCCATTTCTTCCAAGTGACTCTTGCTCACATTAGTAGATATAATGGTCATCTGAATTAAATTCACCCATTCCAGTCCATTTTAGTTCACTGATTCATAAATTGTCGATGTTTACTCTTGCCGTCTCCTGTTTGACCACTTCCAATTTACCTTGATTTGTGGATCTAACATTCCAGGTTCCTATGCAATATTATTGCTCTTTACAGTATTAGACTTTATTTCTATTACCAGTGACTTCCACAACTGGTTGTTGTTTTTTCTTTGGCTCCATCTCTTCTTTCTTTCTGGAGTTAGTTCTCCACTGATCTCCAGTGGCATATTGGGCACCTACCTACCTGGGGAGTTCATCTCTCAGTGTCCTATCTTTTTGCCTTTTCACTGTTCATGAGGTTCTGAAGGGAAGAATACTATAGTGGTTTGCCATTCCCTTCTCCAGTGGACCATGTTTTTTCAGAACTCTCCATCATGACCCATCTGCCTTGGGTGGCCCTACATGGCATGTCTCATAGTTTCATTGAATTTGACAAGGCTGTTGTCCATGTGATCAGATTGGTTAGTTTTCTGTGATTGTGGTTTTCATTCTCTCTGCCCTCTGATGGAGAAGGATAAGATGCTTATGGGAGCTTCCTGATGGGAGAGACTGACTCAGGGGGAAACTGGGTCTTATTCTGATGAGTGTGGACATGCTCAGTAAGTATTCAATCCAATTTTCTGTTGCTGGGCAATGGTGTGTTACCTCCCTGTTATTTGACCTGGTGCCAATCTATGGCATAGGGAATGAAGATAATGGTGACCTCCTTCAAAAGGTCCCATGCATGCACTGCTGCACACAGTGTCCCAACCTTTAGCAGGCTACTGCAGACCCACACCTCTGCTGGAGACTCCCACTCACAGGCAAGTCTGCGTCAGTCTATTGTGGGGTCACTCCTCCTTTCTCCTGGATCCTAGTGCACACAAGGTTTTGTTTGTGCCTTTCAAAAGTCTGTTTCCCAGTCCTGTGCAAGTTCTGGCTGTCCTACAGTGGGGTTAATAGAGATATCCTCCAAGAGGGCTTATGCCATACCCAGGTCGAAAGCACCCAGAGCCCCTGCCCCTGCAGCAGTCCACTTCTGACCTGTACTTCCACAGGAGACACTCAAACACGGTTCTGTCTCAGTCTCTGTGGGGTCTTTGGGTCCTTGTGTGCACAAGGCTTGTTTGATCCCTCTGAGCATCTCTGGTGGGTATGGGGTTTGATTCTAAACATGATCGCCCCTACTACCGTCTTGCTGGGGCTTCTCTGCCCTTGGATGTGGGGTATCTCCTTAAAGTCACTCTGGCACTGTGAAGCAGAAGCAACACGCTAGATGTAATTAGCAACATAGCTACATATTAACAGCATAGTATTGAATGAACAACAAGGTCAGAACAGCAAAATGCTTTTCACATATATTTAACGTGTGTGATGCTGTCCAGCTCTTTGTGACCCCATGGACTGCAGCATGCCAGGCTCCTTTGTCCATGGGATTTTCCAGGCAAGAGTACTGGAGTGGCTGCCATTTCCTCCTTCAAGGGATTTTCCTGACTCAGGGATCTAACCTGCGTCTCTTGCATTTCCTGTGTCTCCTGCATTGCAGGTGCATCTTTAACCACTGAACTATCAGGAAGCCCTTTAAGATGTGTAATATACACATAAAATATCAGTACATATTTTTCAAGGGCACAAGGTTTATCAAATATATACATATATGTTTAAATAAATGCCAGTGTGGATCAAAGTATCCATAGATATAAAAAGAATGCAATTAATATTAAATATTAAACAATAGGGACATTCTACTGATGGTGATAATGTGTTTTATGCTAATGAAAATGACCACTCAATATTTTATATCTCTAAAGTAAATTTAGGGAAGAAGAGGAAGAGAGCAATTGGATATCCTATATCAAAGTGTAGATGTTGTATCTCAGAAATTTTATCTTTGTAGACTATAGATATAATTGTTGTTGTGATTATTTGTTTTGTTTTCTTAAGGATGGGAAATATGATTACATGTTTAGAATAAAAGGAGGACCTTTCTATGCTCATTCATAGCATCAAAAGAATTTCTTAGAGAGCTAAAGTAACTTATTCCATGGTAAAAAACTACTGATTAGACATGTCAAATCAAAAACTCAAAATTCTGACTCCACATTCAGTCAATATTTTCCCTAGCATATTTATAGATATTGTCCATGTAAATATAAATTTGTTCATCCTATTAGAGTTATCTCATGGTCAGTTCTGATCTTTTTAAAAAGTATCAATTTCCATATTTATTTTGATTTATTGTATAAGTTGAAATATTTACTCAAATATGCTTTTTAACACCTACATCAGGCTACTGTCATGACTATGTTGTGAAAACTCTGGAGAACAATATAGGTATACTGAAATGTTGTACTGGATTTAAGGCTAGACCTCTTTAGCAAAAACGTACTTTTAAATCACAGTATTTCAAATTATTTATATCATATGTACTGATTATTACTCAATTATGATGCATAATTTTCATTTTTATAGTTAAGTCACTGTGTACAGTAGACATTATAGAAACAGTTACACAGAATTACAAACCCAGTATTTATAATTCCATGTGCTATAAATTTCTTTATATTATCCAGCAACTTATAAATACAATGTATTCTTAGTTCAATTAAAGCTTATTCTTGGTCGCATTTATTATGAAAGTGTATGGTTTGATATTCTGTGTGTAAGTAAGCCTGTCTCCAGTGTTTAATCTATTAGATGAAATTTTGTTTTGAAATGAAGACTATCACATAAAATTTCATATTTTTCCATAAGTATACTATATTAATCTCTAAAATTTCAAATATAACCTGTAGTATTTTTTCATAAATATAATTATAACATAAAATTCAATTATTATCTCATATAACTATATTGACTTAAATATAAATTCTAAATCCATTCTTAGAATAAAAATTGAGTGATTAATCTTTGCATAGTCATGGTTCAACTCTTTAAATGACTATACAGGTGAGACTATCTTTATTCTTAGAAAACCCTACAAGTATCCTTATTGGTGATATCCAAACATGTTTTAAGAAATTCTCATTTCTTAGTATGACAAATACGGTATTGATGTAAAGATGAAGGGTTTACTACAATGTGTCTTTCTTCCTTTATTTTCATCTCCTCTAGCTTTAGTTTTGTTTTCTTTTTTTCTTTCAGTCATTAAAATGCCTACTGCTTAATGAATGAATTATCATAAGCAATGATATAAGAAATGAAGAAAGTAATAATGGTCAAAGAAGAAAATTATTTAATGAAAAATAGCATCGTGTAAAGTTATTTTATCATTGAATAGATATGAAAATTGATATAGTAAAAAAAAAAAGTGGGGGAAGAAAAAGAGGTTTGATAAATGGATGCAATCAACTACAGATATGTGACCACAATGATCTGACTTGTTCACTGATGAGCTTCTGAGAAATATTTAATCTCAGTGAAGTGTGCTGAGTTTTTCTTTGCTTTTGGTCAAATCATCATGTAATCTATTCTTTCCTCGAATATAACTAGTAAAAGTGAAGAAGAATATGTATTAATCAATTAATAAACAGTTTCCAGAAACACACGCATATATAAAAATAAGTGCATACTTCTTCTTTTCCCCTTATTTTAATACAAGTATGTCAGCATCGTATTGTTTTCTGTAATGATTTCTATTTCTTCTATTCTAATAATGAGTCAATGGAATAACCAGAATCTATGAAATGAGAGGAATTGAGTTCTATGTCTCTTAGTTATTGTTATGATATCTTGAGCAAACCTCTTACTCTACGAAATGCAATATTCTTTAAATGGAAAGCTAATAAAAGATAATGTTCATGAAAGCAGCTTGGAAGCAAAACGCTAGGGTGTTAAAAATCTGAGAGACCTTTTACTGAGTCTTGCTGCATGTATGATGCCCTGGGCAATTCACTTTTTGTTGCTGAGTCTGAATTTCCTTGCATATAGTAATTGTAATGCTTACAGGATTTGTTGTACAAAGGAAATGGATTATGCTTAGCACAATGCCTGACATAAAATATATATAGCCAATATGTTTCTTTTCACCACCTATTTATTAAAATAAAACATACATTTGTCATCACATTTTGCTAGTTTTGATTCCCTTTATTAAAATACTACTGAGTTTAAAAATTAAATGTTTAATACTTATATAAACCTTAGGCTTTTAAAAAGTAGGAATGTTATTAAATTCCTTTCCAAATTTAAAATTATAATGAAAACTATCTTGATACTTTATTTTAAAAATAAGCTCTGAATAAAGTTGACATTGCTAACTTTAAACCTTATATTTAAGTGTTAGTATTAAACCTTTAGGCTTTTAAAAAAATGTTTGAGCATAAAAGAAAACTTAAAAATCCAAAGTCAAAAGCTTTCTTTCTTACTACATTAATTAATTTAATTTTAAAATTAAAAATAATAAGTAGCTACTTTATTAAAGAAAAATATATTACTTAAAATAGTTTCACTGAATTATGTATCTAATATTTATTGAAGATATTCCATGTACTAATTTTTAATCCAACGTTGATAGATTATGAAGAAAAGTAAGAGAATACATCTGCTAGATCATGGAAAAAGCAAGAAGTTCCAGAAAAATATCTATTTTTGCTTTATTTACTATGCCAAAGCTTTTGACTGTGTGGATCATAATAAACTGTGGAAAATTCAGAAAGAGATGGGAATACCAGACCACCTGACCTGCCTCTTGAGAAACCTGTGTGCAGGTCAGGAAGCAACAGTTAGAACTGGACATGAAACAATAGACAGGTTCCAAAAAGTAAAAGGAGTATGTCAAGGCTGCATATTGTCATCCCGCTTATTTAACTTATATGCAGATTACATCATGAGAAACGCTGAGCTGGATGAAGCACAAACTGGAATCATGATTGCCGGGAGAAATATCAATAACCTCAGATATGCAGATGACACCACCCTTATGGCAGAAATTGAAGAGGAACTAAAAAGCCTCTTGATGAACGTGAAAGAGGAGAGTGAAAAGGTTGGCTTAAAGCTCAACATTCAGAAAACTAAGATCATGGCATCTGGTCCCATCACTTCATGGGAAATAGATGGGGAAACAGTGGAAACCGTGTCAAACTTTATTTTGGGGGGCTCCAAAAATGGTGATTTTGGTGACTGCAGCNCTTCCAATTTGCCTTGATTCATGGACCTGACATTCCAGGTTCTTATGCAGTATTGCTCTTTACAGCATCAGACCTTGCTTCTATCACCGGTCACATTCACAACTGGGTATTATTTTTGCTTTGGCTCCATCCCTCCATTCTTTCTGAAGTTATTTCTCTACTGATGTCCAGTAATACATTGAGTACCTACTGACCTGGGGAGTTCCTCTTTCAGTATTCTATCATTTTTCCTTTTCATACTGTTCATGGGTTTCTCAACGCAAGAATGCTGAAGTGGTTTGCCATTCCCTTCTCTAGTGGACTACATTCTNCCCATCCCTTCATTCTTTCTGGAGTTATTTCTCCACTGATCTCCAGTAGCATATTGGGCACCTACTGACCTGGGGAGTTCCTCTTTCAGTATCCTATCATTTTGCCTTTTCATACTGTTCATGGGTTTCTCAACGCAAGAATGCTGAAGTGGTTTGCCATTCGCTTCTCTAGTGGACTACATTCTGTCAGACCTCTGCACCATGACCCGCCCGTCTTGAGTGGCCCCACAGGCATGGCTTAGTTTCATTGAGTTAGACCAGGCTGTGGTCTGTGTGATTAGATTGACTAGTTTTCTGTTACTGTGGTTTCAGTGTGTCTGCCCTCTGATGCCGTCTTGCAACATCCACCATCTTACTTGGGTTTCTCTTACTTGGATGTGGGGTATCTCTTCACGGCTGCTCCAGCAAAGCGCAGCCTCTGCTCCTTACCTTGGACTAGGGGTATCTCCTCACCGACGCCCCTCCTGACCTTGAACGTGGAGTGGCTCCTCTTGGCCCTCCTGCGCCCAGCGCAGCCACCGCTCCTTAGACCTGGGGTTGCTCCTCTTGGCCGCCACCCCTGGCCTCGGGCATTGGGTAGCTCCTCCCGGCCACGCTTCTGAGAGGTCTGTCACAGCCGTCACGAGACAGTCAGTATGTATTAAACACATATGCGAAACACTGGGTTGGAATTGAGTTTACAAACTTACAAATGATTTCTAGCCTTGTTGACCTTGTTAAGATAGCACCCCTGAGGTACTTCAAGGAACACTATCGCGTCATTCCTAGTAAAACCAGAAATAATACAATAATGTTGTCATCAATATTATTTGGCATGATCCATGCAGTGCAGCTAGCCTTGCCAAATTTAACAAATAAAAATGTAGGATGCCCAGTTACACATGAATTTCAGGAAAAAAAATTTTTTTTAGTACTGGTATGTTTAGAGAAGGAAATGGCAACCCACTCCAGTGTTCTGCCTGGAGAATCCCAGGGACAGGGGAGCCTGGTGTGCTGCTGTCTATGGGATCGCACAGAGTCAGACACAACTGAAGTGCCTTAGCAGTAGCAGTATGTTTAAAATACTGCATGGAAAATACTTATGGAGTTACCCGTTCCTTAAATTAATAACGTTTTTGATCTTTTATTTTATCTGGCTACCTTAAACAGCTTTGGTACCAGAAACCACAAACAAGACTGATGTCAAGGGGTTTACTGCCTATGTTTTCTTCTAGGAGTTTTGTGGATTTAGGTCTGATGTTGAAGTTTTAACCCATTCTCAGTTGATTTTTGCATATGGTGTAAGTTAGTAGCACAGTTTCATTCTTTTGCCTGTGACTGTCCAGTTTTCCTAGCACCATTTTTTTGAGAAGGGGCTTCCCTGGGGACTCAGCAGGTAAAGAATCCATCTGCAATGCAGGAGATGCAGGAGACTGGGTTCAGTCTCTGGGACAGGAAGATCCTTTGTTAAGAGGCCATGGGAGCCCATTCCAGTATTTTGCCTGAGAAACCCAGGGACAGAAGATCCTGGTGGGCTACAATCCAGAGGACCACAAAGAGTGGGACACGAGTGAAGCGACAGACACAGCCTTTCCCCATTGTATATTCTTGGCTCCTTTGCTGTAAATTTATTGACCACATATGTGACTTTGTTTCTGGGATTTCTGTTCTTTTCTATTGATCTACATGTCTGTTTGTATGCCAATACCACAGTTTCAGCTACTCTAGGTTTGTAACATACATTGAAATCAGGCAATGTAATGCTTGCAGCTTTATCCTCTTTCTCAAGATTGCCTTGACTCCGAGTCTTTTGTGGTTTCATGCACATTTAATGGTTATTTATTCTATTTCTATGAAAAATTCCATTGGAATTTTGATAGGGATTGATAATTATTATTATTCCAATAGTTATTAATATTAACAGTAGTAATATGTTAATATTAAGTATATATTAATTTTTGTATTCTGCAACTTTATTGAATTTATATATTAGTACCAACAGTTTCTTGGTGGAGTCTTTAGGTATTCCTATACATAGTATCTTGTCATCTTCAAGTAATGACAATTTTACTTCTTGTTTCCAGTTTGGGTACCTTTTATCTATTTTTCTTGCACTAATAACAAATTAATAATCAACATTAAAAAGATCAAAGTTACCAAAAAATATGAGATAACATGAAGGAAAAATGTAAGGGGGATGAAAAATTTTGAAGAAAATGTATAGCCATGTGTAATATGTTCAGATGTCATTTCTCCTTGAATAGTGTATTCAGTGGAGTCATAGATAAAATACTAGAGGCATGAGGGGTGAAAAGTGAGTTGAGGGAGTTTGAAAAATGAATCTAAAATTTTCTGCAGAGTTAAAAGTGTATAAATAGCTTAATCCTGCAAAATAAAAAGGGGATGGGTGTTGAAAGGGACAGAGGTATAGACAAATATTTTGTGCAATAGAGCTGGTTTGATAAACAGTCTCCTAAATGGAATTAAGCCCAGGAATTGTTTGTGTAACTCTTATGATGAAAGAGGGATGTGAGTTCCAAGTATAAAAGGTTTGTGGGATAGCACTGTGAAGCCCCACCATGTACAGGACAGTGTCACTGGGCTATATGCCCCCTGCCACTGACATTCTGGGGTGTTGGCAGAGGAAGCCACACTGAGGTTTGAAGCATTTGCCTGAGCTTTGTGCAGCCACCTTGTTTTAGCAAATCGGGTAAAGAAATCAGAAAGTGTGTGTATGTGAGTGTGCGTGTGTGTCATACTCTTCCTGCTAATCTGTGGTCCACCTGAGTTTCTGCAAAGGCACAAGTTAATATTAACTTATTTTGAAGCCAAGACAAAAACCCATAATGCAAAAAGACTTTTAGATTGGACTTTACAAAAAAGACAACTTACACTTAAATATTATAAAATAGTATCTTTGAACCTAACAAAATATCAACATTTTTTTTTTTTTTTTTTTTGGTGGTGGGAACAAATAATTTTATTTTTTTTGTAAATACACCAAAGAATTATGCAATGATGTCAGCATTGCATGCAGTCCTGTTTCATGTTTCTTTAACTGGTCCCATGATGGCAGAACCTTCCATCTTGCTTTTATCTGCATTATCTTCAAAATAAAGAAACACATCATCTTTTCCTGCAGTATGATTTTTGTTGTCGAATTACCACTGCTGGATGTACCTTCTTTCTGAGCTCTGGTTTGCATTTCTTGACTGTGGCCATCACCATGTCACCCACACCAGCAGCAGGAAGTCTATTCTGTCATCCTTTGATCCCCTTCACTGAGATGATACACAGATTTTTGGTGCCTGTGTTGTCAGTACAGTTGACCGTGGATGGCTTCAACTGGAAGACCCAAAGAAACCTGGAATTTTGCACCAAAGGATGACCCACCACATCCTCACTTTGACGTGTTGAATGCCGGAAAAGGGACAAAAAGGAAAACGCCAATATTCTTAATATGCAAATAACACTTTCAATTTTATACAAAAAAAGACATAATAGAAAATGGGTATTTACCCCCAAAAAGCCATAGTAAAGATAAATAAACTTATACAAATTACAAATAGTTTTTAACTTTCTATGTTTTAAAACCTCTGAGCCTGATGAGATTTGAGATGGGTAATTGGCAAAAGGTAATGAACACTATCTCAAATAGTGGAGGAAATGTGTCACGAGTTGGGAAGCAACTGAGATTCTACCTTACTGGCAAAACCAACAAGCTAGACTGTCACAGTTCTTGGATGCCCAGGTCGGAGACAAAAGGCGTTATTACTCACAGCAACAACAGCATCTAGAACAGCAGCATCTTTAGTGCCTGTTCTCTAAGCCTTATTTCCTACAAAGTGACTCTTACCTGGAATTCATCCGAGGGAGATGATTGGAAAAGAGTGCAACTGTACATGCACAGACATATACCTGTGTTTTCATTGCAGCGTTTTTAATAGCCTCAAAAAAGTTGGAAACTATAAATATGTGATTGTTTAAGTGATAGTACATCCATAAAAGGGAATATTAGGTAAACCTTAAAATGATCATATAGCTTTATGTTTAGGAGTGTGAATTTATATATCCTTAAAGCTTTTATGGGGGATATTATGGATGGAATTGTCTATCCCAAAATTCCTGTGTTGAAACCCAACTCCCTGTTTGGTGACAGACCGCTCACTGCTGCTGCTGCTGAGTCGCTTCAGTCATGTCCGACGCCGTGGATAGCAGCTCACCAGGCTCCTCCATCCTCAGGATTCTCCAGGCAAGAACCCTGGAGTGGGGTGCCATTGCCTTGTCCACAGAGCCCTCACGGGGGTAATTAAAGTTTAATGAGGTGATTAGGGTGGGAACCCTAACCTGTCACCCAACGCTTGGTGTCCCTATAAGAAGAGACACCAGAATGCTCTCTGCATGCACAGAGGAAAGGCCGTGTGAGGACATATAGAAGGCAGCTGTCTGCAAGCCAGGAAGACTACTCTTACCAGAACCCGTCCTGCTCTCCTTCATCTTGGGCTTCCTCTAGCCTCCGTAATGGTGAGGATATAAATTTCTTCTGTTTAAATTACCCTGTCTGTGGTATTTTGTTATAGCAACCTAGCAGGTTTGAGGAGACATTTAACCTTCTTACTTTTTCTCTTCTATGTCACTTAACTTTCTACAGTAAATGTGTTATCTTTTATATTCAAGGAAAAAAAGTTTTTATTTTTGGGAAAAGGAGTGCTTTTTGATGCCAACCTCAGCATAACTCTATTTTTCTTTAATTATCTGGCTTGTCACCTTCCAGCCACTTACATGATTGTAGGGCACGTGATTGTCCCCTTTCAAGTAATGATTTCACTGATATTCATCTCAGCGTATGCTTTAGATTTTGTAAGAAGTGGCTTCTGATGATGAGTGTTTGGAGGCTTAGGAGACAGGACTAATTCATTTTGAATATGAACTTGAACAGGTAGAAAGCTATCCAGTATAGAAGAGTGAACATCTTTTGCATAATCTCTTCACTCCTTAGAGTAATGCTGTCCTATTTTAAGTGGTTCTTTCATGGTTTCCCCTTATTGACAGTTTTGATTTACATGTTTTATTGATAAGATAAATTTTTTTATTTAAAAATTTTTTATTTTATATTGGAGTATGGTTGATTAGCAATATTGTGTTAGTTTCAGGTGTCCAGCAAAGTGATTCAGTTATATTACTGCAAATACGTATATCTATTCTTTATCAATTTTTTTTCCCATTTTGGTTATGAAAGAGTATTGAGCAGAGTTCCCTGTGCTATGCAATAGATCCTCGTTGGCTACCTATTTGAAATATAGCAGTATGTACATGTAATCCCAAACTCCTATTCTATCCCTCACCCCCATCCTTTCCCCCACCAACTATAAGTTCATTCTCTAAGTCTCATTTTATAAATAGATCCATTTGTATCATTCTTTGTAGATTCTACATATAAGTGATATCATATATTTGTCTTTCTCTAATTTTTATCACTTAGTATAATCGTCTCCAGATCCACCCACGATCCTGAAAATGGCATTACTTCATTCTTTTTAACGACTGAGTAATATTCCATTGTTTATAAGTACCACATCTTTCTCCATGCATCTATTGGTGGACATTTAGTTTACTTCCATGTCTTGGGGTGCTTGTATCCTTTCAAACCATGTTTTTCTCTGGATATATGCCAGGAGTGGGATTGCTGGATCATATGGTAGTTCTATTTTTAGTCTTTTAAGAAATCTCCATATTGTTCTCTATAGTGGTTATACCAATTTACAATCTCACCAAAAACATAGGAGAACTCCTTTTTTTCCCCATGCCCTCTCCAGCATTTATTTTTTGTAGACATTTTGGTGATGGCCACTCTGACTGTTGTGAGGTGATATCTCATTGCAGTTTTGATTTGCATTTTTCTTATAATTAGTGATGTTGAACATCTTTCCATGTGCTGCTTGGCCATCTATTTATCTTCTTTGGAACAATGTCTGTTTAGGTCTTCTACCTATTTTTTGATTGAGGCTTTCTAAAAAAAAATAATTAAACCGCATTAGCTGTTCATAAATTTTGGAAATTAATTCCTGTTGCATTGTTTGCAAACATTTTCTCCCATTCTTTGGGTTGTCTTTTTTTGTTGTTGTTTATAACCTCACTCAATTAGACATCCTCCAAGTACTCAACACTGTGCTTAGTGGTGGGGATACAAAGACATAGTAATGAGGGAAATGTTTTTGAAAGTCTTTTCCACAGGAAGAAAAGAACAGATAGTTACAGAACTTGCCAACTAGGAAGGCTCTTGGAGGTCAGCTGTTTGAACTTTTCATCATTAAATGGGTAAAAAACTAAGGAATACATTAGTATTCCTTATAATACATCCATTAGTTTCACACCTAATGGATGGCAGAGCTGGAACTGGTATCTGTGTCTTCGTCTCTTAGTCTAGTTCTTTTTCCTGGACATTTTGGGATACAGAGGATGTTAACCAAATGAGGCACAAGTGAGATAAGATGGAGAAACTTCAAGGGGGAGAATGTAAGAAGTGTACAGGGAAGGACGAAATGAAATCAGCAAGGTGTCCTGATAAGAAAAAGTGAAAGAGGACATCCCAAGCCCCAGGAGAGTAGTGGGCTCATGCAGATAAGAGTGGTTCACCAGCAGACTGTGGTTGTTGCAAAGGAAATGACACAGGTTTTTATGTATCAGTAGGTGGAAGTAGGAGAGATAAATGTATAACTAGTATTTCTTAAAACTTGATAACATTTCATCTTGTTTTTTCTGACTGAGCCCAAAATTTCTTCTAATGTCATTTATCTTAATATGAGCTATGACAGTATGAATTGGTAAATTTTTGAGAAGTCATGCCATCTTTGTGGGATTTCCAAAGGTTGATAAAATGAACTGAATAATATTGTTTAAAAAATTCTTTTTCTCAAAAGCTTTGTTGAGATCGCAGGAATAGACCAAATAGCTTCAGATAGTAAAATTAACTATGACAGTGTTATCCAAAGGACCTTAGATACAGACACAAGTACATGATTTCTATGGTCTAGAAGCTACACAACATCAAACTGCCTGGAAATGTTGATTGTTGTTTAGTCGTTCAGTCATGTCCGACTCTGTACTACCCCATGGACTATAACCTGCCAGGCTCCTTTGTCCATGAGATTCTCCAGGCAGAAATACTGGAGTGGGTTGCCATTTCCTTCTCCAGGGAAATGGTGGTAGAGAGTTGGAAATATGACTGAAGACTTCTGTATGTTTCCTAGTGCATTAAAAATGGAAGTACCCATTATGCTAAGAAATGCATTTTCTTACCTCTCTCTCGTATAATATTTTCTGTCTTAGTAAGCTATTTGACCTTACACATGAATTGGCAGCCTTAGCTGCTAAAAATATAGCACTATTTTTTTTTAAGTTTATTGCTTATGAGGAATAAAAACCCATGAAAGCTAGAGAACATGAACTTTTAAGAATAGCAAATGACATAGAGCAAGGTAATACAGAAACTAGAACTGAAAATTCAAGAAATAAGATGCCTCCTCTGTGATTTAATTTCTGTGATTAGCCACATATATTTCTGCAAGTTCTTTTTATACCTGCTTCTGAATATCTCTTCCCAAACCAAAATGACTTTATCACATGGCCCAATATGGCAGCCCCAACCCAACTGGACATGACCTTTCGTATAATTCTTGTCCCTATGATCGTATTATCAGAGCCCTTGTGTCTCACAATTCAAGTTCTCAAGAGATAATCTGGTTCACTCTGCTCAGCTTACATCTTGGTTCCCTTTTAATAGGTATCCACTGCTGGTCAATTTAGCTGGAGAGGAAGAAAGGAGGGATGAAAACTCCTTTCTCCAGCAAGGAAATATGGTTTTGCTGTTTCTAGGGAAAGCCCATGTGTTTGACTCTGTGATCTAAATTATTTTTTCACGCTCATAGTTTTGAAGAGGAAACAAATCACACTTTCCGACTCATTAAGTGTTTTTCAGTAGTCTTTTGGTTTGGGATTCAGGTTTTCTTAGTAATCAAACAATTTAGATTTGAAATTTTTTATAATGAAATGCTGGGAGGAAACACCAAAAAATAGAAAGAAATTGAGAATTAGGGTTTGGGATCTCATCAGAAGAGGTGAGAAAAAAATACAAGCATGGCATTGTGGGGCTTTGTTTCCTCAAGCTGTAAGTGGCAATAGCTACAATACAGTACAGTTTACTTTACACCCCTGATTGTTTCTCAGGTCCTAAATTTAAAACAAAATCAGGGTAGGTTTTCAAGGAAACACATATTTGACACGATGAGACACCAACTTCTCCAAAATTAAAGGCAGTTTGAGAGAGTAAATAAAACTGAGCTGTCATGGAAGGATGTGCCAGCTGGGGAGTACGTGTAAGACTTTTTTCTTGTCTGTAGGTTTTCATACGTGGTAAGCTCAGAGAATTCCATTTGCTCTTTTGCGGCAATCTAAGAACCTAATGCAAAGCATCATTCATATCTCCTAGTTATGTCTAGAGAATTTGGTGGATTGTGAAGATGCATTTTATTGATTACATTATGAGAGATTGACTCAAAAGTCACCCGTACCTTTAGCTCCAGGATGTTTTTCAATGGCGGGCTGGCTGTTCATCATTAAGGCTAAAACTGAGTAGCATGGGGTGCCCAATTAGAGCCCTGGTGAGAGGATCTTCAGCAAGCAATTGTGATCTCCTTCACTGCCTTCATGTGGCCCCAGAGTGAGATGCCTCACCATTCTTTCCCAGGCCATGACAGCAAGAGCACTAACGCTGCTCTCTGTAATTCTGATGTCCCCTGTCCTTTGGATTGAATCAGTGCTCCCCATTCATGTAATAAAACCATTTCCCACAGATGCTGAGCAGCTGTCTTCATTTGAAGATGCTCAGAGAAAAAGCAGAGGCTAGAAACCCTTCATTTCCTTTGTTCTTAATAATCATACTTGCTCATTGAAAACAAAACTCACCCCTAGCAAGGAGCAGGAACCGTGGGTTAAGGAGTGAGCCAGAGAGGGTACAGGAGTGTAATGGAGGAGCTTTGTCAGAAGCCCTCCTACGAAGGCTGTATTCTTAAGGGCCTCTGGCTCTCTTGTGCATGCTACAATTGAAAGTGGCTAATAAAGTGCTTTGGATCAAACAGAGTTCTTAAAGAGACAGGACATAGGCATTATGGCTATTAGAATTTAACCCACCCGCCAAAAAGAAAAAAAAAAATTATCAGTTGTCTGGGCAGTGTCTAATGTGTCTTCACTACTGCATATTGACTTATTTTGGTCTGCTGATATTTGTATGATTGGTATGATTTCCCATGTAGAATCTCCATGTGGAGAAAAAGGTCGAAGTAGCATGAGTGCATGATACAAGAGAACTGTGTTATTCTTTCTATCAGGAAAAGACTTAGTTTTGTCCTGCCTATGCTCCCGCTATCTCCTTTAGTTTGGGACTGGAAACACAGCAAGAGGAAAACAATGAGCAATGTGTTGGGCTTGGTTGGGGAAGGTTGAACCCATCAGAATTGAAGATGTGCTGTTCAGAGGTCCAGTCTCCTGAACTCCTGTGAATTGATAGGTTTGTTACTTTGAGAATTTGATGGGCAAAATGTAAGAGTGTATATAATTGGATTTTTACTAAATATTTCACTTAATTATAACTGATCTAGATTTTAGGTTTTCATGGCTAAAGAAATATTCTCAGTGCCTAAATGTTTTTATTCCACTCGAAACAGATTAGGCTTTCCTGGTGATTCTGCAGGAATGAATAAAAAAAATTCCTGTAATGTGATCCACACATCTTTTGCATTAAAATAAACCATCATCCAAGTTCCTAACAATAGAAATAGAGAACAGCTGATGAAAGCAAGGTGCATGTGCAAGCAGGTTTTGAGGAATTATTTGTTTCTGTTGTCAAAAGCAAACTTTTCAGGACTTTTTTTTTTTAATTGAAATATAGCAAAAATAAAGTTTGCAGGACAGATTGCTGTCTTAAAACTAGGAAAATAGCTAAGTTACGTTATCTTAGCTATGACGAATTTGGATAGTGACTGATGGGTACAAAATTGTCAGCTTTGTTTCTTCATGAACAAATCGTCAATCTAAACTGTGAAAGACAGAATTGTCAGCTATGTCTCTGGTTGAGAAAAATTATTGGTTGTGTCCCTGGAAGGTGACAATCCCTGGAAGTAAAGGAAAATTGTCAGATGCATATTTTCAAGACAGAATTGTTGGCTACGTCAGCTAAATAACAGGTTACTATTATTTTACTGCTGAACTGTGAAATTTGCCATTTTTACTTCCTTTGCCGTTCAGACTGACAAAGTGAAGTCCATCCAGATCGTCAGGTTCATTGGTACTTAGCCAGGACAAATGTGCCACGTGTGCTTTTGTATTATGGCTGGAAAGATAAGGCAACCAACCAGATTGAGACAATGTTCCTTGAGTTAACAGAGAAAGAGCCTTCCTGGATTGTTTTAAGGGGTGCTTCAGTTCAAAATGAAAAGCAGCCAGGTCAGCCGGAGGTGAGCCGAAGGCAAAGGGGAGTGGGGCAGTCATCACTAGAGAACTGTATTCAGCGACGTGGCTGGTGACAGGTTTGTGCTAAGTCAGTACTTCCCTGCTGAGTCATGATGTTTGGCTGCAGGGTGTGTGTGTGTGTGTCTGAGATTGATAGACAAGAGAGACAGACTGTATTTCTACTCTGACTCCATTCAACTGGCAAGAGGTGGTTCTGACAGAGGAACTTACCCTTAAGGATAAAAGAGCAAATAGGTGAGATCATCCTGTGTAAACCTATATGGTGAAAGTTTTCTCCTGATATTTGAGAAAATAGCCTGATACCATTGCCAAAAAGAGGTTCAGTTCAGTCGCTCAGTCGTGTCCGACTCTTTGCGACCCCATGAATCGCAGCACGCCAGGCCTCCCTGTCCATCACCATCTCCCGGAGTTCACTCAGACTCACGTCCATTGAGTCCGTGATGCCATCCAGCCATCCCATCCTCGGTCGTCCCCTTCTCCTCCTGCCCCCAATCCCTCCCAGCATCAGAGGTTAAACTCCCATTAATGGAAGCATTTGAATTCCCTCCTGAATTACTGAAATACTAATATTGTATGCATTGCATTTTTTGAGACTATTTGATATGCTTCATGTTCCCAGGAATATCTGAGGGAGCCCCAGAAATTAGTCATCTGTTTTATTTTGCTTATGTGGGCTTGTGATTTTGGTTCTAAAAAACTGGCCCAGCTTTGGGTCTAAATCAAGGAAGATGAAAATGTTGAGCTTGAGATTCCCCAAGTTTATTCTTTAGCAAAACTAATCCATTTATCTGTGTTGTGATACATCCTGGCTCAAGAATTTTCAATGGCTTTTCAAGGCCTACAAGGTAAAGTAAATATGCCTTAGACTAGAATCCAAGATCTAGGATTAACTTAATTTTTAATCCTGACCTTGATTCTTCCTATTTGAGAGTCTTGGGATCTAGAGCAAGGATGTTAACTCTTTTGAACTCTGGCTGGGCAGTTACTGCTACTCTACCAATTTTGCCCTGGTTATATATTGCATTTAAGTGTTATTTATGTATTTCAATAACATTTTAAGGGCAAACTAAGTGTATTGCATTTGATGTTAGTAATTCAATGATAAATAAGATATGTGCCTATACCAGTTTTTTTTGGATTCCATACATATATATGTTTATATAAGCTACTTGTTTTCCCCTTTCTGACTTACTTCATGCTGTATGACAGACTCTAGGTCCATTCACGTCTCCACAATTGATCCACTTTCATTCCTTTATATTGTATAGACAGTCTTATTCACAGAGCAGAAATGGAGATACAGATGTGGAGGACAAGCATGAGGATACCAAAGGGGGAAAGGAGACGAGTGGGAAGAACTGGGAGACCGAGCTCGACATGTGTAGACTGCTGATGCCATGAATGAAACAGGTGACTAGGGAGAGCCTACCACACAGCACAGGGAGCGCTCTCAGGGCTCTGTGGTGACCTCAAAGGGAAAGCCATCCAGAAAGAGAGGATGTGTGTACACAAGTATTTCATTTCCTTTGCTGTACAGTAGAAACTAACACAACATTGTAAAGAAACTAAGCTCCAATTTAAAAAAAAAAAATGTGCCTAGCTTCTTGACGATTGTCGTTGAATAAGGGAATCAGAAAGGAAACAGGTGATTATAACAGGAGGCAGAAAGTAGTATGAGTGAGAAGCACAGGAAGCGAGGAGAGCAGACCAAAAGAACTCCTCGCCCAGACTCAGGTTTCAGGAGGAGAAGTCTTTCCTCTTTTGGTGGAAGTGATGTTTAGGCTGACTCCCGAAGGAAGGGAAGAGTCAACCAGGCCCGCAGTTGAGAGATCTTAGTTCTTGCAAGGAAATCATGGCAGGGTCCTTTACTGAACAGCTAAATCAAGTTAGTGTTCCCTGTACCTCTATGTTTCTCTTTATTTTGTTATTTATTGTATGTCACAAATCTATCATTATTTGACTTTATTATTTAATGGTGTTTTATTTAGCAATAAACCCTTTCAGCAGCCATGGGTACAAAAAAAAAATCAAAAGTACATATNAATGCAAACTAGTACAGCCACTATGGAAAACAGTGTGGAGATTCCTTTAAAAATTGCAAATAGAACAGCATTTCCTTTCTTTGGGATTGGAATGAAAACTGACATTTTCCTGTCCTCTGGCCAAATGCTGAGTTTTCCAAATTTGCTAGCATACTGAATACAGCACTTTAGTAGCAGAATCTTTTAGGATTTGAAATAGCTCAGATAAAATTCCAATACCTCCACTAGATTTGTTCATAATAATGCTTCCTAAGGCTTCCTAAGACCCACACGACTTTGCACTCCAGGATGTCAGGCTTTAGGTGAGTGTTCATACCATTGTGGTTATCCAGGTCATCAAGATCTTTTTTGTATAGTTCTGTGGATTGACATCAATGTTTCTCCTTAATATCTTCTGCTTCTGTGAGGTCCATACCATTTCTGTCCTTTTATTGTGCTAATCTTTCCATGAAATATTGCCTTGGTATCTTTAATTTTCTTGAAGAGATCTCTAGTCTTTTCCATTCTACTGTTTTCCTCTATTTCTTTGCACTGTTCACTTAGGAAGGCTTTTTTTTTTTTTAATCTCTCCTTACTATTATATGGATCTTTGCATTCAGATTAGTATATCTTTCCTTTTCTCATTTTCCTTTCACTTCCCTTCTTTTCTCTGCTCTTTGTAAGGCTTCCTCAGACAACCATTTTACCTTTTTGTATTTCTTTTTCTTGTGGATGGTTTTGATCACCACCTCTTGTACAATGTTCTGAACCTCTGTCCATAGATCCTCAGGTGCTTTGTCTATCACATCTTATCCCTTGAATCTATTTGTCACTTTCACTGTATAATTGTAAATAAAATTATATCATGATATAAATATGTTCTAAATTAGGTCGTAGATATTAATGAAAAATCCTTAAGAAGATTCACAAAACTTAGTGTCACCAGAGATTATTTCAATATTTCAAATTCTGTTTGTATAAAACATCATATCTATAAACTTGAGAAGAACTGCATATTCATCTTTATGATTGCTAAAAAGGCAGGTGGCAAAAATGCACAATTCTTGATGAATACATTTAGTAATAGAGAAAGTCTTAGTTGACATCATTTATTATTTAGTTCAGATCAAAATAGTGACTGAGGAAAACAGTATGTCTGAAGGAGAGAAAATGAGAGGTACTGAAGCAAAGAGGATGTAGAAGAAGACAAGGAACAATGTCATAAAGATTTATATAGCAGTCAGGAGAGATCTAAGTAAAAGTGGGAGATTTGAGTAGGTAGCCAGAGAGGGGATCAGTAGAAAAGAGGTTAGAAATTGGGAAAGTAGTGGATACATACTCCACATTCTGATATTAAATGGTTTGGAGAACAAACTTCTGTAACTTTCATGTCTAGTCCAAACACATGCTATGTTAAAATGTAGATTTGGGCTCAGTAGTTCTGTTGATGCTCATCCTGCTGGGCTATGGACTAACCACATATTGAGTAGTAGGGTTGTACCTCACAGATCTAAAGAGTGGTAAAGCTTTAACTAAATTTCTCTGACTGTTAGTCCATTCTGTTGGATATTTGGGAATATATAATATTCAATGAGATAAATCAGGTAATGAATGGGAGCAGATTTTCAGGAGAAAACTGCATTTTTCTTTTAAAACTTCTTAGAATTTCCTTTGATCTCTCTTTAGAGATTTTAAAATATTGCCTTACTCAGAAAACCATATTTCCCGACCCCTTTTTATCAAAAGAAAATATTTTCTGTCCAAAAATATGTGAATTTATATTAGTCACAAATGAGTTCTAATACTACTAACACAAAGTATATTTTCTTTATAATTTTGCAAATGAAAGAACATTGGATCATTTTGTGTGTTCTGTATAAGTAATTATACAGATTTTCTCTTGACCTATACAATACTTTTAAAGTTTAAAAGATACTCTTCATAACTATAGTCTGTGGGATAGGTAAAAATTATTAGCATTATCACCTATAAAAATATGTAATTCTGCATATAATATTTCAGTAGTTTCTTTGGCTACATGTTTACTGTTTGCATGTATTAACCACTCTAGAACACCATCTAATGGATAGTTTGGTTTTCTGTTCTAGCATTGATATTATGGCCATGAAAATATATTTGGTATAGAAAAAAAAGTAATAACTGCTTTGATACATTTATTTGAACCAGTTATCCTGGAAAATGTTCGTAACACTTGACCCTCAACCATCTAAAGATATTGGTATATGGAAATTAGGCTAGAGAGTAAATCAGTAGCTGACTTTTGAACAGATTCCTCCTCAGTTCAGTTCAGTCGCTCAATCATGTCTGACTTTTTGAGACCCCATGACCGCAGCATGCCAGGCCTCTCTGTCCATAACCAACTCCCAGAGTTTACCCAAACTCATGTCCATTAAGTTGGTGATGCCATCCAACCATCTCATCCTCTGCCATCCCCTTCTCCTCCTGTCCTCAAAACTTCTCAGCATCAGGGTCTTTTCAAATGAGTCAGGTATTTGCATCAGGTGGCCAAACTATTGGAGTTTCAGCGTCAACATCAGTTCTTCAAATGAACACCCAGGACTAATCGTCTTTAGGATGGACTAGTTGGATCTCCTTGCAGTCCAAGGGACTCTCAGAGTCTTCTCCAACACCACAGTTCAAAAGCATCAGTTTGCCAGAGCTGAGCTTTCTTTATTGTCAAACTCACACATCCATACATGACTACTGGAAAAACAATAGCCTTGACTAGATGGACCTTTGTGTACAAAGTAATTTCTCTGCTTTACAATATATTGCCTAGGTTGATCATAAGTTTCCATCAAAGGAGTAAGTGTCTTTTAATTTCATGGCTGAAGTCACCATCTACAGTGACTTTGAAGCCCAAGAAAATAAAGTCTGTCACTGTTTCCAATGTTTCTCTATCTATTTGCCATGAATTGATGGGACTGGATGTCATGATCTTAATTTCCTGAATGTTGAGCTTTAAGCCAACTTTTTCACTCTGCTCCTTCACTTTCATCAAGAGGCTCTTTACTTCTTCTTCACTATCTGCTATAAGGGTGGTGTCATCTGCATATCTGAGGTTATTGATATTTCTCCTGGCAATCTTGACTCCAGCTTGTGCTTCTTCTAACCCAGCGTTTCTCATGATGTACTCTGCATATAAGTTAAGTTAGAGCAGGGTGGCAATATACAGCCTTGATGTACTCCTTTTCCTCTTTGGAACCATTCTTTTTTTCCATGTCCAGTTCTAACTGTTGCATTCTGACGTGCATACAAGTTTATCAAGAGTCAGGTCAGGTAGCCTGGTGTTCCCATCTCTTTCAGAATTTTCCACAGTTTATTATGATCCACACAGTCAAAAGCTTTGGTATAGTCAATAAAGCAGAAATAGATGTTTTTCTGGAACTGTCTTGCTTTCAATGATCCAGCGGATGTTGGCAATTTGATCTCTGGTTCCTCTGCCTTTTCTTTTTTTTATTTTTTTAAATATAAATTTATTTATTTTAATTGGAGGCTAATACTTTACAATATTGTATTGATTTTGCCATACATCCACAGATGTACACATTTTTCCCATCCTGAACCCCCTTCCCACCTCCCTCCCCGTACCATCCCTCTGGGTCATCCCAGTGCACCAGCTTCAAGCATCCTGTATCTGGCATTGAACCTGGACTGGCAATTCGCTTCATATATGATATTATACATGTTTCAATGCCATTCTCCCAAATCATCCCACCCTCTCCCTCTCCCACAGAGACCAAAAGATGTTCTATACATCTGTGTCTCTTTTGCTGTCTCACATACAGGGTTATCGTAATCATCTTTCTAAATGAAATATATATGTGTTAGCATACTGTATTGGTGTTTTTCTTTCTGGCTTACTTCACTTTGTATAATAGGCTCCAGTTTCATCCACCTCATTAGAACTGATGCAAGTGTATTCTTTTTAATTGGAAAGGACTCTGATGCTGGGAGGGATGGGGGCAGGATGAGAAGGAGACGACCGAGGATGAAATGGCTGGATGGCATCACGGACTCGATGGACGTGAGTCTGAGTGAACTCCGGCAGATGGTGATAAACAGGGAGGCCTGGCATGCTGCGATTCATGGGATAGCAAACAGTCGGACTCTACTGAGTGACTGAACTGAACTGAACTGAATACTCCATTGTCTATATGTACCACAGCTTTCTTATCCGTTCATGTGCTGATGGACATGTGATGAACATAGATGCAAAAATCTTAACAAAATTCTAGCAATCAGAATCCAACAGCACATTAAAAAGATCATACACCATGACCAAGCGGGCTTTATCCCAGAAATGCAAGGATTCTTCAATATCTGCAAATCAATCAATGTAATATACCACATTAACAAATTGAAAAATAAAAGCCATATGATCATCTCAGTAGATGCAGAGAAAGCCTTTGACAAAATCCAACATCCATTTATGATAAAAAGTCTCCAGAAAGAAGGAATAGAAGGAACATACCTCAACATAATAAAAGCTATATATGACAAACCCTTTGCCTTTTCTAAAACCAGCTTGAACATCTGGAAGTTCATGATTCATGTATTGCTGAAGTCTGGCTTGGAGAATTTTGAGTATTACTTTTCTAGTGTGTGAGATGAGTGCAATAGCACAGCAGTTTGAGCATTCTTTGACATTGCTTTTCTTTGGGATTAGAATGAAACCTGACCTTTTCCAGTCCTGTGGCCACTACTGAGTTTTCCAAATTTGCTGACATATTGAGTGCAGCACTTTCATGACCTCATCTTTTTGGATTTGAAATAGCTCAACTGGATTTCCATCACCTCCACTAGATTTGTTCATAGTGATGTTTCCTAAGGTCCACTTGACTTCACATTTCCAGGATGTCTGTCTCTAGGTAAGTGATCACACCATTGTGATTATGTGGATCATGAAGATCTCTTTTGTACAGTTCTTCTATATATTCTTGCCACCTCTTTTCAATATCTTCTTCTGTTAGGTCCATATATTTATGTCCTTTATTGTGCCCATCTTTGCATAAAATGTTCCCTTGGTAGCTCTTTTTCTTTAAGAGATCTCTAGTCTTTCCCATTCTATGGTTTTCTTCTATTCCTTTGCACTGATAACTGAGGAAGGCTTTTTTATCTCTCCTTATTTCTCCTTTTGAACTCTGCACAAATGGGTATATCTTTTTTTTTTTTCCTCCTTTGCTTTTTGCTTCTCTTCTTTTCACAATAATTTTTAAGGCCTACTGAGACAGCCATTTTGCTTTTTTCCATTTCTTTTTCTTGGGGATGGTTTTGATCCCTCCCTCCTGTACAATGTCACTAACCTCTGTCCATAGTTCATCAGGCACTCTATCTATCAAGTCTAGTCCCTTAAATCTATTTCTCACTTCCACTGTATAATCATAAATTATTTTATTTAGGTCATACCTGAATGGTCTAGTTGTTTTCCCCGCTTTCTTCAACTTAAGTCTGAATTTGACAATAAGGAGTTCATGATCTGAGCTACAGTCAGCTCCCGGTCTTGTTTTTGCTGACTGTATAGAGCTTCTCCATCTTTGGCTGCAAAGAATATAATCAATCTGATTTTGGTGTTGGCCATCTGGTGATGTCCATGTGTAGAGTCTTTTCTTATGTTGGAAGAGGGTGGTGTTTCCTATGACCAGTGTGTCTCTTGGCAAAACTGCACTTTTCCTTAAGTAAAGCATTAGGCAATCCAATTTATAACATCTGGATTTGGATACTTAGAATGCCCTTATGTAACTGACCGATTAAAAGAGGTACAACTATGAGAATACATATAGTCTCAACAATTCTTTGTCTTGATTTTTCTGCACTAGAAAATTAAATCCATCCAAAAGATCATAAGCTTAAGTAATGGCTTTCTTTGTGCTAATCAACGTAGGCAGAGGTGTAGAGTGTCTTTCTGTCAAAAATAAGCATGGTTGCACAATTGGTTCAATGCTCTTTATGCTGTCCAAAATATAAATGATCATTCTACATATTTTATCAGTTTTTTGTAGTAAATATTGTGCAGTAGTAATCTTGAATTGTTTAAGTAGCATCATTTTATTCAGTGACCAAAATGCATTGAAATGCATGCATTATAAATGTTATATTAAAGTAAGAGAACTAAAGCTTACCTCTGGGGATGTTACATTCGAAGAATATACATGTAGAGTCAAGTTTTTTATAGTGAATATCAGATGTATTTTTTGCACATATTTTTCCCACAATAGTCAGCTGTAGATCTTTACTTGCTGGAGTCTTCAGAATTCTATTAAATAGAAGTGGAAAATTTAAAAAACTTTTGGGATCAGAAAGATAATGAAAAATAAATGAAGAATGCTCAGTAGTAGAAAAACGATTACCAGTGACTGGTTACTGTAGCTGTAACCAGTCCTCCTGGCCCCAGCCACCTGATGTCAGGAAGGAATGTGGATATCTTAGATGTTGTTTATCAGTTTCTTAAATGCTGAAACAAAATGCTATTGAAGCATTTCCAGTGCAAATAGATAAGATATTCTTTTGTATTTATAACCTTTAGCTAATTATCATTTTAAATAAATTTAACTATCCTTTCGAATTCCTATTTTAATGGTTTTTCTCTGTATCTTACCAAAAATACTTAACAATATTTGACTTCTTAGAGAGTGAGATATCATTACCATGCTAAACTTTACACAAGTTATCTCATTCCATCCACACCATAACATTATAGTTAAGAGCTATAGTCACATTTTAACATATGAGGTATGGAGAATTTACTGCACCAGAAGTCAGTCTTCAGAAGCAGTACCCCTAATTTCTATGTACACTATGTTTCAAACAATGAACTTAGAAGATAAATGTACCCATATGTGCAGATACAGATGTAGCTCTGTTTCTCTATCAATCAATCAGTCAATCTGTTGCTCTATCAACGTTATATTTAATAAAGTTAATATTATGAATATCAACTTTTAACCAAGTTTCTTTTCTTATGATGCAGATAAATATTGCAATGTTAAATACTGCAATGTTAAATGTAAAATTGCCATGTTAAATTGCAATGTTAATATTTCCTCCATGGTTCATCTTCCATTTTCCTTTGTAATTCACTCTTCCTGATTTTCTGCAAGTTTTACCATGTGAAAAGCCTTTCTCTAATTTCTCTCCTTTTCACTTTTGTATTCATTATGCTATTGAGTCTTCTCAAAAACCTTCCAGATTAAATGTACCTTACTATGATTATGCTTATCTTTTCTTCTGTTTGGAGTACATGATCCTTTTCTATGAAATTAAGGATTTGAGTAGACAATCATTAAGGCTCCTTCTGCTTCTAAACTCTTATAATTTATTAACCACAGCTTGCTCCAATAAGTTCAGAGGTTCAACTTAAACATCTATTAGGGACATCCTAGCTTTTAAGTAGAGGTTATACATAAAGGAGAGGGGCTTCCCAGGTGGCTCAGTGGTAAAGAATCCACCTACCAATGCAGGAGATGCAGGTGGAATCCTTGCGTCAAGAAGATCATCTGGAGAAGGAAATTCAACCCATCCAGTATTCGTGCCTGGAAAATCCCATGGAGAGAAGATCTTGGTGGCCTACAGTCCAAGGCCTCACAGAATCAGACACGACTTAGCCACTGAGCACACACACAATACACAGGAAAAGTGGGCAAGAGTTTTAATAAAATTAGTTGAGAACAAAAGAAAGCAAGACAATAAAACTCCCAGAATAATCACATGGTAGTTCATCTCTGTTCAATTTCTTTACTGTAGTAATTTTCTGGGAAATATGGCATTTAAAAATCAATCTTTGTTTTAATAGTTTTCCTCTTCTTTTCTTTCATATCTCTTTGTCTCTCTCTTTTATATACCATGACTCAGTCTCACTTTCCATCCTCTCTTCTCCCCACTCTCTAAAAAGGAGGCAAAGCATATTGACAGAAAAAAAATAAAATGTTACTAAGTGGAGTTTTGAAAAATTTACAATTATGTGGATATTTAAAGAAGGATGAAGTTAGTTGTTGATACAGAAAACATGGTTAATTCATTTGTCCAGTACATGAACTTTTATTGGGTTTCCTTGGTGGCTCAGATGGTAAAGAAGCTGCCTGTGATGCAGGAGACCCGGGCTCAATCTCTGGGTTGAGAAGATCCCCTGGAAAATGTAATGGATGCCTATTCTACTATTTTTGCCTGGAGAATTCCATGGACAGAGTAACCTGGTGGACACACACGTCCATTTGGTCAAAAAAAGTTGTACACATCTGAGCGACTAACACTTTGAGGCATCCTGACCTCTGTCAGGTAAAGAAGTGTTTATATCTCAGGAAGCCATTAGAGTGTCTAGTGCCTAGAAATATTAATTTTCTTCCTATAACAAATATTTTTAATAATTTTGTGCACTTTAGTTCAAATTATTTTCTTAAGATTTGTATATTCAGTGCATTTTGTTTTTATATGTATACTTCCAAAAAAAAAAAAACAACAACAACAAAGGGAAACTTTAATTACTGAACAAAAGCAATGAGCTCCATTATACTTTTACATCCATGAAAGTCCAGTCAGGGGACAAAAAACATACCAGTAATTTAAACAAGGAATCTTTATTATAAAGAATCATTAATTTATAAAAAGCATTTAACTACTAAAAGAGATATAAGGGACTCTATGTAGTCCAGAACCTGCAAGTGCAAATTAATGGGTTATAGTATTACTAGGCTAATGGATATTAGACAATAAAAAACTGAGCACTTAGGAGAGGTTCCTCCAGCCAAGACCAAGATTTCAAACTCTTTAAAGAAGGCATGGATGGAGGGAGAGGGGCAGTTGGCCAATGGCAGAAAAAGATTTCCAGAAGATGCAAGCCAGTGCTGGTCTACAGAAATGGTCTCCCATTGCCAGAGGAAGTGAACATGTGGGAGCTAATCTATAGAAGGAAGTTACTTGGTGAGATAGTTGCCTGAGGTCACAGGGGCACCTTCTCTAAAAGCAACCTCATGAAGGACAGTCAGTTGCCTGATGATGGATACATTTCATCTGTAAAACAGCCTGCCAGGTAGGAAAAGCATGGCTTGAAAGTATGGGCACAGGTCTTGTGAAAGAAAACGAGGTAGAGCCTGTTTATAAAAGGAAACCTGTCTATGAAGTGAGAGCCACCAACACTCACCTCCTGCACTGAATAAAATATGGAGGAAGCAATCAACCTGAGGGAAGGGCCTTCTTGCTGCTTTCACCTCACTGTGTCACTCTAACACTATCTATTGAAATAAAAGTGTGATGGCATGGATTGGGAGATTGGGACTGGTGTATGCTCCTGTGTATAAAGTAGATAACTAATGGGAACCTACTATGAAGCACAGGGAACTCTACTCAATGCTCTGTGGTGATTTAAATGGGAAGGAAATCCAAAAAGAGGGAATAGATGGTTGTGTGTGGCTGACTCACTTTGCTGTACAGCAGAAGGTAATGCAGTATTGTAAAGCAACTATACACCAATAAAAATAACAATAATAAAAAAATAAAATAAAGTAAAATGCAAACAGACAAAAACTAACAAAATAAAGGGTCCCAAATTATGTGAGTTATGTTTATCAATATTTTCCAAAATAAAAGTTGATAATTGCTACTGCTGCTGCTGCTGCTGCTAAGTCACTTTAGTCATGGCCAACTCTGTGCAACCCCATAGCTGGCAGCCCACCAGGCGCCCCCATCCCTGAGGTTCTCTAGGCAAGAACGCTGGAGTGGGTTGCCATTTCCTTCTCCAATGCATGAAAGTGAAAAGTCAAAGTGAAGTCGCTCAGGGATAAAAAAGAAAAAAGAATAGCCCAGCAATGTACCAGCTAGAGAAATAGAAATGTGTACAGATTCCACAAAACCTGGAAAAAGAATATTGGGTTTGGAAGTGAGAGACTGTAAATTGATATCTGACCCAACATTTTTTCACTGAACATGTTTCCTTAGAAAATTGAACTTATTATCCTTAGAGCTTACTAGAGAGGGTATCTAGAGCAGGGTTTTATTCTACCATTTATATTCTTCATTTAAAGTAGTCTGAAGGTATGCTGACATCACTTCAATAACAAAAAATATGATGACAGTATCTATTAAGTTGAAAGAAGAGTATTTGATTTTAACTAAATATTTTGATAAAATGCCTATTTTGGTAGATTCAGGTCTCTCATTAACCAATAAATCTGTGTGCATATATGTTTCTAAATTTCTTCCCAAATAAATATTTGTATTAGTGGGGACATGGTATTAGGGATAGAAATAAATAAATACATATATACATATATGTGTGTATATCTACATATGAAATGAAAATTCATTCCCAAACATGATTTTAATCTATATTTTGATATTATTCCTAAGATATTAAAATTAAGTGCATTACTGATAGCAGAATTTCAGATATTATCCATTGCATGTATTCAGTTAAAAGATTTATGAAAGTCTTAGAGACACTAGTTCACTCACTAATGTTTCATAACTAGATAATGGTGACAGATTGGTCTAGAACTGAAGTCTCATACTTAAAATCTCAACTCTTTTTGCATCATTTACCATATCATACTTTCAGAATTAAATACTGCCTCTTACTGGCAGGGAAGCAGTTACATAAAATATTGCTTAAAGCTCCATGTTATATACGTTTTACTTCATTTAAAATAGCTTATTTTAATCCAGCCAATGTAAAATCTCTAAGAATTCTTTTAAAAATTAGCAGATCACATAACCTGATGAGCAAACATTTAAAAAGGACTTATGCTGAGCCTGTCTCCTAAAATTTAAGTCACCTCATTTTTTTAAAACCGTCTTTGCTAAATATAGGATATTTGATATCATTTTTACATGCCTTTGAGATCTTAATAAATTTTCCTATTTTTAGTTGAAGCAGATGATACCACAATACATCAGAGGCTCAGGAAATTACTTGAGATGTCTATGCACAATCATGTGACAATTACTACTCACCTCCATGACCTCCTTTGAAATCTTTGTTTGATATAAATGGTATAGTAGTTACTATCTAAGGACAGACTACAACTAGAGATCAATCACATTAACAGAGCAGACACTTTTTCCCTAGGATATATAATTTGCCTCTTATAAAAAAAAATGGTCATATTAAGGTATGCTTTAATCTGTCAGATTTCAGGGTCAGATAACTTTCTTCAAGTGGATAGGGACAATTTTTCCATAGGAAGCCAGTGTACTGGGCTTTGAAGTGATCCATTCATATCTTTAAAAGTTTTAAAATTATATTCAGATAGAAAACAGGGTACTATAGAGTACAGGAGAGATATTTCTGGTACTAAATTTTAGAAACAATTTTTTCCAGATAAAGTTATACATTATCTCAAGTTTAAGCATATTGAAATATGATTCAGATATATAAACCAACTTCAGAGAAACATTATAAAATCATTATCTATGCTCTACAGAGTAACACTTCCAGGCACTGTAAAAGATTTTAGGATCACATAGCATCATTGTTAACTGTCTTTGGTTAATATGAATTGGAGACTTCAGGCTAAGGAAATTAAATACGTCATTTGACTTAGTACTTTTGAGCCTCTATTGCCCAGAATTTACAGGAAAATAGAGCCTTTTATTTGACACTATTTTCATGGTTATATATACAACAAATATATATTTGTGTTATATATGTAATATATAACACATATATATATTGTTTATTTTATATACAACAAATACATATTTGTTATTTTAACCAAGAACTTCCAGATGTCCAACTGTATTTGGAAAACACAGAGGAACCAGAGATCAAATTGCCAACATCTGTTGGATCATAGAAAAAGCAAGGGAATTGCAGAAAACATCTGCTTCTGCTTCACTGACTACACTAAAGCCTCTTAATGTATAGATCACAACAAAACTGTAGAAAATTCTTGAAGAGATAGTAATCTTCAAGACCACCTTACCAGCCTCCTGAGAAACCTATATGCAAGTCAATAAACAACAGTTAGAATGGGATGTGAAACTACAGACTGGTTCCAAATTGGGAAAGGAGTAGGTCAGTACTGTATATTGTTACCCAGCTTGTTTAACTGATATGTAGAGTATGTCATGTGAAATGTCAGGCTGAATGAAGCCCAACCTGGAATCAAGATTGCCAGGAGAAATAACAATAACCTCAGATATGCAGATGATGCAACTCTAATGGCAGAAAGTGAGGAAGAGCTGAAGAGCTTCTTGATGAAGGTAAAAGAGATGAGTGAAAAAGTTGGCTTAAAACTCAGTATTCAAAAAGCTAAGATCATGGCATCTGGCCCCATCACTTCATGGCAATAGATGAGCAAAAAATGGAAACAGTGACAGACTTTATTTTCTTGGGCTCCAAAATGACTAACAACAGTGACTGCAGCCATGAAATGAAAAGACACTTGCTCCTTGCAAGAAAAGCTTTGATAAACCAAGACAGCGTATTGAAAAGCAGAGATAAAAGTTTGCCAATGAAGGTGCATATCGTCAAAGCTATGGTTTTCCCAGTAGTCATATATGGATATGAGAGTTGGACCATAAAGAAGGCTGAGCACTGAAGAATTGATGCTTCTGAAGAGTGGTGTTAGAGAAGCAGCTTGACAACAAGGAGATCAAACCAGTCAATCCTAAATTAACTCTTGGATATTCATTGGAAGGACTGATACTGAACCTGAAGTTCCAAATACTTTGGCAACCTGATGTGAAGAGCCGACTGACTATAAAAACACTGGTGTTGGGAAAATTTGAGGGTAGGAAGAGAAGCAGGCAATAGAGATTGAGATGGTTGGATGGCGATTCAGTCATCAACTGAACGAACGTGAGTTTGAGCAAACTCTGGGAGATAGTGAAAGAGAGAGAAGCCTGGCATGCTGCTGTCCATGGGGTCACAAAAAGTCGGACACAACTAAGCAACTGAACAATAATATACAACTATATATTGACATATACATACATATATACATAGCATTCCAGGAGTTGTGACAATACCACAGACATATATATATAGAACTGTCCTTAAATTTATTTGATTACCTATAAAAGGATCTTTAGGAAATATTGCCTATAGGAAAATATCATTTTCCCTCTCTAATCCAAACTCGGCATTGGAATCTTCATATCTGAAGCATGGACACTTAACTAGATACAGGCTGATCAAAGAAGTCATTTTTAGGTCTGTCAAATGTGTCAACTTAGCATCTCACTTAGATATTTTTTGATCACTTATAGTGTAACCTTAAACACTTCAACATAAAGTTACAGAAAAAAAACCAATAAGTTTGATTCATTTAATGCAGAATGCATTTAATGAAGCACTATGATTATAAATAAACTCTAGCTTTATCTCCTTATTGAAATGGATGAAAAATAATGCAACTTTCACCCAGTATGTACCAAACAAAAGGTACAATAAAAAGTGGCTTTGAAATATATGAGCTTTCTGACAACAGTATTAGTCACATCTTACTCACTGACCTTTCTAGTAGCAGGGACATTCAGTAAGCTATTATAAGAAGATACCATTTTTGGAAGTAATAAAACTTTTTAATGCGAGTCAGCTGTTTAACAGGACTACCATTTCTCGACTGATGAGTTTCTAGAGACATAAAAACCCACCTACGTGCATTATCGGCTTTGCCACTGTTCAGAAGATGCAGTGGCTTATCTCAAAGAGTTAATAATGATATCATTTGCAGCCCCTGGGTGCTTAATTGTCTATAAGAAATCAAAAAAGAGAAGTGATTATTGGTAAGTCACACTCTGTAAGAATGAGTGCCAATGTAACATGGCTAGTATGCACAGCAAGTGCTTCTTATGAGTAAAACTTCATTCTCAGGGAGCTCCAAAATTTAGGGGCTACCATGTTTAAATTAGGCTGTCTCTCAGTTCAATGTCAGGTCCTAATCCTTTTTTCGATTGAAAGGTATATGGCTTTCAGCATTTATCTTTATTCTGATTTAGTTTAAAATGCTCAAATTCTTGAATTTAATGAAAGGATTAATGTGTTCAATCGTATTCTTCATTTCTCCTCTGGCTTATCTGAGCAACTATCTGTAGTTTTCATTAAAACTTGTCTAAGTTGGAAATTAGGTTATTATATCTGACCATATTATCTAACATACTTGAGTGCTACTTGCCCTTCTATAGTAAAATGTGTTATTTGTTAATTCATGTCCTTCTTTTTATCAGTGCTTTAGTGCAGTGTGGAATTAATGGAACCTCAATGTGATACATCCTCTCTCTTACAATAGTAAGTTGCTCTAGCACATACTCACTGCATGAGAGATTGTGAAAGGATTTATTTTCAAAATTCTGTACAATCACTATTGGAAACCCAAAGATCAGGCATGTATGCACATGTATTTGCAGATAATTGTAGCTCAGAATAAAACTTGAAAGAAAAATACTACGGGTCATTTTATATACACACACATACAAAAGAATGATAAATCACAACATGGTATTTACATATTGTAAATCTATCATTGTGTGTAGCACTTAAGCTTTGTTAATTTCTCCCACACTATAAAATAAATAACAGCATATATATTTATAGATGAGGGTCTAGTAAGGAAAATTAACATGTAAAATTTATGATTTATTTATGATGGGAACAATCCACAGATCTTTATACACATCATCATATATTTTCATGTTATTTTAGCTATTCATGATTCATGCTTCTTTGATCTATTGTCAACTTAACAAAAAACCTTGAGGCTTTAAAGGACCTTAAGGATAGTCCCTGGAGCTACTAAATATACTTTCTCGATGAGAACTTTGAGGTTAATAGAGGGTACACAGTGTGTACACAACAAAATGAGAGCAGCATATGAAGACTTAAGACTAAAACTCAGACCTTGGAAATTTCCAGTATTTCTTTCTCTTTGCATTGTGTCCTTTTCTGTGGAATAGTATGGAAAAGATGTCATAAAGTATTCTTTAGTCACTATGCTAAAGACTGAATATTTTTGCCCCCCCCCAACTGTCCAAATTCATATGTTGAAATTTAATACCCAATGTATGTAGGGATGGGGCTTTTAAGAGATGATTAGGTCATGAGATAGCATCACACTGAATAAGATCAAAAGAGACTCTAAGGAGACTTTTACAAAAGAGATTCCAGACAGCTCCTTCCCCCCTTTTACCATATGAAGACACAACAAAAAGATTGTGTATCAACCAAGGTGCATGTCACAGGACATAGCTTCTGGCACTTTGATCTCGGAATTACCAGTCTCAAGAAGTATATGACTTAAATTTATTTTGTTTATAAGCTACTCTAGCTTATGATATTTTTGTCATAGCAGCCAAAGCAGACTAGAACCTAGTGTAAGACATTTTAATTTTTGTATTTATCTTGTTCTGCCCCATAAGTCTAAATTTTGCCATTTAGTGTGCACAAACACAAACCTAATAAGTGCTCTTACTATTCCTCTCTTGATAAACATGTTGAGTGTGGGTTTGCATTAAGTTGAAGGAATAGTCATTTTACCCTGCTTCCAACTTAATTTTGAGACATACAAACTTAATAGGGGATACAATAAGAAAAATATGTTTGTCATTGGGATTCCCAGGTGGCTGGCCCAGTGTTAAAGAAACTGCCTGACAATGCAGGAGACATGAATTTCATCCCTGGGTCAGAAAGATCCTCTGGGGAAGGGAATGGCTACCCACTCCAGCATTCTTATCTGGGAGAATACCATGGACAGAGAAGCATGGTGGTACAGACCATGGGATCGCAAGAGTTGGACACAAATTAGTGACTAATCAAGAATAAATATTTTGTCACTATTGAAAAGTGTGAGTGTATGTTAGATTTTTAAATAGTTTATATCTTTAAAAATATATCTTATGCTAAAGAAAGTATAGAAACTTAAAAGATAAAAATGCTTAAAAGGAAAAAGAGAATTATAGAAAATTACTGTTGTAGTATTTTATTACATATTTAGAAAAGCAGAAGCAGAATCAGAATCAACTTTGAAGATTTAGAGAGAAAGCTTGGATTTTCATAATGACATATAATCTACATCTTCCACATTCCTCACTTTAATGCTAAAATTAAGGAAGTGATCCTGATCCTAAATTGTTATGGTCATGATGCTAGACCCCCACCTACATGACAATCTTCCAATAGTCAACAAAGTTAAAATCCTTCAATTGTTAAAAGTGCTCAAATATATTAGACTCGGGCTGATATTGGTATTCTGATTTTGATTTAGGCTTTGATAAATTCATATCAAGTCTAAAAGACAATCATTACTTATTTAAGTGATACAAAAGAAATAAATAATGGTTAGTTTTCTAAAAGAAGGAAGAAAAACATATTTTGTTTTTAGCATCTGAAATATATGTCAAATAGGACCTCAGTAAATCTGAAAATTTAATAACTTTCTACCCTGATGCGAATTTCTCCACTTTCAATAGCACTTTGCAGGACTTCCTTAGTGGCTCAGTGGTTGGCTTGCTTTGAGACTCTCAAAGCAAGGGGGCCTGATATCAATCCCTGGTCAGGGAACTATATCCCACATGCTGCAACTTAAAAAAAAAAAGAAAGAAAGAAAGAAAAAAAATCCTGCATCCCACAATTAAGACCCTGTGTGATCAAAAAATAAATAAAATATTAAAAAATAGCACTTTGTTACTTCATCCATAAGATGAACATAAAATAAAGCAGAGAGCAAGTTTCACAGTAGGTCATAACATGTTCCTGTGACACCCCAGATTCAACATGTAGTACTGATACAACTAAATAAGTACTAGGAAGATAGATGAAACTAAATGCATTCCACCAGAAGATGATGAAAGAAAGAAATTGAAACCCTCTAGGAGGCCTATATCAAAATTTAAATATTAAGCAATAATTTAAAATGAAGTTTGGCTTCATTTGATTCTGAAGTATTATTCCAAGTTTATTCTTCTTTTCCTAAACTGAATGTTCTTGATTCCACCACTATAACAAATTCAATTAGTAAGTCGATGTATGGCAAAGCCAATAGAATATTGTAAAGTAAAATTTAAAAAATAAATTAATTAATTAAAAAAAATCAGATGGTAAAGAGATATATGTAAAAGACATTAAGTAAAAAAAAGTTTGGTTGAATGTTTCCCAGGAAAACAATATCAGTTGAAAACCTTTTATTCCATTATGAAATAATTAATCCTAGCAGAAATCTGTTTCCTAAAAAGGTCTCCTCAGAATAATACACTCAGCATCAGTTCACTTCAGTTGCTCAGTCGTATCCGACTCTGCGACCCCATGGACTGCAGCACACCAGGCTTCCTTGTCCAACACCAACTCCTGGAGCTTACTCAAAATCATGTCCATCCCATCAGTGAGGCCATCTATCCATCTCAACCTCTGTCTTCGCCTTCTGCTCCCGCCTTCAATCTTTCCCAACATCAGTGTCTTTTCCAATGAATTGGTTTTTCACATCAGGTGGCCAAAGAGTTGGAGTTTCAGCTTCAGCAGTCCTTCCAATGAATATTCAGGACTGATTTCCTTTAGGATGGACTGGTTGGATCTCCTTGAAGACCAAGGGACTCTCAAGAGCCTTCTCCAACACCACAGTTCAAAAGGATCATTTCTTCCACACTCAGCTTTCTTTATAATCCAACTCTTATACATGACTACTGGAAAAACCATAGCTTTGACTAGATGGACCTTTATTGGTAAAGTAATGTCTCTGCTTTTTAATATGCATCTAAGTTGCCCTTTTCTTCCAAGGAGTAAGGGCCTTTTAATTTCATGGCTGCAGTCACCATCTGCAGTGATTTTGAAGCCCAAGAAAATAAAGACTCTCACTGTTTCCACTGTTTCCCCATCTATTTGTCATGAAGTGATGGGACTGTATGCCATGATCATAGCTTTCTGAATCTTGAGTTTTAAGCCAACTTTTTCACTCTCCTCTTTCACTTTCACTTTTATCAAAAGGCTCTTTAGTTCTTCGCTTTCTGCCATAAGGTATATAAATCCTCAAGATCAACATCTAATAACTCAATTAAAAACAAATGAAACAAAACAAAGCACAATTCTATAATGTTTACTTTCAATCCAGCCATTGTGATCTAAAGAAAATCTATCAATTTTCCAACCTCCTCCAAGTACAATAGAAGGAAAGACATATTAGTGTGTGTGGTAAACAAACTTTGCACTGCAAAGACTGAAATTTAAGCAAATCTAAATATAAGTTAGAATTATATCTGCTGTGATTCAAACCATTTATGCACCAATGGATATTCGGAGCACTATTGCAGTGCACAGACCTGGAACCACATGTACAGACACGAAGGTAAAACACTCTAACATAATCCCAAATAATCCCCAATAACCTCTTTCTAGGAGGAGTAAGAAAGAGACTGATAATCAGCACTAAAATAAAAAAAAAAAATTGTACCTATCATGGCTATGATGAAGCAAGTTGATTAAATATAGACCTATATTAATCTCTATAAATATATAAGCAAAATTCAGTTATGTTAATCAGAGGCCCTTTATTTTGATATACTTTTCCATAATATAAATATTTATAAAAATTCAAATATTTAATTATGAATTTATATTAGTTCATAGATATTTGTTTATATGATTTAGGCTTAGCTTCCCTACAAAAAGTCAATGTCTTAGGGGAAGAAACTCTCTTATTCATCTTATTTTAGTACTTAGTAAGTTGTCTGACATACATATGTGTTCAATATTTGAATGTGAAACATTAATGGAATCCATTATACAATGCAAGATCCTATAACATACTTATATCTGTTTTAAATAAATCATTACTCAATTTGGAATCTATTTTTTAACCTAATTAATTTGTTCATAAATAAAAAGAAGTAGGCAACATTTTTTTTTCAGGTTGTTGCCAATATATTATTTATGCATTTTACAGCTATGTATTTCAGGTCATCCTCTGCACTAATAATCATGATTGTATATTTATCATATTTTGATTTTCACACAAATTTTAACAACCTCTAGTAAATTGATTAGAAATATCTCTTATTTGGAAACAAATATTATTTAGTGTGATACATTGAGTGTTGTTACATTCACTTTCAAATCTTGACACTTTAACAATGCTTTAAATACACTCGTAGCAGACATCTTAGCAAAAACAAACACTACTATTTCTTCAAAACAATTAAAAGCAGTACTCAAAATTATGCTGTCCCAAATATTTATTTCACAGAATGAAAAAATAAATTATATTTTTGAAGGAAGCATTTATAAAATTATTTCTACCGAAATTTGAACATACATTTTAATAATGTCCTAATTAGATCATGTGGCCTAATGTTATGTTTAAATTGCTCCTTCAAAAATTCCTGCTACATCTCAAATTTTGATCACACACTGAGTTAAAAGCTCTATCAGAGTAATCTCTACTTCTAGTTTCAACAGTTCCATAGCTTTTTGTCGATATGGTCATTATATCAGGGTAATAGCAAAAGCTGATCTAGCCCTGGGAAACACTCAAATATACTAGACTCAAAGCTGTGCAGTTTATAAGTATCCTCATAGAAATTTTAATTGAAGAAAAAAAAAATCCAGTCTCAGGTATTCATTTCAACATTATTTAATATACTTATATACCGAATTATTATTAACTGTCAATGGGGACATATACAGTTTGGTTCAAAATATTAGTAGTAATTTATTAAATAGCACATAACAAATGCTTAAAGACAGATATCGATAATTATTTCTATAGTCTGCAATTATTTCTTAATTTATCCTCCCTGAAAAACTATTGAAATCAAAAGCATGTGCTGACTATGATACACTGCAGGATTAAATCTTTATATTTATTGGTGTCTGAAAGTTAATAAAATGAAACTCTAGAGAAATAATAGGATTGCTTTCATTAAGAGTAGAGACTTCTAACCGTTTCCAATGAAGCTAATAATCTGTCATACTGCAGCAGCAGAGCATTCCTATAGGCTTTATACAGACTTTGCTCTATTCAATGAAGAATGGAAAAATACAGCTTCTCCTAGACTGATGCTTCATACTCATTCCTATAGGCCATGCCATTTGAGAAAAACATTTCTGACCTTTTCTACTCTCAATTCTGGAACCTACTTTACCCACAGTATATATCATATATGAAGTACAAATGCCCTATACACACACAACTATTCACTTGTACCTTATTGTATTTTTTTTTTTTTACTATTTTTGTCAGGACTTGATTCTCTAAGAAAACTTATAATTGCTTGAAAATTAAAGCTTGACTATTTAAGGACCACTTCTTAGATGTAAATATTTTAAGGGAAATATTCTTAAATTATTAGATTTCTCTGGTTCTTTAACAGAATTTATTACTCCATTGTTATGCTAGAAAATTGCTGTAGATGTAATATAGCTTTTGTGACATTTGTAGTTAGCAGGGACATGCTATGTATCTTGAATTCTGGAAAAATCTTCTAATGATGGCTTATTTATCTTTAATTCTTGCTTCATGAATTTGACATCTTGGTCAGTAAAACATAGAGCTTCTAAATCTATAATTAAATCAAATGTTATATCAATGTGTCACCTGCCAGGAAAGCTTTATTATTATCAGAGCAGAAACATCTGGACTTGAGTTTAACTGAAAGCCCAACATTGAAAGCTTTGGTGTATGGTATTCAAGATGCAATCTGATATTAATATTCTGGTTATTATACTATTTCTATTGTCTTGATTTCCATTTTCTTGATCAAAAAAGATCAGATTTTGGTACGGTGATAGGTGGAATCCTACTCAGTTACCATGGAGTATAAAAAGCCAAGGTTTTCACCATGTACTGACAAAGAAGCAAGCAGATGTAGTCCATAAATGACTCTATGTCTTTTGAGAGCGAAAAAGTAAGTAGACTAAAACTACAGTGTTTACTATCAGACCGAAGGCTTACGTTGATCTCAGAAATTTCATTTACAGTATCTAGTCCACTGGATTTCAACTGACAACTCGCTATCATTTAAAAGGATTGGAGAACAAGTTATTCTGAGCAGTACTTGAGACATAGGACATCAGTTAAATGGCTTCTTTTCTGTTGTTTTCTTTTCAATATCACTTAAAGGAAATCATAACCCCCCTTGCTTTTCCCAATAAATCAGTATGTGGAAGACAGATGGCTGTGTGAACCAGGTAAACCATCTGACCAACGGTTTTCATTGTGGGGAAAATTTAATTAGGAATCAAATTATTTTAAGCTACAGTGGTAATCAAACTTCCTACTTCTTCTTGAGTTATTTGAGTAAAGTCTTTCTAGGGTGTTGTCCATGTGTAAATAAGAGGCTGACACCAATTTAGACTAATATCTTATAAAATTCAACACTCCCTCTTTGCTTTCTGCCCCGTATCTATGTAAGTTGATATGAAAACCTAAATGCACATGCATTTAGCACCAGCAGATCCAAAACTGTAGGTTTCTGCCATGCAGAAACTTTCAGCCTTGTCACACAGTCTAACTACAATAAAAATTTCAAGCCACTCTCCTTTTCCTGCTCTCTCATCATTTTTGTACCTGCTTGGTAGATGCTCTACTTTCCCTAGAAAGCTTCATTATGAAAATAGTACATCTTTTAATGCCCCACTGGTGTGTGTGTGTAGTAGTATCATCAGTCTTTAACTCTGGGCCAGATTTGGATGGTGGTCCATTTTGTTTCTGCTGATAGTCTGCTACATTAATTCACCTAAATTTTCTTAGTGATATAATTTCCTTATTATCCTTATAATGCATTTATGATGTTATGATGTTCAGTCTCTAATTCCTCATACTGATAACTCGTATTCTTTCTCTCTCAATCTCAACTTCTCTTCCACTCTTTAAATACTTGATCAGTCTATTTAAATATGAATCAATTTTATAGATATTTTATACAGAAACAACTCTGGATTTGTTAACAATATCTACTATTTCTATTTCATTGATTTTCCATTGTTATATGAGCCATTTTTTTTCTTATTTAAGGGTTACTTTGTCTCTTTTTTTTGACTTAATAAGATAGACTTCTACACCATGGATTTAATCATATTACCTTTCTAATTTGAAAGCATTTCAATAAGAATAATTTGTGTCACTTGAAGCTCCAGAAAACCGCTTTAGCTGAATCCCCAAATTTGAATAGGCTACATGTTCATTTTCATTCATTTTTAAAATATTGTCTAATTTCCCTGTGATTTTGCAATTAAAAGCTACTATTGTGGTGGTCATGAAGGTTTATTTCATTTCAAAAGTCTAGGGGTTTTGTAGGGATTTTGTAATTGAATAATATGGACAGAAACATCCTTTATATGATTTTTTTTAATGTTTAAAATTTGTTGACAGATGTTTTGTCACTAATTTTATGGTTTAATTTGTTGAATGCCCTACTAATATTTGATAGTAATAAGTTACTATCAAGTGGAGTGTTTTTAATGGAGTGCTCTATAAATATTTTTTCAATTACTTTATACTTATTTATATATTCAATATGTCCAATCATCATTTATTTGTGTTGGCCTTTACTTGTATCTGGTATCATTTCCCTTTTAGCTGAATATCCCTTTGTTTTTAAACATTTATTGTATTTTATCTTAAAATCCTACTATTCTTTAACATATATTGAATTGCAGAACTAATTTGTGATAAATTCTATCTATTTTCCTATAAGGTATATTCTCACTGGATATGATCCAATATTCTATGTTGACAGTTTTTTGTTTTCTTTTATCACTCTAAAGAAGATGTTATATTGTCTTCTGTTTTACATAGTCTGAAGTCATCCCTATATGTGTTCCCTTGTACAAAAAAAATTGGGTTTTTACTTCTTTAAAGACTTCATTACTTGTTTTAAGCAATTTTATTATGATATGCTTTGGTGCAGAATTTTGTAATTTATTTTTTGAGTTCTTTAATGTTTATATATTTGTGGACAAATTTTGCAATAAATTTGTGAAAGTATCACTTAGGTTTTATAAAAGCGCCTTCACTCACGTTAGATCATTCAATATCAATCCACAGATTATTAAGTATCATTTTTTAAAAGTTTTTTTTCATCATTTTTCTTTCTCTGCTTCAATCAGTATATTTTGCTGCTATGTTTTTTAAGTCCCTGATACTTTCTTGATGCAGTGTTTAATCCACGGTTAGTCATATCCAGAGGGGTTTTCAATTCTGACATATTTTTCACCTCTAGGACTTCTACTTGAGTCTTGTTTTGTATTTTCTGTTTATTTGCTCATTATGTTCATTTTTTCCTTTAAGTACTCATAAATAGTTTTTAACATCTGTTTTGACATCTGTGTCTGCTAATTTCTTGTTCCTGGTTTTCTGTGAACTGGATTATATCTTGATGATTCTGCTTTTCATTATGTCTGTTGATGTTATAGTCCATTATGTTGCATTTCTGAATGTCTAGATTTTGTTTACTTTCTTCAAAGGCTATCCATTTAATCACTTCAAGAACAGAATTTTACATTTACTAAAGTGGCTGAAAAGTATCCTTTATTCTTAGTGAGGATGCATGTGTGTTAAGTTGCTTCAGTCATGCCACCCTATGGACTGTAGCCCACCAGACTCCTCTGTCTGTAGGATTCTCTAGAGAAGAATATTGGACTGAGTTGCTGTGCTCTCCTCCAGAAGATCTTCCTGACCTCTCTTTAGTCTCCAACATTGTCAGGCAGATTCTTTACCATTAGTGCCACATGGGAGACCCCATTCTGGCTGTAATTGACCCTTAATACTAAACAATGACACCTCTGGAGTCTCTGCTGTGCTTGGGAATTCCAGGAACCCTGACCAGAACATCTCACTGCCTTGTATGAGCTCTGGGGATGGATCAGTTTACAGCTTTCTAATACTTTGTGTCTTCTCTAGTGTAATTTCTCTCTGGTTACTTAACATCCAGTACCAGTAATCTTGCAGTCCAAGGGGCTCTCAAGAGTCTTTCCAGCATCACATTTTGAAAGCATCAATACTTTGTAGTTCAGCCTCCTTTATGATCCAACTCTCATATCAGTTCATGACTACTGGAAAAACTGTAATGTTGACTACAGATACCTTTGTCAGCAAAATGATGTCTCTGCTTTTTGATACATTGTCTGGGTTTGTCATGGCTTTCCTTACAAGGAGCAAGTGTGTTTTAATTTCATGGCTGCAATCACCATCCTCAGTGATCTTGGAGTCTTAGAAAACAGTATCTGTCACTGCTTTCACTTTTTCCCCTTCTTTTGGCCATGAAATGATGGGACCAGACCCATGATCTTATCTTTTTGAACGTTGAGCTTCAAGCCAGCTTTTTCATTCCTCTTTCACCCTCATCAAGAGGCTCTTTAGTTACTCTTCGCTTTCTGCCATTAGGATGGTATCATCTGCATATCTGAGGTTATTGATACTTCACCAGGCCATGTTGATTCTATCTTGTGATTTATGCAGCCTGGCCTTTCACACAATGTACCCTATGTGTAAGTTAAATAGGCAGAATGACAATATACAGCCTTCCTTGTCATACTCCTTTCCCAATTTTGAAGTAGTCAGTTGTTTCTTGTCCAGTTCTAACTGTAGCTTCTTGACTTGCATACAGGTTCCTCAGGAGACAGGTAAGGTGGTTTAGTACTCATATCTTTTTAAGAACCTTCCACACTTTGTTGTGATCCACACAATAAAAGTCTTTAGTCAATGAAGTAGAAGTAGATGTGTTTCTGGAATTCCCTTGCTTTCTCTGTGATTCAACGAATGTTGGCATTTTGATTGCTAGTTGATCCTAAAGAAAATCAATCTTGACTATTCACTGGAAGAAATGTTCTTGAAGTTGAAACTCTAGTACTTTGGCCACTTGGTGCAAAAAGCTGACCCATTGGAAAAGACCTTGATGCTAGGAAAGACTGAAGGCAATAAGAAAAGGGAGCGGCAGAAGATGAAATGGTTAGATAGTATCACTGACCTGATGGACATGAATTTGAGCAAACTTGAGGAGATACTGAAGGACAGAGGAACCTGGCAAGCTGTAGTCCATGAGGTCACAAAGAGTTGGACATGACTCAGTGACTGAACAAGAGTGCTCGGTAATCACTCATGACAACTCCCAAGCAGGTTTTGAAGCCATTTTCTGCATAGATCTTTCATTTATTTATCTCTGCTTCCTAATATGCTATCACAGTTTCCTCTAACTCTTTTTTTAAATTAATTAATTTATTTTTTAAATTTTACTTTACAATACTCTATTGGCTTTGCCATACATCGACATGAATCCACCACAGGTGTACACAAGCTCCTAATCCTGAATGCCCCTCCCACCTCCCACCCCACAACGTCTCTCTGGATCATCCCCGTACACCAGCCCCAAGCATCCTGCATCCTGCATTGAACATAGACCTGTGCCTCGTTTCTTACATAATAGTATATATGCTTCAATGCCATTCTCCCAAATCATCCCGCCCTCTCCTACTCCCTCAGAGGCCAAAAGTCCTCTAACTCTTAAACTCATTGCAAATGTCAGGCTCTATATAACCCCAATCTGATGACTGGAATTTGTCTCCAGGGATAAAACTAGAATGTTGCAGTAATTTTCAAGCTTACCTACTCTGCTCTGTGTGAGAAATCACTCCTACAATACTTAGTGTTCAGTATATGAAAACAGATATTCCACATAATGCTATTTGCTATGATAAACATTATGTGTGATTCTTGTCCCTCTGCAAATATTAACAATAGAATTTCTAACTATGTTTTAGATAACATATTTATAAAGTATAGAAATTATAAGAACCTAAATAATTAAAAGTAATATTAATAGCAGTGTTAATTGTACTAGAAATAAAAGTTGCTGTTATCAGTGACATAGGAACAATATACATTTTACATTCTACAAGTGACAGTTTATACTTGTATTTTTTTTTAATTCACCTAGTTAAGTAAAGAGTATTGTTGGTAGAAGAAGCAGTGTAACCCTAGCCCACTGATTAACTCATAGTAAGGGCCGTATGTTTAGTTCTGTCCACTGTATATGATACATGATAGTTATCTTCCAGTATATAAGAAAGGATCAGGTTGAAGAAATATTTGATCTAAAATGAAAGACTAATGGGTTCAACTGCCACATTTGTCTGAAACTAAACAATTCCCTAACAATTAAATTTGCCACAAAATTGAATGAATGGATTACTTAAAACTTTAGTGTTCTATCAAATATACTCAGACTAGAAGTTTCTTCTTAGTATTATGAGTGAGAGCGGAGAATATCCAGTGCAGAACTAGATCAGATGATGCTCCTTATCCTTCCTTGAGTGTTTATGACTCTGTTGGTTTTCATATCTCAACATAGTTCTTAAATAAATTGAAAGAAATATGTGAAAAATGATCTAAGAAACTACAATATGAGTGAACTCTACGATGTCACATTTNTCAACTGCCACATTTGTCTGAAACTAAACAATTCCCTAACAATTAAATTTGCCACAAAATTGAATGAATGGATTACTTAAAACTTTAGTGTTCTATCAAATATACTCAGTCTAGAAGTTTCTTCTTAGTATTATGAGTGAGAGCGGAGAATATCCAGTGCAGAACTAGATCAGATGATGCTCCTTATCCTTCCTTGAGTGTTTATGACTCTGTTGGTTTTCATATCTCAACATAGTTCTTAAATAAATTGAAAGAAATATGTGAAAAATGATCTAAGAAACTACAATATGAGTGAACTCTACGATGTCACATTTTTTACTGACTAATAAGAAATATTACCAGAGAAAACTTTTTCCTCATATTTATATAAAATCCATAAAAAGAGTGAAGTTGCCTGTTTTATTTTTCTGTTTGACAGTAACTCTTAGCTTCAGAGTAATTGATTCTCAGGAAGATATACAATACCGAAGTAACTGTAGTGTTTAAAAATTTGTATTATTTCCTAAATTTCACCATAGTTACTCAGATAAAGGTTGAATAGCAAGAAAGGCAGCATTCTTGCTAAGGTAAACATCCTGATTTGACTTAAAGGAAAAGGTCATTGCAAACTCACTTGGCTATTCTGATATGTTGGTACATGATAGATTTTCAGAAAATGATATGCTAATCATGCTCCTAACCTTAGGAAGTAATTTTTGTGGTGATTTATAACACTAACACGAAACAGTGGAAACAGTGTCAGACTTTATTTTGGGGGGCTCCAAAATCACTGCAGATGGTGATTGCAGCCATGAAATTAAAAGACGCTTACTCCTTGGAAGGAAAGTTATGACCNACTAACACGAAACAGTGGAAACAGTGTCAGACTTTATTTTGGGGGGCTCCAAAATCACTGCAGATGGTGATTGCAGCCATGAAATTGAAAGACGCTTACTCCTTGGAAGGAAAGTTATGACCCACCTAGATAGCATATTCAAAAGCAGAGACATTACTTTGCCAACAAAGGGGCATCTAGTCAAGGCTATGATTTTCCTAGTGGTCATGGGTAGATGTGAGAGTTGGACTGTGAAGAAAGCTGAGCACCAAAGAATTGAAGCTTTTGAACTGTGGTTTTGGAGAAGACTCTTGAAAGTCCCTTGGACTGCAAGGAGATCCAACCAGTCTATCCTAAAGGAGATCAGCCCTGGTGTTCATTGGAAGGACTGATGCTGAAGCTGAAACTCCAGTACTTTGGCCACCTCATGTGAAGAGTTGACTCATTGGAAAAGACTCTGATGCTGGGAGAGATTGTGGGCAGGAGAAGAAGGGGACGACAGAGGATGAGATGGCTGGATGGCATCACCAACTCAATGGACATGAGCTTGAGTGAACTCCAGGAGTTGGTGATGGACACAGAGGCCTAGCATGCTGTGATCCATGGGGTCGCAAAGAGTCGGACATGACTGAGTGACTGAACAGAAATGAACTGATACCACTAACTGAATATTCATGAAAGTTATAATTTACTTCTCTTTTAAAAAGCATAATTATTTTATATAAGAATATGCTCACAAAAGTATATATTACATGATATTAATTATCTAAATGACTTCTAATTAAAAGTAAAATTTGCATATTTACATATGCAAAAATAATAGCACTCTCCATTATTTTTTAAATATCAATTTTAAGTCTGCAGTGGGAAAAAAATCTCTTCTATGAAGTAGCTTTCTAAACATTTGAATGTTCCTAGTAGTCCTCAGCATTGCCACGTCAAGTCCTATAGAGAAATAACTCTTGTGTCATTGTATTTGTTATCTTTATATTAAATGCTATGTCATTGTTTTAAGGTGTAATGACTATATTATATTCATAAGGATAAAACTATAAAACTATGAATGGAAGATAGCCTATTCATAGACTTCATTTCCCTAAAATATATCCTTATTCCTGATGGTAATCATGTGGGGAAAAACGTTTTGCTTTTCAGACAAATAAGATTTGGGTGTGAAAGGGTAGCCATTAGTCAAACTGGAAAGTAATAATCTGTCTTTTCTTGGCTTTTACCATGAAAACTCTAAAATTTTTGGAATCAGTTCCTAGATAGTAGGTTTAAAGACAAAACATACATATTAAAGAAGACTGAAATAAGAAAAGATACATGCAAAATTGAATTTAACCATTAGACTTGGGTGTAAGTATAATGAGTGTAAGTATTCTAAGGCCTGTGGAAGACAGCTTTTCAGATAGCTCTGAGGGACTGCTCCTAAGAGGTAAGGGAAGTGAATTTTTAAAATCCAGGTAGCTGGAACATCAAAAGATGAGAAAAGAAAAACAAATATCTCGTCAATTAACTTAATGCCTTTCTTTGAATAGAAAGATGTAAAAGTCAGGGGCTATTAAAATTATTCCTCTGATCTGTACCTCAGCTACCTGAGGTCAGTATCTGGATTTTTTCCCTGAATCCTCTCATGATGCAGGGTCAAGGGGTTGGTGGCCTCCCTTGTTTACTAATATAGCAGGTGACATTCTTTGTCCACAAAGAATAAGACAGAGGAGCTGTTGTTTGGGGTAAGAGTAACCATACATGCATATACACACAAAATTGATATATAGAAATTGTATGTCTATACTATCTATTCATCTATCTATATACACACACATAAAAAATTGATATTTGTCTCAATAAACTCTATTATATTTTACTTAGTGTCAGGGTTTCAGTGGGCCATATTGGTAATCATTATTCATAAGATATTACAATTTGGTTCAAGATCAATGTAAAGTAACATCTCAAACTTACTGAAAAGGATGAGCACTTTAAACAAAATCACCGATATTTTTGACATTAACTGACATTTTTGACAGTGTAAGTGAAGAGGTCAAGGATTAAATTGGCCATAAATAACCTGAGGATTCTTGTTTCTAAAAATTTTCAGTAAATTTTGTGGAGATATTTTGAGGAACAGAGTTCATAGAGAATAATAGAAAAGAGAATTATATTGTTTAAAGTTTTTTTTAATATATATGACTTGTTAGGTTAAATAAGCATAAATCATTTTTTAAAATATTTATACTACTTTCTGTTAATATAAAATTAGAATAAAAACAAAAATTCATCACATCAAAATATTCTTCTCAATGTGAAATTTTTCTACCAAGAAAGCAAGTTATGCCATTTTTCTAGGAGTTTACTCTAACAAATCTATTTAATTGGTAAGAAGTGAAGTTTCAGTTCTCAATAAGGAGGAGTTCAGGGTCAGTTGGACATCCAAACTCAATTCATTATTCTCTATTGTAAAGTTCAATTTTCCTATCAAGTTTCAGGGAGTCAGTGCCTGACAAGTGCCAGAACCACCACTGTAACTTCTAGACCAGGAAACTAAGTAATTCTATCCTAGAAGAATTTTTTTTTTTTAAATTCAAGGCAATAGATGAAGACTTAGAGAGATTTCTCACAAAGCACATTAGACAGTTTGTCTTTTCAGGAATTGTCGGTAAAAGGAATACTCTGATGTAAAGTGGGATACTTGTCCCTCTAGTGAAAATGATGGGATGGGAGTGGAACCCTATACTGAGGTCATAGGACAGTTCAGTTCAGTTCAGTTCAGTCGTTCAGTCATGTCCGACTCTGCGACCCCATGAATTGCAGCACGCCAGGCCTCCCTGTCCATCACCAATTCCCGGAGTTCACTCAGACTCGCCAAGCTCCATAGCAACTATTGTCATGGGCTATCCGGTTTTTCATTCACTATCCTGCTCCTAATCAGCCATCTCCTTTGTCTATATTAAGGAACATATGCACCATATAGAATACTGATCAATGAGCTAACACCACCCCTTTCCATGGAAATTTTATTTGCCCTGAGACTATAAAAAGTGAAAAGAAAGTGAAGTCACTCAGTCATGTCCAACTCTTTGCGACCCCATGGACTGTAACCTATCACGTTCCTCTGTCCACGGGATTTTCCAGGCAAGAGTACTGGAGTGGGTTGCCATTTCCTTCTCCAGCAGATCTGGAGAGGATCTTCTCCAGAGACTAAAAACAGGAGCTGCAATCCCACTAAAGCATTGACTCTCCCTTGAGCCCACCCGCTGTTCTAATAGCATCTCACTCTCTAGTCTCCTTTCAGTTTGCTCTCTCTGGCCCATCAGGTAGTTGGCCAGCTGTCTCTGCTGTGCCTCTCAGTATATCAGTCCTTTGCTCTCAATAAATTCTCTATATTCTAAAATACTGTGTCTGGAAAGTCTTTTCCAGCCTGCACTCAGACTGCCTTAACAATGGGGATGAGGGAGGTCTAGAGTCTAGCACTTATCCGAACTCTGTGAACCCAGTTGGAGAGATGGATTGAGTTCTGTATATTATTTGCTAGGAGACATTAGTGAACTGGAATACACCAAATTAAGAATCCCTACCATTGTAACACCTTGAAAATTTTCACTGCATTTATTCTGCATAAAATTTGTGGGATAAAATGTGATCAAAAACCTCACATATTTTTTTCTTCTGGAGCCTTTCAACTACTATCTAAAGCACCTCACAACCTTTCCTAAACCCCTGCTGTTTGCCATACTAGAGGAGGAAAACCTCATTCTCTCCTTGGTTTTGAGGACATTTTAGCTATTGCATAAAGCAGGAAGGGGGCACGGGTAACGTCATATAAGAATGGACTTAATTTAGCTGGAGAGAGGGCAGTATTAAGGCAGGAGAGAAGGATGTTAAGATGTGTACAACATAGATAGATTTCCTCATCTCATTGCTTCTATGAATCAGGTGACTTGACTTATGATGTGGTTGTATCCTGAGAAGCCCGTCATAAANGAATTCTAAATAACTGATACTGGTGATCCAGAGGCACTGTGTGGAATTTTGGGTTCAATATTAAAACTTATCATGAAAAATATCATCATTAATTAATAATGTCTATCCTGGACACAATATAGGGAGGTGTGTATTCTATGGATTTACCAATCCCAGTCTCTTATAAGTGTGTTTCTGTTTTGAAATTTCTCACACTCATCTTAGAAAACAAAATACTGAAACCTAGAGAGATAATATGTCTGATAAGAAGAAATATGGGACTAGCTATTGGCCTTTCTATTATTATCATAGTTCATTCCATTTTTGTTGCTATTACTTAGATACTTTAAAGAATAACATGAATTTCTTATTGTATGTATTATTCTAGATTCAGCCTAATCACTTAATTTCTATTTCAGTATTGCCAATTTAAATTGAGCAAGCATATTTTATTACTATACTAATGTGAAAAAGGAAATATAACTACTAGGGGTTGGATGTTTTAAGTTAAAACTTTTATTTTTACTAATAATGTCAATAAATCCCCGTGATTATAAAAAATGCTTAAAAATCAAATGGAAAGTGATAAAACAGTCAAGAGACTAAAGCTTGTTTCATTTTTAAAAATCTTTGATATACACGACAAGCTAAACAAGAAACAATCTCATTTTGACAAAATTGCGTTGTTTCAACCTACATTTGATTTGAATAAATCCTTTGAGTTAACTACCGTTCTAACAAATTTAAATTCATGAGATTGTATTCCACAGATGTAGCATAACTAAAACACACTGGTCATTTCACTTTCCCCTTGGATCAGTCTATGTTTGCCTTCTGTTTTTGCTTTATTGGCAAGTACATGATCTCTTGATATCCAATAGGTACTGTATCTCTTTATGGGGCAAATGCATGATTATTAAAGCAGTGAGTGGCAGCTACTTTTTAGCATGCCCCGAATGGCAACCTCCATTTCCCTTCCATACCTAAATGCATACGTTTTCTTGTGCTATCCCAAACTTTTCATTGGTCTTCTACCATGTATATCCTAAAAGTATAAGGAATCCTCTCTTTTGCCAAACAGACTGTTAAAACACTGTCTCTAGGGGGAGGTTATAAAAAATACTATTTTTTTAAAATTTGGACTTTATACAATTTAGATAATCCTTATTTTAAAATAATACAGTATATTTACTTTTGCAAATATGGAATTTTTTTAGAAGATTGTTATTGCACTTTAAATTTCTCTACAATTTTCTGGGCTGTTTATAGAATTATTAATGAAACACATCGTCACAATGAATGGTACATAATATTATTCATGAGCTTGTCATGAGAATCATGAAATACCTATTAGTGTTGTGCTTGTTGCTGTTCAGTCTTTGTCAAATATGACTCTTTCTAACCCCATGGACTGCAACATGCCAGGCTCTTCTATCTTCCACTATCCCTAGAGTTAGTTCAATTTCATGTCCACTGAGATGCTATCTAGCCATCTCATTCTATGCCACCTGTGTCTCCTTTTTCCTCCAAGCTTTCCCAGCATCAGTGCATTTTTCCAATGAGTCAGCTCTTCATATCAAGTGACCAAACTATTGGACCATCAGAACAGTCCTTCTAATATTCAGGATTGTTTTCCTATAGGATTGACTGGTTTGATCTCCTTGCAATCCAAAGGACTGTCAAGAGTCTGCTCCAGCAACACAATTCCAAAGCATCAGTCCTTTGATGCTCAGCCTTCTTTATGGTCCAACCCTCAAATCCATTGGAGAAGGAAATGGCAACCCACTCCAGTATTCTTGCCTGGAGAATACAATGGATAAAGGAGCCTTGTGGGCTACAGTCCATTGGGTCTCAAAGAGTTGAACATGACTGAGTGAACATCTACTCACTCACATCAATATATGAGTAGGGGGAAAACCATAGCTTTGACTTATGTGGACTTTGTCGGCAAAGTGATGTCTCTGCATTTCAATGTGTCTCTAACTTTGTCAGTGCTTTCCTTCCAAAGAGCAAGTGTATATTAATTTCATGGCTGTAGTCATCATCTGCAGCAATTTTGGAGCCCAAGAAAATAAAAGCTGTCAATGTTTCCACTTCTCCTCCTTCTATTTGCCATGAGAATTCCACAGACAGAGGAGCCTGGTGGGCTACAGTTAATGGGGTCCCAAAGCATTGGACACAACTCAGTGACTAACACACTTGCCAGCAAAGAGTATATCACTTTTCCTGTACAGGAAAATGCCCTCTTTTGCCTTCATTTTGAAAGGATGTGTTTGCAGGATATAGAATTTTTCAATGACAGGCTTTTGTTCCCTTTCAGCACATTAATGTTATCATTCTACTGTTTTCTGTTATGCCTGTTCTGAATTCTGCCATTATCATTATGTCTTCTATGTGATTTCTTTTTTACTCTGGTTGCTTTGTTAGGTAGTTAGAATAGGAGAAAGGATTCCAGAATGGCAGTGGCTAAAAGACAAAGAAGGGGAAAGCTCACAAAAATAGAGCAAAGGACAGTCCCAGGACTGGAGTGAGGACCTCAGGAAAAACAAACAGCACTCTTGACTAGCCCTATTTATATAGAGCAGGGCCACCGGGAGAAGAGAAAACATAAAAAGAAGAGCTAAAATTGGGCTGGGGGCTTCTATTCTCTTCTTATTTTTAGGCTCAGCCCACCCTCACACCTAGAGGATGTATTCTCCTTTGGTTTCTAAATAAAACTGAGCTGTAACACAGAGCTGTAAATACGGTCTGCCCAAGAAAAATCACACGGGGCTTTAATACTGGTCCGTCTGTCACTTCAAATTTTTGTTGGGATGAGACAGAACCGAGGAAAGTACACACTCCCCCAACAGTTTTAAAGATTTTTACTTTTTAGCCTTCAGTTTTCTTTTACTTGCTTATGATGTGCCCAGCTATGGTTTTCCTTGTTTTTATTCTGTAATGGTGTCTTGAAAATCTTGGATCAGAGATTGTAGTCTGCATCAGATCTGGGTTTTCCACCCTGCGGACACATACTTTATCATATGAGCCACCAGAGAATTCCAGTTTATATATAGCTGACCTTTTCTTTAGCTTTGAGAGGCTACTTGTCTTCTACATATGGAAAAGAAAGTAATTCTCAACTCCACACGTACCATTTACACCCTGTCCTGTCATGTGACCATCATTAATTACCTGGTGAATGTATTTTATAACCTTTATTTTGCTCATAACCACATATGTTGGTTTAAAAAATTAATATTACACTTATTCCTTTTTACTTAGTGTGACAATTTAATGAAATATTATAACTATTATTCCAGGTGAAATAGTGGCATGCTAGTTCCATATTAGAGTATTAGCATAATTAATTCAACCGTTCCCTTAGAATTTTCAAGTGGTTTGCAGTTTTTAACCACTTTTTAAATTATAAGTAAAAATATGATTTCAGAAAGATATATTTTGGAAAGATCTCTCCACTTCAGAAGACAAGAAATCTCTAAACTTAAAGGAAAAGTCAGCTACATAGAAATTATTTACATAGTGGACTTAAAGATTTTAATAAATCATTTGGAAGGAAATAAAATGTAGACTAAAGCTAGCTGGCACAAAAAGGCAGAGAAACATTTTAGGAAANAGAAGACAAGAAATCTCTAAACTTAAAGGAAAATTAAGCTACATAGAAATTATTTACATAGTGGACTTAAAGATTTTAATAAATCATTTGGAAGGAAATAAAATGTAGACTAAAGCTAGCTGGCACAAAAAGGCAGAGAAACATTTTAGGAAAGTACATCTGTGTGGGGAGAGTACAAACAATTCATCGTTAAAAATTTGAAATGGGAGACAAAAATGACAAAAGATGATATTTAACTAATATTCATGGACAAGATAGTAAAAGTTCATTGAGTGAGTTTGTTCTATGGACTCCATTTTTATTTATTTATTTATTTATTTTTTTTGCTGAGTTTTCCTGTTTCAATTAAGGGTCTTCCCTGGTAACTCAGATGGTAAAGAATCAGCCTGCATTGCCAAAGACCCAGGTTCAAGCCCTGGGTTGGGAAGATCTCCTGGAAAAGCAAATGGCAACCACACTCCAGTATTCTTTCCTGGAGAATAACATGGACAGACCATGGGGTCACAAAGAGTTGGATATGACTGTGCAACTGTTTAAAATATATCAAAATAATAATGTTATTTATTTAAATACATGTGTTTTCATTCTGTTTCTTAGTCTGTGAAGAAAGAGCATAATTCAATTCAGTTTTACATTTTTGTTTTTTTTTAATGATTCCTCAGACTTTATTTTTTTTGACTCCAAAATCACTGCAGATGGTGATTGCAGCCATGAAATTAAAAGATGCTTACTCCTTGGAAGAAAAGTTATGACCAACCTAGATAGCATATTCAAAAGCAGAGACATTACTTTGCCAACTAAGGTCCATCTAGTCAAGGCTATGGTTTTTCCAGTGGTCATGCATGGATGTGAGAGTTGGACTGTGAAGAAGGCTGAGCACCAAAGAATTGATGCTTTTGAACTGTGGTGTTGGAGAAGACTCTTGAGAGTCCCTTGGACTGCAAGGAGATCCAACCATTCCATTCTGAAGGAGATCAGCGCTGGAATTTCTTTGGAAGGAATGCTAAAGCTGAAATACTAGTACTATGGCCACCTGATGTGAAGAGTTGACTCATTGGAAAAGAGTATGATGCTGGGAGGGATTGGGGGCAGGAGGAGAAGGGGATGACAGAGGATGAGATGCCTGGATGGCATCACTAACTCGATGGATGTGAGTCTGAGTGAACTCTGGGAGTTGGTGATGGACAGGGAGGCCTAGCATACTGCAATTCATGGGGTCACAAAGAGTCAGACATGATTGAACAACTGAACTGAACTGAACTGAAAGATATTCTCATTTTATAAAGAAAAAAAGAAACTGAATGTGAGTTAAATAATAAATTTTTAATGTGAAATTCAACTATCAATTATAGAAATTCATTAATTAAATTAAATATTTGCCAACAGTTCTATACACTTCCATTATTTTCAAGATTTTCCATCAAAACAGACTCATTAAATTTTGTATGTTAATCAGAATGCTTACAATTTAATTTTGCCTAACATTGCTTTGCATTTAGGTTTTGAAATATTTTTCCATTATAGTTTTGAAGCAATTAGCTCACAAGAAAAAAGTAATTTGCAGGTTTGTATAATTGCACAGATGTTAGTTTGCTATACTAGAAAGAAAAAAATAGCAGGATCCTAAGATTCTCTTTCAAAGAGAAAATAAAAAGACAAGAACATGCACACATTAAGTTGTTCTTAATAATTCCTATAAATCTATTTTTAAATTGCATACAGTGTATTGAGCTTAATAAAAATGTGGTATAGAAAATTGTCTCTGTGCTCCTGAGATTAGTCTAAGCAACTTAGAAAACTATTAGTATGTAGGAAAAATGTAATTAAGAATAACTAAGAAACGATTGTGGATGATTTATCTTTTTTATCACTTACTGTTTTATAAACTTAAAGACAGAAAATCAAAGATGAAAAAATTATTTTCCATTAAGCTATACCAAAGTTTAAGAACTTAAATTTGAGACAGTTTTATCAGTTGACTCTTCTTCGAGAGGTTTTTAAATAAGTTCAGTTGTGAAGATCATAAAGGTGGGCATATACCTCCAATTTTATGCAAATATTTAATTACTCCTAACTTGACTATCTCTCAAACTTGTTCTGAAACATCCTAATGCATAGAGTATTATACATTACACATGTACATTTGTATTAGAGAAAGTTTTCATTAATATTAATATTTAATTTAGTCCATTAAAATAGTTGTATGTATAAAATTAATTTTAATGTGTATGCTAGTTTATTATATATATTTATACATATATATACTCTTCCAAGTACTAGTTTACTGACTTAGTCTGTACACATAAAAATATTAATTCCATTGACATAGTTATATTTAACTAATTAGTATCATATTACTTTAAATAATAAATACTTTTAAAATATAGTAGATGAACTGCATGACCTTATACTAAGTAAGTGTTAGTCACTCAGTCATCCCCTACTCTTTGCAACCCAATAGACTGTAGCCCAACAGGCTCCTCTGTCCATGAAATTTCCAGACCAGGATACTAGAGTGGGTTGCCATTTCCTTCTCCAGGGCATCTTCCCAACCCAGGGATGGAATCCAGGTCTCCTGCACTGCAGGCCGATTCTTTACTGACTGAGCTACAAGGGAAGTCCCATGACCTTATACTACCTAGTCATTATTAAGACATCTTTCCACTTCTTTCCATCATTGAGTTCTTAAGGAACTTTCCTCTCAGTCTGCCCTTATCTCATGCTTTTAATAAAGTGGCTAATACATGACCTTATTCATCCTTGACTGTGAGGTACAATGGCAAACCAGAATTTCCACTGGGATGCTATGGCTGACATCTTCAAAAGTAATGTAGAATTATCGCTGATGGAACTTTAGAAGTTTCAGAATTCAAGTTCACCCTGAATAAACTGTAATGCTTATCTGAAGCTTATTTAAACCTTCTGAATCAGTAAAATCGAGCTGTAAATGTCATTAAGCAGACTTTCTTGTGAGATTTAGTATATTTTAACTTCTGTTCCAAACTAGGAATACCAAGAAGACAATTTCTCTTGCAATGCCCTTGTGGCTCTTTTTCAAGTTTTAAATCAAAAGGTGAGAATGGAAATCAAAGGGAAAATAACACAATCTAAATTTACTAAGATAGGTAGATTGGCAGATATAGAAATATATAGATACATAGGTTTATGTAATATGGAAATTCTATAAAATGCAGATGGAAAAATCAGAAAAAATATGATATTTTTGCTGTAGTTTTCAAAACTAAAGTGTGTCTGGATTCAGTTTTCTCATTCAATGAGTGTGTGGAATTAATAGAATATATGTCATTAATGGGTTTTCAGGACCAGAAAAAGAATCCATCTACGAAACTCTACCTCTATCCACTAAAAAGTCATACTGTCAATGTAGATATTAAGGAAACCTAGAAAGAAGATTTTAGTACCTAAGCACCTTCAAATCTTATGTTGAGAAGGAATGACATAAAATAGGGACCAATGTCATATCTCTATAATTTTAGTTATACGTCTACATACATAAATTTACATTTTTACTTACTTTTAGTTCAAATACTGATAATGAAATGGAATGCTGGGAATGGTGACTAAAGCTCAGTAGTAACAGAAAGGAAAATAAATCAGCTAATAGACACACTTCCTGCATTTGACTTTCAAGGTTGCTGCTTTTTTGCCATTTGATTTTGGTCAACTGAATTTAAGAAACTTCTTTTTACTAATCTGTAAATGTAGATAATGATAACACTTAATTCATTATTGTTGGTGAATGCAAAAAATAAGCACTAATTTGTTAGCACAGTGCCAATTACAAAATTAGTATTAATGTCATTATTAATATTACTTCTCTAAACATTTTTCTCTATACCCTATATGTCATGAACTGTAGAGTAGGGTTTATAATATTTTAGCTTCCTACATTCAAACTATTACATTTCCTATGAAATTTCCTTTTTTTAATATCTTGTTAACTCCTTGCTGCTCTACTCCTCCACTTTTCCGTCATCAAGATGTCTTGTAATCATTCCCTATTCATTCATCAAGGACATAAATTTGCATTACATTTCATACATAAATTATTACATATACCCTGTGAAATGTATCAACAGGAACTCTCCCAATTTTGAAATCACGTCAAGAAACAGAATCAAAGTAACTCACTGGTTCAAAATTGGGAAAGGAGTATGTGAAAGCTGTATATTTTTACCTTGCTTATTTAATATATATGTAGAGTACATCTTGCACAATGCCTGGCTGGCTGAAACACAAGCTGGAATCAAGATTGCTGGGAGAAATATCAACAACCTCAAATATGCAGATGACACCACTCTAATGGCAGAAAGTGAAGCAGAACTAAAGAGCCTCTTGATGAAAGTGAAAGAGGAGAGTGAAAAAGTTGGCTTAAAGCTCAACATTCTGAAAACTAAGATCATGGCATCCAGTC